>CAOKZL010000990.1:0-448145 GCA_948472985.1 Iguana delicatissima | reverse complement strand
GCAAAGAATTCTAGGTATATCCCCAAATTACAAATCCTAGGATTCCATAGGACAGAACCATGACGGTGATATCAAACTGCTCTGAATAATAGAGAAATATTCTCTCACTGCAAGTGGAGTTTGTTTTTATACAGTTAACCCTTAGTGATAGAAGACAAGCAACTCAGGCAGATTTTTAACTATGATTTAGCATGCATTAGTTCCCCTTCACTCCTTCCCCATAATCAAAGCAATTAAATAGCAATAAATTCTGCTTCGTCTTAGTTTTTCAGTATAGGCTGAAAAGTTATCCTAATCCACCCTACACATTTTAAGACCAGCTATGTTGAACACTGTCCATCTCTGTGTTGTGGCCTGCGCAATCCATTCTAGTGTGTGCGCGTATGTGTATGAGTGTATCATGTGTGTGAGGGAGTGGATGGTGGGCTTTATCCAACCTACTGCTGTAAGAGGTCTCTTTGTATGAATGGCTTCTTAAACTACTCACCTAGCCAACATAAATCTATACTATTTGCAAACAGATAAAAATCAGTGGCTACTTGATATTGCCTTGAAATTACAAGGGGCAGCAGAGATACAATTGCTGCCTGCTTGTTTATTTATTTGATTTATGCCCCACCTTTGTCTGAAGGAGTGACACTCAAGATACATAACAATGATAAAATAAACCAAATACAAATAAAGCAGATTAAGCACTTAGTAGTAATAATAGTAGTATATTGCTCATTAATATTCCCATCTTTTTTCTAATACGGAGTCTGAGGTTGGCTTACAAAATTAAAATGGATAAAAATCCTGCAAATTGCAGAAAAGTCAATGTTACTAAACAATCTATAGAATTAAAACCATTTAAGAATTTGTGATGGCTTTTGAAATTAAGCTAAGGCTCACATGAAATTAGGCTGAGAGCTTTGTTACCACACTATATACCCTCACTCTGCAGGATGTGCTATTTTCATAACTGGACATATTTTATGGCTTGAACACATGCTTGAAAGTGCACTGTCTGTAAGTATATGCTAGGTCAGGATGACCTCAGACATGATCAGGTCATTTCAGAAAGGATTAAATGGAAAAGCCCATTGCTGATGGTTTTGGGATAATCCTTTCAAAAACTGTAAGTTGCAAGCACTTTCAAAAACAATAGCAGGCAAAACTGCCAGGTGAAGCAGTCAGAGACCCTACTGTGAGCATATCCTACAGAGACCTTCCCCATTCACACTACCTGACCAAAATATTAAAAAATGGTCAGGACTCCCATCAATATTTTGTCACCTAGAGTTAAAACAATCAGCCCATTCTGGACTCCTTTGTCAATCCCGTGAGAAAGCCATTACCACTTTGTCAACACACCCTCCTTCAGGGCAGGAAATAGGATACAAAAAACCCAGCTCCAACTCTGTAAATTGTAGTATTTTAACATAATATGTGGTGCTCCGACTTCTGTTCATTCTTGCTACCCTCAGACATGCTGTCTGAGCCACTCTGCTTTGACCCTCTGCTTCAGGATTGGTAATTATCACCCTTTCTACCCAACCTGTATCTATCCAACTGTTCTTGCCTCACTTTCCAATAAACTTGTATGATTCTTCAGAGTATCTGATTTCTTGTGTGTTTGTTAATTCCAAATAAAATACCCTGTTTGACTTTTAACTGGAGTCCTGTCTACAGTTAGTACTGGTATACATAGATGAAAAGATCAGTTGAAAAGATCCTGCTGTTACCCTCCTCTTGCAGGCCTCCTTTGAGCTATAATTCCCCAAATTCTAAGGAGATGCTGGGACTGTGGGTGGATCTCAAGCTCCCTCATGTCTTAGAGTGACAACTTTTGTTACCTTTGTTTTGTCCATGGTATGACTGCACTGACATGTACCTAGTAGTTCAAGTCATCTTTATAATAATGTTGTTACTCAGTTAAGGGATCCAGGTGAGCATGCATCCATACTGCTGTTTTGTAAGGATTTGTACATCCAATGAATTTCAAAACCCCAAAGTCCACATACACCCATGACTCCCGACCAGACTTATCCAGAAATCATCAATTGGAATCATATAAGAAGCTTACAAAAGTTGTTCATTTTCATTTTTATCATGGTGTGCTCCTGATGATTTCTGGAAATAATGCACTGATGTTAACCAGTAGTTTATAAAGAATTTGTAATATGGTAGGAAACTGTTCTATACATTCTAAGAATGATGATCCAGTTTGGATTACTGTAATGTGTTCTATATGGTGCTGCCTTTGAAAAGTGCTCAGAAACTTCAGGCCATTTCCACACTACACTGTTATAGTGCTATTATTCCACTTTCAACATGCTATGGAATCCTGGGGTTTGCAGTTTAGGGAAGGGCATTTAGAATTCTCAGCCAGAGAGCTCTTTGGCCTCAGTAAACTGCAAACCCTGTTACCACCGTGAACTGGCCTGGCCTTTGGTAAACCTTAGATATCATTTTGATATCACAATTCAGCCCTGTTCTGCCACCCTCAGCCACATGTTTGTAAGGCCTCCGAACAAGCACGAAGCTAGGCATGGCCATTAAAGCTGACTCATACTTGTTTACACCAAGGCAAGCCAGAAACTGCCAGATCTGCTTTAGGAGACCTCCTGAAACAAACACCTTAATTAAAAATGCACGCTCACACAAAGAGACCTCTGCTCTGAGCGGGCACCCTGGCAAGCTAGCCACTCAACTGCCAAGCTAGCCGCATCTGCATACCGGCTATACTATTGTCAATTCGGACTATAACTCAATCATGTAAATTCCGACCTTTCGGAGACATTGTCTCTCACTCAAACCTCATTGTTTTCATCCCAGACCAGACTAGCCCACGGTCATACTTTCCCTAATAAAAACCCCCAGTTCCGAGAGTTCCTTGGACTGCTCAGACCGTCCTTTGGACTGCTATCCAGCCTTGCTGCCGCATCTCCCAGCGAGCTCCCCTTGGCCACCGCGCTGAGTTTCTTCACCTCCATCTCTGACTTCTTCAGGACTACGAGAAAGGTGTCGTATCACCCATTTTCCCCAAAACTCTCATTTCCTATTTCTTAGTTAGCTGTGTGGTTGTGTTTTCTAACTATTTGTCTGCTTGTTAATAAATATCATCGTTGCTATTTTAAACTGTCTGACTGCTCACTGACCTGAGCCTGTATACATACAGTAAAAGATTCTCGCTAAGTTACCCTGCCTCTTGCTAGCTTAAGAGAGTCCTCCAGCTAATTTCCCCATCTGTGCTTGGTTTGTTTGGTTATTTGGGCGCCCCTCCCAGGACCCCCAATTCACAGGGTAACAACCCCAGAATTCAACGGGATGTTGAATGTGGAATAATAGCATTATAATAGTGTAGTGCAGAAATGGCCTTAGTTACAGACAGATTGTTAACTGGGCCTGACTGAAGAGAGCATATGACTCCCTTGTTGAAACAGCTCCATGGCTACCATTTCATTTCCAGACACAATTCAAAGTGCTGGTTATGACTTATAAAGCTCTATATGACTTGAGTCTAGGTTATTTGAAGGATTGTATTGCCCTATAGGAAATAGCTTGAGAGAGGCTCAGTTCACCTTCCCAGTTTCATTTGGTGGAAGCAAAGATCAGGGGCTTCCTGATCGTTCTTCTAGACCTTTGAATTCCTTCCCAAGGGAGGCTAGGATGGCTCCCTGCTTTCTCTCCTTCCTCTGACACATGAAAACTTTCCTATTCTGTCAGGCTTTTAGGAGTTGCCTTTGATGGGTTTATAATAGTGTACCGTTCTGTTAATTCTGGTCTTCTTTTTTTGGTAAATGTTTATGTGACGTTCGTTCTGTAGATTGTTTAATAGCATTCAATGAATTTTAAATGGTTTTATATGTTACTGAGGGTTTGTCTGTTTTTACTCTGCACTGGTGTTAATGATTTTCAAGGTGCTTCGAGTTTCATTATTAGGAAAAAGGTGGGCTATAATTTAGATGATGATGACGACGATGATGATGATAGCAGAAAGTCCCCCCATGGAACCAATGAAAAACCTTCTGCTGACTCTCAAATTGCCTGGTAATTCCTGTCTGCAGTTTCTCTAGTGTAAAGCCCACTGTCCATGTTTGCAGTGAGTGGCCCTTTTGAACCAGATGTTGTCCTCAGCTTTGACATCCTAGCTCCACCCTCTTGGTACGATAACTGCAACTAGTAGCCTGACCCGTATGCATTGACAGAGATAGTGATGGAGGAAGAGAGTAAACGGATTGGCACAAACAAAAGTACAAATCACTTTAGAAGGCTGACACTGATGAGCAATGGCCTTCTGCAAGGAGGTAGTCTGCCGTAATTGGATCCGACTTGTGTGCAAGGCAGAAAGCTCTTGATGGGAGCAAGGGAAATCAATGGAACAAGTTAAAGGCAGGATGAGGGCGGGGGCACCTTGTGCGTTTGGCACCAGTAAAGCATTTTTCCATTTTGTCAAGTCTTATAGTTTACTTTTCATTCCCGCAGGTGTGGGCAGAAGTGGATCTTCCTTGTTTGTCAAAACAGGCTCGTTTCATCTCTGTGGACTGATAAAATGTATAAAACAAACAATGCACTCACTAGGCACAAACTGTCCTCCAGATTTTCTCCTACACAGCTCCCATTCTTTTCACTCAGGCTTGTGCAAGAGAACAGCAAGAGCACCAGCTATTCTGTTTTTTGTGCATCCTACTCCTTATTTTAATATACTTCTAATCATTTTCACATTCTTGGCCCCAGATAAGTAGCTTATAAGGTCCACATTGCAATGTCTTAGGCACTGCTGACTTGCCTTACATCATAGTACACCACCCTTATTAAAGGAAAAGCTGTGCCCTATAATACTACTAAGGGGGGGGAGTCCTCAGCGAGGATCTCCTTTTCTTAAACAAACCCAGTAGTGTTCACGTTTAATGGTACTGATCACAGACCTCAGTTCAGATGTTACCTCGTCTCTGAAATATCTCCTTTCTCTCTTAGTTCCCACTGACTTTCCATGACACTTCCTGATTATCATTCCTCAAGATGGTTTTGGTACTTATATTTATATTTAATAAATATAATGTCAATCATCTCATTTTCCCCACAAGCAGTAACCTCATTATCTCATTTTAATCTGCCAGCAATACTTAGGATTGTTACAGAAATCACTACTATATAGGAAAGGGTATGCAACCCTTGTGTAGACTTTACATAGGGATTTCTCTCTCACACACACACACACACGCACACACATACACGATGTACAGAGTAGCATACTCAGCATATCTATATGGTAAAGTCCCCTCTTAATTTTATAGTTCAAACTCAGAGTGGGAGATTGCAATCTTGAATGCTCCCTAGTGCACAAAGTCTCCCTGTGCTGCTCCAATAGTCTGTGTGAATTATGTTTGTTTTAGTGGAGGAGCATTCCCCTATCTTCCATCTAGTATAGTCCAAGGTAGTATGAAGCTCTCAAAATCAAGATTCATTCTCAAGGCCAAAAGCAAAGGCCCCCCGCTTAAAACAATTTGGAAAAGCAGTCAATGGTTCTGAAACAGAGAAGTTTCCAAATTTTCTATATCAGGATCATTTAAAAAAAAATCCTAGAGCAATAACAGTTACCTCCTGGTTGCTTTACTCCGGCAAGATTCCATTACAGGTTGTCCTTTTCTACTAAACTTATAAAGAATGATGCATAGCAGCTATTTGCTTGTAAAGCTGCAGGCACCAACAGATAGGTTCAATAGCTGAAAGAAAGAGCACTTTGAATGATGTAGTGCACCAAGTTACCAGATAAAAGAGCTTTGAGGAGCCTTGAAAAGAGAACAGATTTAAAAGAAGGAATTGTTTTTATATGTTGCCTTTCACACTCCAGAGAACCTGAAGCAGCATTGTTCAGAGTCATGTAATAGATATTGGTGAAGTAATAGACACTGGTGGGGTAATAGCTTGCCACAGCCAGTATATGGCCAACAATAGAATTATAGTGCTCGAAGGGGCTTAAAGTGTCATCAAGTCCTCTCCTCTGCGCTGGGGCATGATTAATGGCTAGGACTGCAAGTCTCTGCAGACTTACTTGGGAGAAAGTTCTATCGCGCTGGCTGAAGGAAAGGTGCTTGTTTCCAGTTAAGATATTTTCCTATGCAGCAACATTTTCCTGTTGGAATCATGAAAATTCTGCATCCTAATTCTTTTGTCTAATAACCATAACTTCCAACATGCATGTTTAAACCTAGAATTTCTCTCCCTGAGTGCAATAAACCAGTATGCATGGGTCTCAAAAGTCAAACCAGCTAATAGCAAGAAAATGGTTCAGAGAAGGATCAGAAAGAGTCGAGCAGGAGATACTTGGAGTGTAGGGGTTTAACAAAGAGAAGATGATACCTCCAGTAACTGCTCTGTAGAATTAATTATGCTGTTTATATTGAAGTGATAATGAAGGGTTCCTTCATTAAGCAAATAGCGTAACGTAACACTATAAGTGAAATATAGGACTGATATTCTACATCGGGGAGATGTAACTGTTGAGACATAACTACATCTCTGTATCTATTCCCCAAAATCTATCTTCTCAGCAGTGCAGTCATGCTGTCAGAGTCCAACTCTCTGCCTGTGCCTCTCTGCCAGCAAGGGAAGGAGGGCGAGAGTACTTGCCCAAGAGGAGAAGGCAATGGGGAGTGTCCAATATAAACAAACAAGTGGAAACACTGAGCTGAGCCAAGTCAAGGTCAAATCCAAAGGATCCAGAAAGCCAAAAGTCCGTCCAAAGGGGTTGATGGAGCTGTAACACAAGGGCTGAGAGAACTTGTGTAGTGATTTGCTACAAGCAAACAGCAAGCCATGCCGACAGACTTAAATAGCTGATGAAAACAGGTGTTACTTATCATTGTCCTGTTTTCTTAATCTTGCCAAAACAGCTTCCCTCTGAGCTGCTCATTTCTGACTCCTCCATGATTAGGAGCTGGGGGACAAAGGAAAATATAATTCCTATAAATCACTGCTGGTTCCTTCTCCCTCTGGGGCTGGCTGGCTGCAACAATTCTGCCTCCACTTGTCTTTCAACCGACGGGAGTGTTTGCAAGCTAGTTTGGTCTATCACTGGCTCTGTTCCTTGCACAATCAATTGCTCATCAACCTCTGAGCCAATATCTATCACACCTACTTCCCAAACATGGCAATTTCCATGTTGCCAGAGAGCAGAGGGATAAACAGTGACATATCCAGCTCTTTTTCTGGAGCTGGATGCACTGAAACAGGCAACTACACTGCCTGTTGTTGTGTGGTTAGAAGAGACATAAGAGTGAATTTCAATGAGATGAGTAAGACTTATACCCTGATAATCTATGAGGAGGATTCCTGGCATAGTTCTTGTGGCAAACAATCATCGATTAAATATGAAGGCATAAAGATGCCTGATTTCCATTTCAGCTATGACAATGATAAACCAAAAGGAAGGCCTCAATTTAAAAAAATGTATATGATGATGTTTTTCCTCCATGGCCCAAACTTCCTTTCTCCTTCCCTGCTTCTTGAAATCATTTAATAGAGAGTAAGTTCCCAGTGAACGCAGTTGGACATACAAACAAAAAGATGCAGAACTGCTATTTATCTGTTTAATTCTATCCCATCCTTCCATTAAAACTTGTCTTCCAGGTTAAAAAAAAAAAGACCACAACAATACACATTAAAATCCAAAATATACAAACCAAAACAGAACTATATAGCCATTATATTAATAAACAGTTCCACATCATTTACAGTGAAAGGCTCGGTGAATCAGAACAGTTATAGCCTGGTACTAAAAAGATAACAGCATCAACACCAAGCAAATGAGCCTAGGGGTGGAATTTCAGAACTGCAGTACCACTACTAAATCAATCAATCAATCAATCAATCAATCAATCAATCAATCAATCAATCAATCCACATCTGTGGAAGCCACCTTTTTTAAATAACTAATCTGTCCAGAATCTCAGGTGATGGCAGGCTCAAACAGGAGAGCACAAGTTGTGGTACCTCATCAAACCACCAGTCCCAGTGAAGGAGACCTAAGATGAAACTAGTGTGCCTCCGTCAAAACAAAATGCTTGATCTTCAGATACCAGGAAAGGTTACGCACCTTCCAGTGTTCATTTCCCTGTTGGTTATTTTATACCACCTCTTTCATTTAAGCATTCTTGATCACAGCCAGGGACTATGTGACTCACATCTGCCTGTGGATTTTCTCTTCCTGACTAGTGCTGTAATTTCTGGTCAACCATTTTGAGGGAGGGAAGAGGGCACCAGTGTTGAACATAATCTCCATTTCCTTCTCGATTCAGTTTAACAGTGTGATCAATACCAGTCCCTCGGCTACTATCTCTGAAGTGGAGGGATGGAGCTTGCAAAATGTGGGGGCTTCTCCATTATCACTGTCTTGTTGCAGTTGGGGTGATCCTGTTTCTGTTTACATGTTGGACTTTCTGGGTCATGGCACACACCTAGGATTTCATTAATGGACAATATCACACAACTTAGTGAATGAAACTCATCTTAATTCCCAGTACAAAAAGATCAACAGTTTGATAGCAAACTTACAGAATTCAGAGTGTCAAACAAAGACAGATTAGCGGGAAGAACTAATGTTCACTTTGTCACTTGGAGGTAACAAATGAAGGAGTTCTTGTTGAAAGATATGCTTTATAAATCTATTGATATCCTTATAATTCTTTACTACAGAATTTCACAGTAATTATAGTAACTGAAATGCCTCCTTTTCCTGCAAGACAAAAGGAACTATAGGCATTTTAGAGAAAAGAGAGGATATGAAGTTCATTACTCATGGTTAGAAAGTAGAATTCAGTGCCATATTTTACACCATTAACAAAGAGAAATTTTTATGTAGAGGGGAAAATACAGGTGTGAAATTATTACTTATAAATCTGATACAAGAAGAGAAATCTTGTTTCTGCAAATCAATCTTACATTACAGTCTCTATTTTCTCCACAAGGGAAGAGTAATCATTTCATCCATGCCAGTTTAAGAATGCTGTAAAATGCTTATTTATTTGGCTTCCTGTTCTTTTATCCGTTGGGAACCGACATTATGTGCAACTACTGAAAGAGTTTATTTTAGATATGAATGGAAATTCCACTTAGAAAAATACTGTTTGATTGTGTCTAGAAGTACACCCTTGAATAAAGGCTATACCCTTCTGTCTTTAGAAAGTTTTATACACCTCTTCAGAAGGTCCTTTCTTATGTAATGTGATTTAATACTCCACCTGCCACTTTAAATTCAGCTTTGTGTTTCTCTGTGTTACAGGTGTTCCATGGCATGTATCTTCATGAAATATTTCCTAAATAACTACTGGTTTAAACAATTTAATTTAAGTACCAAACACAGTTGTGTGATATGCTGATTCTCTAAAGTGTTGAACATTTGCTGTTTCACCATTCTATGTTTCTCTCCAGTTTGTGGCATGGCTTTGCATGTGCAAAATAAAGAGCAAAACATTGTCAGATCTCTTTAAAAATCAATAAACAGAAAGTACAAATTAGGATATTCTCATATTTTTCAGTTTAAAAAAATGCTAAAGGTGGGAACTTCCAAATGTTTTATGATACTACCAGACTTGTGAAAGTTTATAAAGAATATTCTAAAATTTTTGAAATGTCTGTACTGAAAATCTCAACTTCTGTTTTGGATATTGTTTATGTAATTTCTAGCTTTATTAAACCATTTGCTGGGCTCTGATATCTGAGGCCACATTTATACATGATGTTTATCACTTGGTAATTAGAACAGCAACCATCCTTCTTGAACAGAAAAGCTTTTCCAGATTCAGTTGCATTTGTATGATTGAAAATGCAGTAATCTTAAATGTTTGCACATTTAGCTGCAGATCATGGAAATCCAGACAGTTATTCAGAAGCCTTGCAGATGTGTTCACAGGGAAAACGCAAGCATCACCCTCACTTACCCATCAATACAAGTTATGAGAATATACATGTGTATTATAAACAATGGGAGATTCTGGCAGCTGTCATCCCCAAACGTAACTTTTCCAGCTTCAGAATAAATTTTGTATCTGAACACTCTCATCTATTATACGTCAAATCCTGTATGCTGTACTCAGCGTTGTATGAAGTTCTGCAATCAGCCTTATGAATAATCTGCTCAAGAGCAGCCATAGGCAAGATGGTCATTTCTGAGATGTGATGCAGTGGTTGGCATTCCAAGAGAGAGAGAAGTGTGGTTTTAGGCTGCTGTTGACATTCCCACTGCCTAGAATGCTAGAGGCCTTTAATGCCGTCGTCGTATACTCAAAATGCCATCATATACTCATTACCTCATCTTTTTCTGGAAGAGAGGTCTAGATGGCTTTGCCTTCTTTGCAGTTTTAGGATGCATGGTTAATCACAAGAACAGTACCCAAAAGCAGCTGATGGGATAAGACTTT
Organism: Iguana delicatissima; assembly: GCA_948472985.1. Taxonomy (NCBI): domain Eukaryota; kingdom Metazoa; phylum Chordata; class Lepidosauria; order Squamata; family Iguanidae; genus Iguana; species Iguana delicatissima. Next base: position 437,742 of record CAOKZL010000990.1, on the reverse strand, counting down.
AATTTACATGTTAAGAAGATGGATGGGCTAGTTTTGTTAGTGATACACGCATCAATCTAGAATCCATATTGTAAATGATAACATTCTCTCTTTCTGCATATTTCCACTTGGATTTTATAATAAGAGTTATTTTTAAAAAACAATATGGATATGTTTTATTGAATAACACATTGCTGTACATATATGGATAGGAGAGAGAGGTAATAGAATATATATTTGTGTATTCTGAATCTGAAGCCTTTTCAGAAGGCATTTATTTGAGTTTGACTTCCCACCCATGGCTCTTGGTTTGTGTTGTGAGACATAAAGGCTATAAGCCACAATCCAACTGTGAAAGTTAACCCTTGATGGGAAATGGCAGCATTGAACTTTCTCTTAAGACTGACTTGAAGCATGGAATGAATAATAGAATCACAGAGTTGGAAGGAACCTCATGGGTCATCAAGCCTAACTCTTTGCTTAATACAGGATCTCCAGCTAGAGCATTCCCAGCAGGTAGCTGTCTAGCCTCTTTTTGAAGGTGCTCAAAGAAGGAGATCTCTCCACCTCTCTAGCCAATTGGTTCCATTGCTAAACTACTCTCACTGTCATGAAGTTCCTTCTAATGTTCAATCAAAATTTAGCCTCCTGTAATTTAAAACCATTAAATGTGGTCCTACCCTCTGGGGCAGCAGAGAACAAGCCTTGCCCCTCCTCTCTCTGACAGCCCTTGAGGTGTTTGAAGAGTGCATTCATGCCACCCCTCAGTCTTTTCTTCACCAGACAGAACATGTCCAGCTCCTTCAACCTCTTCTCGTGTGGCTTGTTCATCATATCTCTTATCATTCTTATTGCCCTTCTCTGAACGTGCTCCAGCTTGTGCATATCCTTCTTAAAATGAGGCACTCAGAATGGAAAGCAGTATTCCAGGTGAGGCCTGACAAGCACAGAGTATAGGGGAACTATTATTTTCTTCAGCTTGGAAACTATGCCTCTATTAATGCAGGCTAAGATAGCATTTGCCTTCTCAACTTAGTCCAGCATACTTAGTATCCTATGTTTTGGGTACCAGTTCCCTCACTCATAAGTAGGAATCCTCTGTTTACATGTTGACAACATGTGCATATTCTCAGGGGAGGACAAAACATTTTAAGAGTACTATATAGTTGTGATCTCAGCACCTGGCTGAATCTTAAACTGTGCATGGAGCAGTCATGCATCCAGAAACCAAGTATCAGCATTTCTATAATAACAGTGACAGCATGAGTGTCTTCATTAGCCCCTTCCTTTACTATAGATTATCCACAAATCTTATGGAGATTTTATTACAGTTGAACAGGAAGCACTTCCAGGTCAGACGAAAGTGTGTCTGTTTCTGAACACTTTGTTGTTTACCAAGTGATCTGTGTTTTGAAAGAGGCACCAGGGAGGGAGGCCAGACCCAATGCCCACTGAAGCTGATGAAGGAACTTTATCCACCTGGCACCACTGCCCTTTAGAGGAGGTCCTGTCACTTCTGCCCCAGGAGTTTGGACAGAAGCTCAAGGGATCTGGCCTCACATACTTTTAAGAACTAGGCAATTACAAATGAGCTTACTTCTCACCACCACCATCAGCAGCATCATGTTTTAGGGAGGACATATATGCAAGGGGAATGTCTGGTATATTTCACCAACATTTTTCTGGGTTTTGATCTCCTCTTTTTTTCTTTTCTTAAGTAACTGTAACTTATACAGGAGCCACCAGAGCAGATGGTTCCCCTCCCCATCCCCGCCTGTACCTCAGATACACACACACACACACACACACACACCCCTGCAGCTTGACGCTGCTGTCACTGCAGTTCTAAGGGGAAGCTAAAATTTAACAACGATGCAGATCGTTGCACGGTGTGAATTATCTTGCCTCACTGGAGGGTTAGAGGTGACCAGAGCGGTAGGGAGAGGCTGGAAAAGATGATGAGATAGCTGCTTTCTCTCCATTACTCGCTTTTATGTGCATGCTTGAACCTTCAGCTGTAGCTACGGGAACAGCATGCTTTCATATTCATATATATACATACATATATATATATGTATGTATGTATGTATGAGAATGACTAATCAATAATCTCTCCCGTGCGAATATTTTCTTCATTTGCGAAGGGTATAAATTCATTAACTGGTTGTCTCCGTTTTAGAGGTAGAAGGGAAAGTGTGCAATCAGCCAATTAGGAACATAATAATTATTTGGGGGGGGAGTAGTAGTTATGCTCTCTCTCCCTCCTGCGCCCCCGTTGGTGAATGCCTTATTTGATACGATACCCGGCCTTTTAAACTGACTCTGCCTGTCTAAGGCAACTTTCCATGTCCCCCCGCTCCCTCGCTCGTTACCAAACGACTGCATCGTTCGGGCAGAAGGACACCAGCGTAGCCCCTGATTAGCCGTTTTTAATAAATAAATAAATGCCGAGTCGGCTCCTTGCCGCCGGCTGGGGCGGCGCGCGAAGGGGAAGGCTGGCCCTTTAAGGAGCCGGCCTCGGTCGCCGCCAGAGATGCGGCGGCGGCGGCGGCGGCAGTCCCCAGGCGTCCAGGGAAGAAATAGACAGCTGTCTCTTTAAAATGTCATTTCCTTCTATTGTATTTGAATCGTGATCAGGAAAGAGGATGTGAAACCCGAGCGGCTCGGAGGGGCGAGAAAGAGGCGCGCACACGCACGGCCGGCAGGCCGGCCGGGGGATCTCGGGGAGCGGCGGGGGACGAGCGGCGGGAGGCGCCGCGCCGGAGCCACCGCGGGCGCCGCTCTCCCCAGAATGGTGGCCGGGCGGCCGGGGATGCTCGGCGCTGCCTCCGCTGCGGCGCGGGAAGCCCCCTCCGGAGCGCGCCCCGGGCTGCCCAGGCAGAAGACCTAAGAGCCAGCCCGGAGGAAGCGGAGAGCAACAGAGCGAGAGAGAGAGAGAGAGAGAGAGAGAGAGAGAGTCGGGAGCAGGCGGGCGGGCAGAAAGAGAACGCGAGGGAGGGAGCGAGGGAGATTCCGGGACGGAAGCGCGGCAGGGGTAGCCGGACGGACGCGGGGCGCCTGGGCTGAGCAGCGGGGCAGAAGGCTTCGGCCCCGGGCGGGCGGGCGGTCCGGCGGGCAGCAGGCGCGGCGCCAGGCTGGGAGGGCGAGAGCCAGGCAGGGCTCAGGTAGAAGAGTCGCCCTCGCCGCCGAGAGGCAGAAGCAGCGCAGCAGCGGAGCATCAGGGCAGCGCCGCCGCCGCCGCCGCCGCCGCCGCCGCCGCCGGCGACAACCTCCGGGGTGATTCTGTCTGTCTTTCTCCCCCTCCCTGGCAGGAGGCGCTCCGGTGGACGTCCTCGGGGTGGGGCGGGAGCGGGGGCGGGGGCGGGAGCGGGAGCGGAGCCGGCCGCCGCGTCGCGGGGAGCCAGCCGGCGGAGCCGCCTTTGTCGGGGCGGCGGAGCCACCGCCGCGGCCGCCCTTCTGTGTCGCCGTCGCCGCCGCCGTCCCCGCCGAGCCTCCGGCCCCGTCCGCGCGAGAGAGCCGCCAATGTCCTCGGCCATCGAAAGGAAAAGCCTCGAGCCCTCCGAGTAAGTGGCCCCCGCGCCGCCTCCCTTCCCCGTCAGCCGGCAGGGCGCCCTGCTCTGGGCCACGTCCCCGCCGCCCCGACCTCCCCCTCGGGCGGGCGACCCGTGTCTCCAGGGCCGGGCGGGACGGGGAGAGCCCTCGGTCTTCGGCTGTGCGTGCAGCTTCCACACGGCCGCCCTCGGGGGAGGGGGAGTCCTGGCTCCGGAGAGAAGTCCCGGGGGTTGCCTGCCTCTTCCCCGGGTCTCCCTCTCTGCCCTGCCGGATCCATCCTCCCGTGTCCCCCTGGGCTCGGGGCAGCGGGCCCGGCTGGGCCCTTTAACGGGGGTGTACCTACGGCAAGAGGAGGCGGGCGGGATGGAAGCACTGATCCACGAAGTGAAAAAATCGGAACCCCCCCCCTTTAAATTTTCCTTCAGTCCCCAAATTTCTAGTACTGCGTAACTTCAAACTTCAGTGGAGCATTTAGAAATACTGTGCAGTGGCACCCGAAGGAAAGAGCAGGCAGGGTGACCGAGGGAAAGCGAACGCGGCAAGCGGAAGAGTTGGCAGCTGCGTTCAAGTCGCTTGTCGACTTAGGATGACCCCATGAATTCCCCAGAATTTTCTTAGACACGGAATAGCCTGTGGCGGTTTTGCCAGCCCCCTCCTCTGAAATACAGTCCACAGCACCTGGCACTGGAGGCGATCTCCCATCCAACTACTAACCACGGCTGACCCTGCTTAGCTTCCAAGAGCAGACGGGATCTGGTGCCTTCCAGCCATTTAGGCCAGAATTGCTCCCCGTGTGGAGGATTTTCAGTGTCTCTCACGCTTTCCAATACTAGTAATGTGGGGACTGAAGGGAATGGGGGGGGGCCTTCATTTTGCCACCCGTCACGTAGTGCAGGGATGCTGAGACTGGTGTCAGCCTGCCTGCTGCTTGTAAGGGATGGCAGCGTGAAACCCGGAGGCACACGCGCAAGTTCCCCCTCAGGAGTTGGAAGCCAAGCGCCCGAGTTCTCTGATTTCCTATCAGTGTCCTGGAAAGAGGGGGAACAGAGAATTTTGGGTCAATGCACCCCACCTTCCCGGCCGCCGCTTAGGTCGGGAGATTAAGGGATGCTGATGAAAGTGATTTCCGAGGGATGGGGCCGGGGGAGGGGGCGCCTCATGCTTTCCAAAAGCTCTAAGTTGTTTTCAGGGTTTCTCTCCCTCAGCCCCCTCCCCTCCCCTCCCGGCCCAGCTTAACTGGCTGATTAGACTAAAAGGTCAAGGCTGTTATCAGATGCATGCTCAGCTTCTACGTTTTCATAATGCGAACCACCCGCTCTGCAACTTATAACAAAACTTCAAGCAAAAGTGCTTCCGTGCGTCAGCGGGAACAGGAACGGACCTGCAGTCTGGCATGTTAGCGCGAGTTGTTTCTGGACCATGCAAAATTAGAATTTCCCGGTGGGTTTCTTAAGAACAATCCAGCCCAAATATAATGCAGAGATATACTGTTATATATCTGCACATGTGTTACACGCAAGGCATCACTGATGCTATGACTGAACTTGGGTTTCACAGCTGCTACCCTATATCTCCTATCCTATTATATATTTATTTACCTGGGAGTAAATCCAATTGAACTGTGTGGCACTTGCTTGACTGTAAGTAAACATGACTAATATTCACATCATTCTGTTTATGATAGTGGTATTTTATTTATCTTGATTATGTATAATTTAGCTGTGAAAGTGTATATATAAATTCTAATTTAAAACTTTTAATTTATATACTTGTTCTGCACCCCCCTTTTCTCCCCTAAATGGGATTTGGGGATTGACAATTTCTTAATGGTTTTTGTTTTTAACCTGACAACAGTTCCCAAAAGGTTTGGGGAAAAAATAGGGTGTAAAGCCATGCTCAGTTATGTGCAAAAATAAATGAAACCTATCTGTGGCTAATGGGATAGAACCAGCTTGAAAGTATATAGAACCCTGTCCCCACCATCAGAAATAGGTTCTGTACTGAAAGTACTCTAGAATGAGTGTGATTGGGAGCAGCTGTTAAAATATTTTTAAACATAGATTTATAGATAACATATTGACAAAATATAATGCATTTGTCACAATTGTTTCTGTTTTTCTTAACTCATTGGTTTCCTTATTGATACATTGAGTTGTAATCTTATACAGTACTTTCTTGGGAATAAGTTCATAGGAACTGATTTCTGAATAGACATACATAGGATTATCTTGTTATTTTTTATAAGGAATTTGTGTAAGTCTCTAACAACCTAGAGTATAATATGTCCCCAGCTACATACTTATCTGATATATGACTGCTACATATGGCTTTCCTGAATATCAAAGATAATATTAGGGGAATTTCATTTTAAAAAAGACCCAGATCATTATGTTGTAACAATACTGCACAGTGCAGTCACACAAACACAAACCTTAAGAGATTGAAATACTAGGAGTGCAGTTCCTCTAAGAGAACTCTCCACCTTTCTCTGTTCTTTAGCTATTTACTGTATACAAACCTGGATGATGCCTACGTATTGGTTTCACAAACTGAGAAAATGCTTTTCTTATTCCTATACATTTTAAGTATAATGGATATTTTCGTGTCAAGAGGTGCCGCTGGGAATAAAAACCACTGTTCTGTTTGACTTTACTGTAGGCTGGATAAGTGATGGCATTGCTTAGAATAATGTTTGGGGTAGATTCCTGTGTTTTGTGGATTCTGGCTTGATCTTGTTCAGAAAGAAATGACTACCGATTTTTAGTGGCAACATTGGCCACAAAAGTCTAGTTGGTGGAAAACAAAACTAGAATATATAAATATCAACTGTAGACAGTGTTACTTTTCACCTGCTGATGCCCACTAGGTAGGAGATTTTTTTTCTTCCATGGCATTTAATTTGAAACATCTGGTAGACATGATTGTCTTGCAAATGTTGAAGAATGTAAGTTTTTTGTTGGTGCTGAAAAAAGTCAGTACACCTTGGGAGATTTTACATCTTCACAATATGATTTTGGGACATAATTTTTGATTATTTTGAAATTCTTGTGTGTTGCTACTGAGAAGATACAAGCTGGAGAACTACATGCAATAGCACTAGTTAATTGTTTCTCCAGTTTAATGTAACCTTACTTCAGCTATTATTATTGGAAGCAGTTGCGGAAACGGCAGCTATTGTGAACTACTGTAATCAGGGATATGAAAATCAAAGACAGAGGTGGGGGGAGGACGGAGAGGGGACTTTCTGAAAAATGAATGGTAGGGAAGTAATGTCCAGTTGGAAATTGTTCTGTTATCCTACCCATTAATGGTATGCATCTGAGAGAAGGATACCTTCCCAGACTATCAGCAGAACCAGAGCTGACCATCAGTATCTATGGTGTGTCTGCAGTGTCCCTTCCATAACTCTGTGTATGTGCGTAATACACACAGACATTATGTCAGATTTAGCATCTGTTGAGCTAACATTTGATGGGATGGAGTGGTAGTGGGACTAGTGCAAGATCCATGGAGCAGGAACAGGAAGGTTGGGGCTGTACTCTAGCAATTTCTTGGCCCACATTTTACCACATGGCAACTTTTAAGTGGATACTTTTCCTGTATTTTTCTGTGGGTTAAACAGATCTACAAGGCCAATAAACTAATTCCAATTTTTGCCCCAACTACAGTTAGGCCTATTGAAATAAATGAGACTTGGGTGAATGATGACTAGCACCCCGTTCATTTCAATGAGTGTGCTCTTGCTAAACTAAAAAACTAAATATGGCCCAATGTAATACCTAAATCAACCAGAAAGTACTTCGAGTACTTTGATATTTGATTCCAGCTTACAGCAGTGCAAAGGTAGGGGAGCGGGGTGGTCAAAATGCATTTACTAAACCCATATTGGACAATCAGGCCAAAAAGATGGAGTGAACATCATTAATAGTTTGAGCAAGAAGCGCCATATAACCAGCAAATCACATGATTAACTTTAAAAATGTAAGGGTTTCTTCTTTTTCTTTTTCAGTGGCAGTGTTTATGAGCTTAAGGTTAAACATGTGCTAAAATGTCTAACTGTGAGTTGCTGACTATGCAGAAAATATTTCACTGGAAGTATTTTTCAATTGCTGTTGCAAAATGGAATATTCAGGGAACAAGGAAGCTTTCAGGGAAATAATACCCTTACGTTAAGAAATGGCTTTCTTCTTATTTCATTTTATCTAGTCACTAGTTTAGCTCCCACCCACCCATTATTTTCTCAACAGCAATTACAGCATTGAATAATTGGGGACAGCATATCCCAACATCAATAAGCCATAACCATGCTGATATCTGAAACAAAATGACTATAACCAACAAATACATCCTGCAACAAAATGTTCAAAGCTCAGCGAAAATACCCTTTTCCAAGACACTCTATTCCATTTGCCCTCCCTGCTCATCAATCACAATTCCATAACCTAAAAGAATGCTCAGTCATTACTGGCATCCTTTTGGTGTTTCTTCCTTTGCCTCTGCCCCCCATTGCAGGAGTGTAGCTTCCATCATCCCCACCAATGGTTATGTTAGCAATGGCTGATAGGAGTTATAATTCAACAGCATCTGGAGGGCCTCAGACATCCCACCTCTTCTTTAAACAATCATGCCCAGTTAGAATTCAGAGGGATAAAAAAGAATCAAACTGAATAAAAAAGGCTCTGTGAAGAAAATTTTGTTGGAGGTTTCTCATGGAGGGTGGATTGTAACATTAATCTCAGTGGACTGTAACATTGACTCTTTATACAGCCATTTTAATCACATGTGCACTACAATCCTATGCATTTTTATCCACAAGCAATACGCTTTGCTTTTAGCAGAGCTTATTCACAAGTCGGCACACACTGGATTGCAGCCTTAAAAGCCCACTGCCTTTCACCAAGCCCTTTCACACATCATACTAGGTTTGTCACAGAGTTTTTAGTCTACAGGAAGGCATAGCTAATCGCAGCTCCCTGATAAAGTCCCTTGTTGTTGTGTGCCTTCAAGTTGTTATCAACTTATGGTGACCTTGAAGTGAACCTTATTTTGCAAGATTTTTTTAAGATCAAGATCTTAAAGAACTTCCCACATTAAGTACATATGAATAACAATGGCCAGCTTACCTAATGGATGTGTATGGTGGCATCCTTTATGAATGTTTCTCACTGAATAATTACTAAGAATATTCATCACAGCAGTGAAAACATTGCTATGTTGGCAAGTTCCAAAAGAAAAAGACGTATAAAGATCATGTTTTTTCCTTACAAACATGTATACAGACCTTGGCATTTTTTCCTTAAGCTCATTGTTGTGGAACAGAAGTCACATAGAAACAGTGGAACCTTATGTCACACAGACCCAGCACTGGACTAAGCTATGACCCACAGGAAAATAAAAATTCCATTTAAAAGAACCTATAGTTCATAGTTTGGATGGAATATTTGTGATTTATTAATTACAATCACAGAAATAATTAGCAGTATGTCTTAGATGGCTTTTGAACCAAACCAAAAACAGCCAAAATAATAGTGTTGTTGTTTTGTTGTTGTTCTTAAGCCATTTCCAACTTACGGTGATCCTAAGGAGAACCTATCACAGGATTTTCTGGGGCTGAGAGTGTGTGATGCACCCAAGATCACTCAGCAAGTTTCTACAGCTGCCCCAAAATGTGTTTATCCCTTCTTGTTGATAATTATATATTATGATATTAATGAAGGAAAATTATATTCAGAACAGCGCTTTGCATTAAATTCTTTGTTAATGTGCACTGAGAAAGCCTGGGTTCTATAGCTTTTATAAATTATACAGATTTAGCATTTTTTTGCATATATTTGTTCTTCCAGTTATGAGGAATTGCCTTGCCCTCTTGCCACTGGGTATCATATGTAGATGTGCTACATCTCTCCCCACCCTTCTTGTTTAAGATTTCCCCAAGCACTTTTCAAATCTCCAAGTTTGTTCTTTAACTTTAAAGGATAGATATCTGATCTCACAGAACTGAAAGCTGAACTTCTCGCAGTTTCCAGCTGTGTATAAATTCAGTCAAGGAAGCCCACAGCTTTAAGTCTGAAAAACCTGAGCGGGGGCAGTTGATGGAGTGGCCTCTTGGAAGTCTCACATTCATGGGGCTGCTGTAGGTCAAAGTGGACTTGATGGAGAATAACAACAAACCCATTCCTAACTCTTTCACGCTGTCCTGTCTCCTTCACCCTCACCATTTCCTGATCATGGAAAATTAATTACTTTTCAAATAAGTATATGGATATATCACCATCAAAAGGAAGATTGGAAGTCACCTTTTCCCTTCCTTTTCCTTTTCCCCCCACCTTTTACTATTCTGTAATTCTGTAACTTTTAATGTATTCCTTTTAAAAAAAAAAAAATTTAAAGAAGAAAATGGATTACTTTTCTCTACCTTGTTTCTTCTTCATGCATTTTCTGATCTGTGTGTCTGTATGTGTGTCTCATGAAGCAAGGTAGGCAAACAATGAGGCTAACACTCCAGCCATAATAGGGGGTCTGGAATGCTTGCTTTTGGTGTGTTTCTAAAAACTGCTTCTTTCCAACAGGGAGCCGGTGGATGAGGTGCTCCAGATTCCCCCTTCCTTGTTAACATGTGGAGGTTGCCAACAGAACATTGGAGACCGTTACTTCCTCAAAGCCATTGACCAGTACTGGCACGAAGACTGCCTCAGCTGTGATTTGTGTGGGTGCAGGCTCGGAGAGGTGGGAAGGCGACTATATTATAAACTAGGCAGAAAACTCTGCCGAAGAGACTATCTCAGGTATGGCACCACCTTTTTATCTCTGCATCTTGTCTCTGTCTCCCATCATTTAGAACAAAAGTGGAATCAATCACCACTCAAAGTTCTACCACAAGAATGAAAAGGGCTGGGCTTACCCTGAGCAGGAGGACTATGTATGACAGTTGGAAACAGGCTAGCCTCCAAGGCAAGTCTGGAAAAGTCCCTTGCTAGATTAACCTGAGCATCAGGAATCCGAAAGTAAAGTGTGAAACCTACTTGTAGTCACCTGGGGGAGTGGGGAGGACAAAATGAAGACATTGCCTATCTAGTTAAGAATTCTTCCCCTCCAGTGAAATTTTCCTTCAGTCCCCAGTTACTCAGATTGCACAGATACTGAAAATCATACACACCTAGAACTCTTACCTTGGTTGTGCTCATGTTGTTGTGCTCATGGTAACTTTCTCTGCATCTTTTCTTTGTATGCTCAACTCAAGTTTTAAGTTGCCATAATTAAAAATGTGTGAACTGATGGAAAATTTCTGGTGGGGACATAATATTTTTTTGGAAAGGCAATGCTCTTATTTGCCCCACATATACACCAGTATGCTGGTGGTGGTGGTGCAGGGCTGGCCAGCAGCTACGCCACTATGCAAGGTCTACTTCTGTAGGTTGATGATGTTGGACTCAAGATAATGGCATGAGCATGAGAGGAGGAGAAAAAAGGAGGAAGGATTATGCCAGCTTTAAAGGCAAACATGATAAACCAAAAATTTCAAATTAGGTAGTTAAAATGTGGTTTCTCAAATAAGATGTGTAGAAACTAAGACTGGATTAACTTTTTTTTTCTTTTTGACAACTACAATGCTTGTAATATACCCTTTACAGATTTTAGGTTCTTGCCTATTATTTCTTTTTAAAAACAGTAGCAAAATCAAATAGGATCAAGAGCGTCCTTACCTATTGGTTGCTAACGAAGAAGAGTGTGTGTGCAACAGTTCAATGACTGTTTGTTATTTTCAGTGTATCTTATACTTCACCTGGGTGATATTCTAAAATTGTATGTATGAAAAGTCTGCACTTTATTTATATACAGCTTGATTTAGCTGGATTAATATACTCCAAAATCACCTGAGAAAGCAGGCAGGAACAGAGTACAAACTTATCTAATTATCTCACTTCAGAGATTTTTCCAGATGAATTTTTTTTTTTAGTAGGACTGGCTTTATGAAATATAATATGCAGGAAGTCTCCATGGTATGAGTAGCATTGTGCCTCAGTTATATTTTTCCCAGTTGCATATTTTCTCACCATAATGTCACAAAATATGGGTTGTTAAATTAATGCATTTTCTGTGCCTTGTAATTGGATGTGTTCCATCTTTTCACAGCATAATGTGTTAATTATCTGTGTCTACTAATGAAGCATTTCATAGACACAGACTGCTAAATTGGCTTTTGTATTTCCTGCATCTGTAATTCAAATGTAGGAACCTACACTGGCTAGTCTAGTTTTGTGCATGCACGTACATGCACACATACACATGATATAATTTGATTTAAAACAGCTTGTTCTCAATATTTTAATTCAACAATTTTTCAAGTAATGCATTCCAAAGTAAATGGTGTTGATGTCATTTATAAAAACACCCATATGTGACATTACAGTTATTTTGGAGAAATGAACAGTGACACCTCCTGGATGACTAGGGAAATAATATCTTACTGGACTAAGACTGCTTTTTGTAGTGCTGGAAATTCACAAATATTTTCTGAAATTCATGCACAGATATAGCAAACATACTACTACTACTCAGTAAAATTCTGATAGAACATGCTCGTTGAAATATACTAGTTTTATAAATTAAGCAGGCAGCAATATTTTTAATATATAATCTGGATTATAAAAACCTGTTTAAATCAGAACTATACAATGTCTCCTGCACATTACAGTGAATCCCTTTTGAAAACATACCATAAACGTAGCTTCTGTAGGAACGTCTTAATGTAAATGTGGTGTGCCCAAATAAAGAGAAAATTTAGAAAAGCTATGCATCTGGGCCAGGATTTCTTGCTCATCACAAAATCATGCAATGCAATGATTCCATTATCATGAAAATGTTTTGATCGGAAGAAAATCCAAATGCCACATGTGCACCTTTATAATAACATTCATTGTTTCATAATCCAAATTAGAATACAGCAAACCTATCCACAAACAAGCAACTTCTACAGGTCAGTTTGGGAAGAAGTAAGAAAAAGAGAAATTAAAATAATCACGATGGCAGCCACTGAATCCCCTGTATTACTTCTTCCCACCTCTTACCTTTCACTGAATTCCAGGTACCCTGCCTCTAGATTCTATTAAACTTCTATACAACTTCAGAAGATAACATAGATGAATAAGTATCCTTGCATTTTACTTTGTTAGAAATAACACCTGCAAACCTGACTCTTTGTTTTTTTCCCCCCTCTTCAAGGCTTTTTGGCCAAGATGGCCTGTGTGCTTCCTGTGACAAACGAATCCGGGCCTACGAGATGACCATGCGAGTAAAAGACAAAGTATACCATCTGGAATGCTTTAAGTGCGCTGCCTGCCAGAAACACTTCTGTGTTGGTGACAGATACCTTCTCATCAACTCAGACATAGTGTGTGAGCAGGACATCTATGAGTGGACTAAGATCAATGGGATGATATAGCCCACTTGTGCCTCATAATCTCCAAAATGCATCTCATGGGGGACACAAATACCTAGATGTGGCAGTGAGATCAATCGCTCACAACATCTATGCGCTTTGTACTAAGCAAAGAGAAAATATAATAGAAAACACATACACTGTATCCTATACAAATGATGGCTGGGGTCTGAAACATTAGCAGGTAGATGGAATTCCAATAACAAACAAGCTTTCATGATAAACTGACACTCTTGAAGGTGATGGTGAAAGTTGGGGAACCCATAAATGGATTCTCTAGTGATATGTAAAAAGATATTATGGCTTTGACATGTGCAGAATAGTTTGAGAAGCTGATTTTTTTAAATGTCCTTTCTATTTACTCTATATAGACCATAATCCCACCATTAATACAAAATGGGATGGTATCAGGAATATGTGTGTACTGAGAAGAGGATCAGGACTCCAATTCTCTAAGTTTTGGATGTGGAAGAAAAGGAACCCTGCCCCAGCATGGAATTTCCCCCCCATTTTCAATGAAAACTACAAGCTTTGGCTGCAACACTGCACAAGATGCACCCTGTTATATATGTTTAAGGCCAAGGCAGACCAAGGAGACTTAATGGCATGTGACCTGAGGAGAGGAATGCAACCTTAAATTCTAAGTAATTATTTAAAGAAATTAAGATGCACGTCTACATTCAGCTGCCATCCTTTGAAAGTGAGAAATTCTACCACTCATTTCTATACAAATAAAGAGTTGTTCAGCTATTTTATTAATGTAGGCAACATAAATAATTTGTTGTGTGTAGTAAGATCCTGCAGATTTAATTAAAAATAAACTTATTTGAGGGTTGTGTTTTTCTTTACTAGTGGCTTTTCTAGGTGAAGGCTTTAGTATAACAAACACAAAGCCATTACTGGTTTGCAGTGTGCAGAGTTGCTTGAGTTATTCTTTTGTTTGTGGATATTATACTTATCCATCATTGAATATGTTTTAATAGATTTTATTGTTGTTGATAAGTAGCTTGGAGCAATATGAAAAACACTGGAAGGTGAAATAGAAGTCCTCTACTTATTAAGAAAGTATGTTCTGCTCAGTCAGTACTTCCACTGTTTTTGTGACTACCATACATACTGCAGGAGCATGAGTGTCAGAGATGCCTATCATATTACCTATGATGTGATAGGCTGTGACATGTTTCCCCTCTGCTGTGCAATCATGCTGTTTAGATGGAATATTCTTCTATCATATGATTTTATGCCTGTCTTTTGAAGGGAAGAGTCTGGAAAAGTAATTCTTGCAAAGCAATTCTTCCCTACTAGACAGTAATTACTACACAGTAATGCACTAGTTCAATCTTCTTTTGCAGGTTTACCTGGAAGTGCATTACACTGTGTTCCATGGCTATTCCCTTGTAGGTGTGTTTGAACTTCAACTTAAGTTTCCATTAATATTGATTTTTTAAAAGTTTGAGAGCTATTGTTTTTAATGCTACAAGTTTTTTTTAATGGACAGACAACACTGCATGCACATTGGATGTTGTGCTGTTTTCTTTAAATAAGAGCTTAAAACAGCTATTATGCTATTATATGAAGTTCAGCACATTCACTAATTGCTCAGATGGGTTCTCAGGATACTTCACAAGGCAGCAACCATCAGCTCTAGGAGGACTGCTGGATTACCAGGCTACAAAAATGATATGTGTATTTAGAACAGGCATGGGACATCTGTAGCAGAGCAGAACTTTATTTATCCATCCATAGCTCTAAAGAAATGTATAAATCCAATTCAGTATCCCTACGGCTGATAAGATTTGAGGAAGTACATGTTCCTCATACTGATTCTAAAGATTACCACTAAAATCTGTGCATGGTCCCCATGTCTCAAATGATGTGCCTCTCACTTCTTTTGCCACCTCCTGACTGGCTCATGGTTGATTTTTTTTTTAAATGCTCATTCATATTTAAATGATTTAGATCCCAGCTTTCTTGTCAATCCCTTAAGGCAGCATGGCTATATTTTCTTTGCAAAACAGAACTGGTCTCATAGAAAATGCATAAAACTGCAGCTCTGATAAGACCTTTGAAAATCTAAGAGGATTTAGAGGAATGGTGCCCACACAATTACAAAGAAAGCCCAATTATTCTAACACAAATGCCCACAGAAAAGAAAAAAAGTAATATGACAAAATTATCAACTCTACAGTGCAGATGTTTCATAACCAAAAAATATGACAGGCTGTAATTATTCTCTGAGAAGGATTGATTAATAGTACTGTTAATGTTTAGATTATACATTGATGAAATATGATTTCATAATGGGGACATGATTTTGCTAAAAAAACAACAACAGTGCTTTCAAAGACTGCTCTAAGAAAGAAGCAGAGAATAACAGGATTAGTTACAGTTGCCCTGCAAATTCAAAATCAGCACAAACTGCACTTCACTATTTAATACATACTTCTATTGCAAAGTGTTTTTGGGAATTCAGGAATTAATATATTTTCACAGAAAAAAGCAGTGGATTCAAATCTTCTTTTGTAAAAAGAAGACTACAGCAATGAAGAAACTATAGTGAGATCTCACTTATTTCCTACCCGTATTAGAATATTGCACTATGATCTATCAAAATAAAATCAGAAAGCAGTAAGACACTGGCACTAAATTACATTTTCTTTTGAATATGTTCTACATGAGCATGATTTTAAAACTGCATCATTATTCATCATTTTCATCCATTGTCCTCATTATTCTATGTCATGGTTTGAAGATGAGTATTACTGGCAGTATCCCTTTTTAATTCTGTGCCCTTGGGGAAATAAGGGGTAATATCACCCCAGCACATAATGAAGTTTTTAGTGAAAGGAGCAAATGGGAAGCAGTTGTGAATGCAATATCATTTGCAAAAGCTGGGCATAGCAGCTGCCTCTCTTGTCTCTTTTTTCAAGGTAATACTGTGCTCCAATCATGGTTGTATCCAAGAATCAAATTATTTGAATTCTGGACACATCAGCACAAAACTGAAGACACTGCCAAATCCATAGCATGCTTAGAAAAGAAAACTGTGCGACATCATTCATCTATACGACTAACAACCTCCTGCTGTAAATTCAGAAAATGAGGTGGCCTTGGGTGCTCCACTTTTTGTCTTTCTGCTCTTGAATCACCTTTCCTTCCAATATCTCTATCCCATACCGACTAACATTTCATCTGAACCCCCTCCAGTTTCCACATGTCTGCCAAGATATGCAGAGATTATTCTTGGTATAAATTTGAGTGGAAAAACATGCATTAAGTTCATTATTTGGTAACAGTGAATTGAAACCTGCAAAATCTTTGGAACTATCTTTAGAAAGAAACTAGGAAGGTTAAAGAACTCTGCAGTTGTCTGATGAAAGATTAATGCAAATCATTTGGAGCATATTGCAAATATTAACAGGAGCTGACAATATTAGAAACAGCCTGCATTTTATTTGCTCACCTCATTTCAGCTCAGCATTGCAGTACATGGGAACATACAGCTCAGTTGCTCAGTGCTTTAATCAGTTATGGCTGTGCCCTTTTGAAATAATTGGTTAAATAACCCTTTCCACATGTATCTGAAAGTCTGAGAATAGTAGTGTAGACTAAGGAGCACGAGCACTTGCTATAACAACAACAACAACAACAACATTTCTATCCCACCTCTCCTCATGGATCGAGGTGGCAAACAACATGAAATACATTAAAAACATTAAAAAACATTAAAAACATACCCCATCCTCAACCCCCAAAGCTTAAATAAAAAACCTCTCAGAAGGACACATACCAGAGACCTGTTATGGCAACAGAATCAGCTGCCTTTGACTTGGGTATCATGATGCCTAGGTGTACAGGACATGCCTCCCTCATGGCCAGAAAGGTTGGCCAGCTCTGAACTAGTATGATCCTTGGGTATCTACTTCACTTATGGGTCAGGCCACAACAGCCTTCCCTAGTTTGAAGAACTAGGTAGGGGAATGGTAGATGAAACACAGAAGGGCTACAGATCAGTTGATCATCCCTTGTTTAGATAGTAAAAGTTAAATTGCAGCATTTTATTTTTAAATGTACTCGTAACTAGATGTGGGACACATCATTTGATAATTTCCAAAGAGATTGCTACCTTAGCCTATTGCAGGAAAAAAAAAACAGTCCTGAGGCATCTTAAAGACTTTTAGTAAAGCATGACCTGTCCGTGAAAACTCATGCTATAATAAAATCATTCAGCCTTTAATGTGCCACATGACTGTTACAGAGTTTGAAAAATCAGATCTTTTGACAGCAAGGCACAGATTAGACAGGGGAAACAGACTGGCAAGGCTAACACTTGGATTGAACTACTTGGTCATTAATTTAAAGACTTTTCAATCACTGTAGAACTAACTAGGTTATCATAATTTGGCAACTCTCCTGTTTAGAAGTTTGTTTAAGTGGGATTGCAGCTGACAGATGGCCATACATCACAAGTCAACCACTGAATGTTATTTCTCACAGAATCATAGAAATGTAGAGTTGGAAGAGACCACAAGGGCCATCCAGTTCAACCCCCTGCCATGCAGGAAAACCCTCAAAGCACTCCCGACAAGTGGCCATCCAGCCTCCGCTTAAAAACCTCCAAAGAAGGAGACTCCACCACACTCCGTGGCAGCACATTCCACTGCCGGACAGCCCTGACTGTCAGGAAATTCTTCCTGAGGTTCAGGTGGAATCTCCCCTCCTGCAGCTTGTATCCATTCCTCCTTGTCCTGGTCTCAAGAGCAGGAGAAAACAAGTCCACTCCCTCCTTGACATGACATCCCTTCAAATATTTAAACATGGCTATCATGTCCCCTCTCAACCTTCTCTTCTGCAGACTAAACATACCCAGCTCTCTAAGTCTGTCCTCATAGGGCATGGCTTCCAGGCCCCTCACCATTTTGGTTGCCCTCCTCTGGACCTGCTCCAGCTGTTTCTGTTATTTTTATATCAGTTTGCTGTCATAAATGTGCATATTTATTGCATTACAGTACAGTGCAACAAGATTTCATGTAACAGGAAAAGTAGCTCTCTGCCTCTTTCAAACGCAATTCTGAAAATCAGATCCACTCTAAGTCTCTTTTGACAGAATCATTATTTGGGAGATCCTTGAGAAATAATTCAGTTCACTTTTAAGAAATCCCATTGCAATACTAATTATGGATTTCCAACTTCAGAGTTGGTATTAAATGCAGCAGATAATGGAAAGCTGAGTGTTATTTTGCAAATTATTTTTAATTTTCTGTGATAGATTTTCTTGCTTTTGTGTAAGATGAGAAATTGAGGAGACAAATGAGATGTACACGTGAGAAATATTTTCTACAGTGCTGTTTTTGCTCCTTAACAAGCAAAACAAAGAACAGTCCTACAATAGCTTCATTTCATTTTCTTATATCCTAAAACTCACTGCTGTTAGCTGCAGCAATGCTAGTGACAAAAAAGTATGTGAAGCCCTCTACACGTAGGGTAGCATTTCATATTCTTGAAATAAATTTTGCTACCAACAACTGCTAGCAGTTCCAAAGTAGTTTCAGCAACATGGGCTTCCTGGACAAAGTATCTTTTACAGATAAGAAATGACAAGCTAACCTGAATAGGGAAACATAGTTGACTCCCACCTAGACCTCCAAGAAGGGGGATGGTATATAGAAAATGATCATCACATGTCTTCTTCATTCCATTGAGAGGAAAGCACCTGTGTATACTTAACAACCCTTCCTTTGTCAGCAGGTAGGAACAACTTCCCCACTGACCCCATACATGCTGAAAAGTGCTGCTTGCAATAGTGATGATCTAGTGATCCATGAATCCCATAAACAGGCAAATTCCTACCACATCTGAGTGAAGTCACTAGGGAGCACAACTATCTTTGCTAGTGATGGACCATTCCAGGAAGCAGCTCAAATGACCTGTTCTTCACTGCAGATTTAGAACCAAGGCACATGGAACAGAGGACGATTTTACAATGGTCTTTCATCTTGAAAGTATTAAAAATTCCTAAAGCATGATAGTCCCAACAAAAGTAAGCCAATGGAATCAATGTGATTTACAGGAATTGACTCACCATCCAATAGGTAAATGGGTCTATTTTCATTGGGACTACCGAAAGAATCCAGGGCTAAATAAATCAATGTGCTTAGGACTGTCACTAAAAGCCTCAATTCAGTTGTTAGCTGCAAGTAGAATACACCCATCAATTTAATGGAAATTAGTGCTGATTTACCAAATCTCCATTTTGGTCAATAGATCTACTTTAGCTAGACCAAACAATCGAATTTTTAGGCCAAAGCGTATAAGGCGAAAAACCTCGCACTGAGAATCTACTTAAAATCACATTACACTGGCAGGAAAGGACCCATTACCTCTGTGAAAAACAGACAGCTGATGTGCGAGAAACAAAATTATCAAATGCAGTTCCTACCATAAATTACTTTCTGATAATGGGGGTGGGGTGGGGAAGCAATGTATGTGTTATGTAGATAAGGGCTTACATGACAGTTTCTAGCAGCAAACTACAGCTGTACACTTGATTTAGAAGTTAGCCCCACTGAATTCAACAGAGCTACTTTTGGAGTTTTGAGTAGAAATGGATGGAATTATCAAGTTAAAATTCTATATGAAGTAATTAATTTCCGAACAGACAGTGGGAATAAAATCTACTGAGAAATACTACATGTTGGAAGTCCAAGCCCGTGGGGCTGCATCTGAGAATCTCGTATTCAGAAAGAAAAGTGGAAAAGAAACATTTATTACAATATCCTTACAGGCAGTTCCTTCATTATTATATCATATATTCCATGACAGAAGCCAGTTATGCTACTGAACTGAAAAACTGTGGGACCACTTTAAATCCAGTTTAATTTAACAGAAATAAGAGTTTTCATCATAGTTTGATAGCTAGCTTGTTCTTACTAAAGTCTCCTCTCTCTAACAAAATTGACATAACTGGCAAGTTTATTACAAGAGGAAAACTGGCAATTTTATTTTTTTTTACCATTTTATTAATCCTGTACTGAAGCTCTCATCTGAAGCAAAGTTTATTTTTTGTTATTCAAGTTTCTGCAAAATGAAGTACACAGAATGTGTGCTCCTAGATTACGGATATCAGTCATCTCCTTATGAAATTTACCAACCCCTCCCCTCAAAAAAAAAACAGGTGTTCAATTGAGGCAAATTTGACACATGCTCAAAAAAATGAAGGTCCAAGTATAACTAAGAAAAGCCAGACCTGCTGATTTCCTGCCTGTTGTGCTGCAGTTAGTTAAAAGAATAGAAGCCCGTATCAGGATAGAAATGCAGCCTATATACAACCCATAAGGATATGAAGTGGGGGAGCAGGGCATACCATGACTTGGGCCATTTCTGCACTACACTCTTGTAGTGCGATTATTCCACTTTTAATATCCTATGGAATCCTGAGCTTTGCAGTTTTGGGAGGGGCCAGCCAGCCCCTCTCTAAACTGCAAAGCCCAGGATTCCATAGGATGTTGAAAGTAGAATAATCGCACTATAAGAGCGTAGTGCGGAAATGGCCTTGTTGTCTTGGGGATCCCAAGGAAGCATCAAACTCACACGATCCACAAACAGGCAAGCAGGGACCTTCACACTGCAGTTATAGCACTGTGATTCCACTTTAACTACCATGGCCACATCCTGCGGAATCCAGTGATTAGTAGGTTGACGAGATCCTGGAGCTCTCTGGCTAAGAATTTTAATTGTTGCTGTTTGCCTTCAAGTCGTTTTTGACTTACGGCAACTCTAGGGTGAACTTATCACGGGGGTTTCTGGGGCTGAGTTTTCTGGACTTCCACAGCCAAGTGGAGAATCGCTCAGAACACTAACCTGCCATCCTAGGATTCTGTAAGATGTTGCCAGGCTCATTGAAGTGGAATCATGCCACTTCATGCTTTTTTTTTAAACGGGCACATGTAGGACTCCTAGGCTGTCTGCTTCCCACTGCCCCCACAACACCTCCTCTAACAAGGAGCATGGCACACTCGCTCTCGCTCCAGAGACCCACGGAGCACCCCTTCTTCTCCAGCATGGCCATTTCCGCACTACACTGTTATAGTGCTATTATTCCAGTTTCAACATCCTGTGGTTTGTAGTTTACTGAGGCCAGAGAGCTCTCTGGCTGAGAATTCTAAATGCCTCTCCCTAAACTGCAAGTCCCAGGATTCCATAGGATGTTGAAAGTGGAATAATAGCACTATAGTGCGGACATAGGCGAAGGGAAAGAAGGGGAGAAATGGCGTCGGCCGCGGCTCTTTGCTCTTGGCACCCCTGGCCCTGCCCTTGGCTGAAGGCGGACTAACCCGCTCCCACCCCAAAAAGGGCCACAGCAAACTGGCTTATCGAGGAGTCGTCTCTCTCATGTTCCCTCCTTCCCTCCCTGCTGGCCACGACAGCGTACGGGGCCCCCGGGCTCCCTTCCAGATGCCTTTTGCCTTCCCTTTCTCTCAGCGGCGAAGTTTCACAACCAACCCGCGCGAAGACCGGCCGATAACGCTCGTCCGCCGGGCGGGCGGGCGGGCAGGTCGCAGGCCGCAGCGCTCCCTTCACCGCTCAACCCGAGCGAAGGCGGGGGAGGAGCCTCGGGGAGGTCGAGGAGGGAGGCGTCAAGATGGCGGCGTCCGGGGAGCCGGATTTGCAGCCCCTCAGCCTGGAGCTGCTGCCCACTGACCCGCTCCTGCTCATCCTGAGCTACCTGGATTACAAGGATCTCATGAGGTGGGGGGATCTTAGCGCTCGACTTGGGACGGCTCCGGGGAGGGGAGCTGGCCTGCCTGGCCGGCCCGTTGAATCGTTCCCTGCTGTCGACCCCGCCGCCTTGCCGTGCGCCCTGGCTTGAGTTCCTTTCCTTGCGGGGGAAAATGGGGAGAGAAGGGTCATAGTGGTGTTTGTGGCGCCGCCGCCTTTCTTTAGGGAAGAAGAAGGTGCGGTGTTGCAAACAGTCCTTGTGGAGGAGCCGTTTGGTACCCGAGGACGTTCCTGTGGAGATTGGCCGATCAGGAGTTTGACGCGCCCGTGCTTTTGTGTGAAGTTAAGCTCACGGGGCAAGAAAGCGGGTGAAGGGTCTGAAGTGGGATAGGGAAGGCGGGTAGATGGCCCGCCTGTGTTTAAGCAGGGCTCTTGTCCCTCGCTGGCATTTGGTCGTCCGGGCTGCTGTTCTGCACTGCCCAGGGAGAGAAGCATTTCTGCCACGGCAAGCGCGGGTCCCAAGAGCACGGAAGAGCCCGCCAGGCTGCCCCGGTGCTGACAGACAGGTTTCTTTCAGCGCGGCCTGGCGGCGTCAACAGGTGCTTTCTCCCTGCAAGCTGCTGAAGCTGGCTTGCCCCAGTGATGCCACATGGGGGAGGGCGCGGGCTTTAAAATCCTCTTGCTGGAGAAGTGCATTGGTAAGATTTTTAAGATGGGGAGTTTCCTTCTTTCCGCAAGGCAGAGGAGCTAAGAGGAAGGCTTTTGGACTTAGTCCCAGAGTTTGCAAAGGTACTTGACGCTTAAAGACGTCACAAGGGTCTCTGTTGTTTGTGTTGTGACAGATTTGCATGGCTAATCCCTTACAAATCGATATGACATACTGAACAGATCCATAACTGAGCTGTGATAGGGCGATGCTCTTTATCCCAGAGCATCATTCTACCACTACTCGAGTTAGGGGTGGCTTCAGAGCCTCCTTATATTCTCTCCAAGCTCTGCTTAATTTTGCTTAGACCTTGTGTTGTGCAGGAAAATGTGTTTAATCTTTTCTTCAAAAGGTAAAGTAGCTCTTTAAAATGAAAATGGCTACAAGAAATTGAGGAATGATGGTGGAGGAAGTGTTTAGTTTAGACCAATTTCTTCTGCCTTTCCCTTTTACATTCAGAATTGTTACCCCCCAAAACTGCTTTCCCACAATAGAAAGTACTGTTCATGTGTCTTTTCCCTTGGCAGAAAAGCTGTTGGGAAGAGGGATTTCTAGGGAAATGGCCAGAGAGAAAGGAATAGGTTAAGCAGGCCTTCCTTCTATCATTCAGCTGATCAAATTCACAGTTTGGGGTTGGTGGTGATGCTGTTTCATACTTATTATAAAAGTCCATACACCGGAAGGCATATATATATTCCTGCTAATGTCTAATTTGATCCTTAACTGCTAGTGTTAGATGGGGGCAGTATGGCAGCATGTGTTGAAAGTGGCTAGGTAGGCAAAGTGCTGCCTGTCAGTGAGTTGCATTGTGAATGCCTGGGTAGAACAATCTAGCAAAGATTCTGAAATTGACTTCATAATTTATATCCCTCAAAATAAAAACACTCAAGATTTTTTTTCCTAGTGGATACCTTAGTGAGATTCAATGAAAGATGTACATGGAGCAAAATAGATAGGTCCTTCATATGTACAAGTTTTTGTGAATTTTTGCAAAATAGTCTTCAAAAATATCACTGTATACTTCATAGCTTCTCATCCTGTTACTGTTAGTTGTGATGATTTAGGAATCATTCTCCCATTCACCAGCAGGTTTGTTCTCTGTAGTTACAATGGAACCAGCAAAATGAGCCTAGGAAATGTTCTGGTTAGGTTTGTGCTGACAAATACAAGACAATAATGCAATAGGAAATAATCCACTTTTTCCCTTGAAAAAAGGAAAAGTCCAGCATATCTCTCCCTCCTCACTAGCTACAAGTGGCAAAAATCCATTTCCTGAGCATGAATTCTTGGAAGGTCTTTGGAGACAAGGAAAAGGAGAAGGAACATAACTTGTGAGAGGAGGTAATGTTGTGAATGGTTGCAAAAAACCAAGCATTCATTTCCCCCCTCT
Organism: Iguana delicatissima; assembly: GCA_948472985.1. Taxonomy (NCBI): domain Eukaryota; kingdom Metazoa; phylum Chordata; class Lepidosauria; order Squamata; family Iguanidae; genus Iguana; species Iguana delicatissima. The sequence continues at coordinate 413,958 of CAOKZL010000990.1, read as the reverse complement.
CTCCTTTCCATTGAAGCCTAGGGAAAAGGATAGGCTGAGCCAGAAAATTAAGCTACCATTTCTCTTAGTCAACCATGGGAACCATAGCCTGTGTGAATCATAACGATTTAACTTCATAATGTTTCCTAAAGAGGACACAGGTGTTATTTCAAGTTGGATTGAAAACACTGTTGAAACAGGACAATGGTGTGGCTGTTTATGTATGTGAATTTGATAATGTAGATAAAGCAACTAGACAGTAATGAGCAGAGACTTGCTTAGAAAAGAATTTCATAAAATGGTCTAACAAAATGAAAATTTGAAAGAAAAAGTATAGATAGGTACCAAAGAAAATTTTGCAGAAGGTAATACAAAAGAAGTCTACAATGAGAAAACACTAGCCATGTGGTATGCTGACTCTCATCCAGATAGATTAGAAAAAAACTTTGAGTGACTTCAGCAGTATTTTTTTTAATTCCCTAGGAATTCATGTTCACATTTTCATGTGAAATACATTTGTTTTCAGTAGCTGCCAAATCTTCTTTTCAGCCAAAAAAGATGATGATGATTACTATTACTATTGTTGCTGTTGCTATTATTATTACCGTATTATCATTATCATCATCCTCATCATCCTCATTATTCTCTTTATTTATATCCTGCTTTTTGCTCAACTTTGGGCTTCAAAGCAGCTTACATATTAAAATAATGCAATTTTAAAACATGAATAGTATATAAAACAGAACTAAACTATAAAACAATTGAAACAATTATTTACAACTGAAAATAAACAATGACTTTGTTGTGATCCCCCATGTAAGAAACAGAAACAAACCCTCGAAAAAGTAACTTTTTTATTTGCAGAAGGGCTTACTTAGTAGTAGGATGAGTGGTTTTCTACCCCAATGACAAAAGAGCCCATGCCAAGATAAGTGTCTCAGTGAAGGGCCATGCTTCATGTCAGACACAACAGACAATCAGAGCATGTCAGTTGGACACTTCAGCAGTCCTTTGGAAGCAAGATTTCCACACATGGTGCATCATCTGCTGTTTTTTTAATTCACTGCCCTACTGTAGAGCTAATAGTGATGGGAATGTCAAACAGTACCAGCATACATAAGGCCTCTGATTAGCAGGCCTTCTACCACTTCTAAGACAGCTGGTAAAAAGATGTCTCCCAACACACTTCATACTGTCTGGAAGTACAGTGCAGCTAGTGTTATGACAACATTTTAAGTTAGCTAGTCTTCCTCTAGTATACTAGGCTGCTTCTGCAGGTAAATGTTTCCCTTCAGAGGACATTATATCTTAACAGTGCAGTGCCACATCATATTTATACCATATATTCCTAATTTGTTTGGCATAAACTGCTGGAACAAGCATCTGCCTCTGAACTTAACCAGCTAGTCATCAGTGGTTAGACCCATCTCTGGAATGTACCACAATTAAAACTTTTCAAACACAGTCCACATGTTTTGAAAGACAGGCAGTTGACCGGTGACTTTACATGTTGCTGTTGTTTCTCTGTGTTGGACTTTCTGTGTCCTGTGAGTGCACAGATTTCTTCAGGCTCATTGTTGGTCTGAAGTGGTAACAATGTGAGGCTGGATGCTACAGCTCCTTGAAGGTTTTGTCTTTGCATGGTGCACTCCAGCCTGGAGCATTGAGCCAATGTATGCCTTCAATTTAGTTGTGTCAAGGGACTTCCACACTTTGATAGGGCTTCGCTAATTCCATGTGCACGCTGCTTCTCTATTAGTTTAATAGGCTATGTACTTTGGGAGTAATTCATCCTGTTTCTTTGTTTGCCTCCTTTGTTGGCCCTGGGGCATTCCAGATCATAACTTTCATTGATCTCTAGTAAACTATGTCTAGATTTCTGCACCAGATTTCTGCTCCTTCAGCTTCTGGACCTCGCTATATTAGTGTTCCTGCTTGTTTTTTTTACCTGGATATTTTCAGATGAAGTCTCTGGCTGTTTTGTGGCAAAATGTCTGTGGATGTCTATGCTAGGTTCTGTCCCTACCACTACCTCTACTTGATCCTTCATGGATAGGATCAGATGAGTGTTCACTCCTATCCATCCTTCCATTGAATGGGGAATTGATAAATTCTCATCTGAGTACTAACATCAGTTTCTTTGTATCATGTTTCAATAAAAAAGGGCACAGGACTTTTTTGACTGTAAAATACAAAAAAGCACAACAAACCCCAACAGAACTGTATATGACTGCTAGCTGAAATTCGTGGACGTTAAGACTCTTGGATTGACAGTATCCGTCTAGCACTGTGTAACTTTTCAGTACAGTGTGACTCTGAGATATTAAAATATTCTGTCTGGTAGGGCAGGGATCAAATCTTTAGAAATAATTAATAACAAAGCTAACACACTGTGAAAAGTTTGCTGTTTTTTTCAAAGACCGAAAGAGATCCTGAAAGCTTATACAAATGTTAAATAAAAAATGATATGTATACTTTTAAAGTGTTTCCATTTGTAAACATTAATATTCTAGTACTGAAAAGAAAATACCAATTTAAGTAGGAGAAATAAGAAAAAATGCTCTATAATGTTTACTGGAGGATACACTTAGACGTGTATAAATAGTGTTAGAACAATGATCAACTCACATAGAGGTTTCAAATAAAATAACTTTATTAAAATTAAAAGAAAATGTATATATCTTCAGAAAATGGTAGTAACTGAGAAAGGTAATATTAAAAATTCAAGTAAAAGGTGGGGTTAAGCAGAGTATGAGCAAACATTTTTAGCAGAGGCCTATTAGTCTTTAGAATTTCCATTCCCAAAAAGAATTTCCAATGTTACAAAGAAGTATTGCCTTCTCATAAATGTACAGAAAAATTTTACTATTCCTTTTTTAATTCAGGAGATGCCGAAATAGTTCCATCTTTACAGTATTAATTTGCGTTGGCTGTTGTAGGGAAAAGGAAACAAAATCAAGTGCTATTTTACAAAAGTGCTCTATCCAGTGCTTATTGTTAGTGCCATTTCAAAACTTTTTTTTCCTGGTATTAAGATTAATTTTCTCAATAAGTTTTGAAAAGAGAGCCAGCATGGTGCAGTGGTCTGACTCTTGGATTAGGACTCTTGAACATCAGGGTTCGATGTGTGCTTAGCACTGGAAACCCATGGGGTGAATTTGGGCAAGTCATACGCTCAGCCTAAGAGAAAAGCAGTGGCTTGCCAAGAAGATCCCATGATAGGGTCAAAATCAACTTAGAGGCATATAGTAACAATGGGTTAAAAATGTCCTTTTCTGTATTCTTCCCTCTCTTCTCTTGTTCTTCACCCTACCACTGTGGTAGTAACAACTGATGAAGTACACATGTCCTAGAACCACTTGTGTTCTTAAGGGATGGCAGGAACTTCTAGTTTAATTGTAATACCATGTAAGAGATGCTTCTTTCCTCTACAGCTTTGTCCTAATCTCACACTAGCTAGCTGTACATGCACAGGACTGTTCATGTCTCAGCTTATGTCTTCCTTTTCCAATTATGTGAACTGGGGGACAGGAGGTGGAGGAGAGCATGATACTAGAAAAATGAGATGGAGAGAACCGTTTACCACTGATAAATGGATAGGATTGTTTTTTTAGAGTAAAGACTTCAAAGTCCATTTATGAGACCATAGCTAAGCTGGTATAACTTTGCTCACACAATTCATTCATAAGTGTCAAATTATATCATTTATAAAAGTTTGAGCTGCCTAGATGATGTGGCGCTACTAAGTTAGAGCATGAATTCATTTTGAGAAATTAATATACTAGGTCTGTGTAAAATGATGTATCAATTTTAACCTTCCAAATTTTTCATTTTGATTCTTGAAACTTCATTATTCATGGTGTAATTTGTATTTACAGCTGCTGCTATGTAAGTCGTAGATTAAATCAGCTTTCAAGTCATGATCCACTGTGGAGGAGGCACTGTAAGAAATACTGGCTTCTGACTGAGTAAGTATGGCTAATAATGTTTGTGAAAAGATCCAAAAGATCTTTCACTTGTGTTAATCTGGTCATATGCCTTACTTTATGGAGAATGATTCTCAGTTTGAAGGTAGCTTCTGTTAGAAGGCCTGAGTTAAAGATAAAATGGACAATTAGAAGGGAGAGTAGAGTCTTCAAAGTTGTTGGTCAATAGCTAACACTAGATGACAGCATAAGGTCACCTGATTCACAGTCCTCCCCACAATAATGACATGACTTGTACAGTAGGTCCCCGATATCCATGGGGGATGCGTTCCTGGACTTAACATGGATAACGAAAAATGCAGATAATAGCAAATGCTATTTTTTTCAATGCAATGAATAATGTAGATATTGAGACAAGTATGCAGCTCGGCAGAGGAGGCCCAGAACTGGACAGAAATGCCATTATTTGAAGTTCAAAGCCAGTGCACAACTGGTAGAAATATAAAAATTAGCAACAATATGTGGTCAAAAAAACAGATGCAAATTAATATTTTCAGACTGCGTTTCAGCACAGGTAAGTGAAACTGTGTATACTAGTCATACAAATAAGGGAGGTGTGCTGAATTATCTATTCACTATTCACATACTTCTTTTAGTGATTTATTTTCCTGGTTAATTTACACTTTTGAACAAAAATACATATTTTCCCAGAAATATATCCTATATATTTTAACCCCTTGGGTTAAAAGCAGAAGTAACAGTAATTTAACCAACTGTTTAACCAGTGCACCAGCCATCACTCCAACAGAATACAGTGTATTCTCCAAGAATAGTATTGTGCTCAGTCTTTTGCCAGCAATGACTTTGCTGTAGGTGTAACAGACTAGCTCAGTTTGTCTAAGTTGTATTGTTATCATCATCATCATCATCTTTATTCTACCCTGCTTTTCTTCTCAAGAGAACTCAAAGTGGCTAGGGGTATGTAGGGGTATTTCTGTGAAAAATGAAGCGGTATCACTGTCCCATTGATTTTAATGAGGATTTAGCATCTCATATACACACACTAAACAGATTGTTTTATAAGGCAGTTTAGGGTTACATCTCAGTTTCATAAAGTTTTGAAATATTAATAAAATTTCAAGTATCTAGATAGTCATATTTACATATCTAAATAAGGCTGTACTGACACTCTGCTAGAAAGTCCCCTCTTAGAAATGAATAGTTTAACACTGTTCTTGTTCTTTTTTCTTTAATACGAACTTGTTCCGCTCTGTGATACAACCATCTGCACTTTGAAAGACTAGGTTTTTTTTATTATATTCATTATTTTAAGCATACAGCAAAACTATGAGTCCGAAAGAATGCCTCAACAACAGCATCAACAGCTTTTTTATCTAAAAACATTCAGCTGTTTTTTTTTAAAGTGAGGAGGTGAAGGTTTAATAAATTTTCCTGCTCAATGAGAGTAGTATATTTAATTTTTAATTGTATGGATGTGAGAACATATGTGTATGTATGTTTATTCTAGAAAAATATGATCTACAGTTTCCCCACAAAATGAAAATGGGTTAAATTGGGACACATAGAATACAAAAATGCAAGGAGATGATACTTTTCACTGCTGCTTGGTACTTCTGCAAATGATATATGTGTTTCTTTCTTTTTTAGAGATGAGAAATCCAGCAGAAATAAGGGCTGGAAAGCAATCTTTTTAGATTTTTATGCTGATTTAGGGAGATATATTCAGTATTACGCTACACTTAAAAAAGCTTGGGATGATTTGGAAAAATACTTGTTGCAACGCTGCCCTGGGATGATTACTTTTTTGAAAGGTATTGTTTATATATTTGGCATCTTTCAAGACTGCAAAATATTATTTTTTTTGAATGAAAATTTTCTCCATTTTATATGTAAACCCAAGTGGAAAGGTTTGTTCATGACCACCCTAAGCTATTAAATATTGTTAAAAAAAATCTAAAAACGTATTTGAATTCTTTCTGTTCCTTTGTATTTGATACTTCCTTTGTTCTGTTAGATTGTTGAGCAAACAAGAGTTCTTCTTCGTGGTTTTGTGCCTCATACAATGGCTTTTGCACGTGTGTAATAGCATTGGGAAAGATTCTAGAGCTTAGTAGCTTGGGGGAACCCCTCCCCCATGCCCGTACCGAGCACTCAGCCTGCCGAGAACAGTCGCTCCTAGTTCTTTCTTGTCCGCCTTGGTGAACGGAAGGTTCTTTGCTTAGAGCTTCTCTTGGCTTGTTTTCGGATATTCTTTGGTCTTTGATTCATTTCGGACTTGGTTATCGGTGTTTGGATTGCAGATTTGGACTTTTGGTATCGGATTTTCCCCCCCGCCTCCTCTTCACTTCTTCTTGTCTTGTTTCCCCCCTCTCCATTCTCCTTCTCCAGCTTCTAACCTCATTTTATGTCGGCCCTTTTTAAAAAGTGCTCCACTTGTGGCTGCAAAGTCGCCCTAAGTGATAGACATCTGGACTGCCTTTTTTTTGGGGGGAAACCCAAAACCCCAAAGGCCTGCCCCATCTGCCGGGAAATTTTACCCGCAGATGCTGCAGAACTGTCTTGAGACTAAGTCGTATTGCTGGGGGGAGCCCCTTGAGCGGGGACCAGCCTCAAATCCCGACCATGTCTGCATCAACTTCGGGGCGCCCAACCACCACGGTTTCAGCGGCTGCCGCACCGTCCCGTCGACGACTTCGGCCCCAGTACCGTCCTCCCGGACACCGGTATCGTCGTTACCAAGAATTCCGAAGTTACCATGGGCGGTGTCGACGTCCCGAGAGGCTCCTGCGGGCTCGCAGGACCCAAACCAGCTAAGACACTGACCGCCGCTAGCGGAAGCATCCTGCCCTCAGGAGGCATTGCTGGAGGGGGAAAAAAAGAGAAGAAAAAGAAGACGAAGGAGAAGCGGCGTCACCTGCTAAGGGGACCACCCCTTAACACTTCCACCGACTCAATCGCTGGGGACCCAGTTGAGGAGTCAGACCCAAAGAGGCCCTCAGGGTTCTGATGAGGAGCAGCCCGTGGCTACGGACTTGCCCTCGGAGCCGCCTGTGTTATCAGCAGCGGAAACCCCACTCAGTCACCCTGAGAGGGTGGACCGCCCGGAGGAACTCCCTGCCCTGAGCATGCCTCGGGCAGGAGCAGATCATGCTGCCCAGAACGACGGGTGAGGCGTCCGTCCCCTCGCCACCGCGAGACATACGTCCCGAGGGAGACCTTCATGGAGAGGGCTACATCTCCCCCCTCACTGACTCACCCATACCTCTGTTTCCCATGCAGTGAGGTACGGGAGGGAATACACCTGGAGGGAATCCAACCCTCGTACCTGTCCTACTCACCATCCTATCGTGACAGGTACCATCCGGACATCAGGTTCGGTCTCCCTATCGTCAGTCCCGGTCACCGTTTTGGGAGCGGTACCACTCCGGGCACAGGCGGTCTCCAAGTCGGTCGGTCCCGGTCTCCACAGCACAGGAGATCGAGGCAACGCACTCCTAGCTACAGGGCTGTGCCCCCCGCCCCAAGGGTGACTTCCACTGCCACACGCCCGACCTCCAACCCTGCCCCGCCTAGGACCACCATTGCGACCACCGCCCCCAGTGATACCGCCCAAGGCCTACACCTCCCATCCACAACGGCCACTACGACGACACTGCCTGAGGCACCGATACCCCAACGAACATCGCAGCAACCAGCAGCGCCAGCGGTCACCCCGCAGTTACCATTCAGGGAGAAGTCCGTTGAAGGGCTGTATCTCCATCTTTTCAGTCCTACGAGACAGACTGGGTTTCCCGGGGATTCGACAGCGATGCCCCACAAACCCCCCCTTGGCTTTTGGGGGAACCAACCCAGAATCGGCACCCGAGGACTTAAAAGTCCAGCCATCCCCCCGTATGGCGACGGCATTAAGCTCAAGGTTCCAAACCCGGCCCCGGCTGTGCAGGCCCCGGTGTATCAATACGTTGACACCCGCCCGCCATCCACCGCGCTGCTGCCTTTTCTTGCCAACTCTGTCTGAGGCCCTGAAGAAACCCTTTGGGGCCAAGCCTGCCTCCCCCCAGCCAATCCCGCATCGGCGGGAAACATCTCTATCACACCCAGAAGGAGGAGGTCAACTTTCTGTTTTCACACCCGGTGCCGAATTCTATTGTTGTGGGAACCAAGGGTGGGAATCGGGCTCACACCACACCGCCCGACTGCGAGGGACGTTGGTTAATGCTTTTGGCAGGAGGTTCTACACAGCTGCCTCTCTCATCGCCAGAGTGTCTAACATGCAGGTGTGCGTAGCGGCATACGCGAGGAACCTCCTCGAAAGGTTTGGACCCGTTTTCTCCAATCTCCCAGAGGAGCATCGAGCAACTGCCCCCCAAATTTTTAAGGAGGAGGTCGCCCTCACGAACCAGCAGATCATCTCCACGAGGACGCCATGGAGGTTGCCGCCCGGGTCCGTGGGGGGTCGGTGGCATTCGCCACCGATCATTGGGCCTCCAGGAGGACAGCAGGAGGAGGATAAGGTTTCCCCCCTTCAACGGCCGGGGTTGTTCCACGTGACAACCGATGACGCTATGGACCATCTAGTCAAGGCACGTCTAGGCTAAAAGATGAGCATCCATCAGCCCCAACAGCCTTGAGGCAGCTTGGCCCAGACATCCTGGCGCAGATTCTCATCCTCCTCCTTCCAGCCCCGCTCGCCTTGTTGGGCCCGTCTCGACCGTCGACCGATCCTCACGCGAAGACCTCTCCGAAGGCGCCCATCTTCATCTTCGAAGAAGTCCTCCTCCGGGACGAAGTCCCGTTTTTGATGTGTTCTGCAGGTCGCCGCCACCACTACCATCCTTCAGCCTGCCAGCAGCCCTAAAAGATAGCCGAGCCTGGCCAGGCACCTCGCGGACTGGCACCGAGTCACTACGGACTCTTGGGTCCTCTCCATCGTCCGTCTTGGCTATGCCATAGAGTTTTAAGTATTCCACCGCGAGGCGCCTATTATTCCACCCTGGCCAGCCTGGCCCTGCTGGAAGAGTTTAGTCCCTTCTGCAAAAGGGAGCGATCAAACGACCCTGCCCTTGGCCTCTACCACCGGCTTTTTCTGCCGGTACTTCATGGTACCGAAGTCGGACGGGACCCCGCGACCCATTCTAGATCTCAGAGGGGTGAACGAATACATCTGCCTCAAGAGGTTCAAGATGGACCCGTCATCGATCCTGCCTTTCCTTCGCCGAGGGGACTGGTTTGCATCCATCGATCTTCAGGATGCCTATTTTCACATCTCCATTTGTCCGCAACACGGGGAAATTTCCCGGGTTTATGGTCGACGGCCTTTACCAGTCCAGGGACTCCATTCAGCCTCTCGACCATGCAACGGGTCTTCACGAAGTCATGGCCCCCATCGTGTCCTTCCTGCAGATGAAAGGCATATCCGTCTATCCCTATCTGGATGATTGGCTGTTGGTGGCGTCCCGCAGACGCAAACTCTTCAAGGACATCCACAGGACACTTCCTCCTGACCCGACTCGGTCTCCGGGTCAATCCGAAAAAGTCCCATCTCGAGCCCGTGAGGGTTCTCAACTTCATCGGGGCGACCCTGGACTCCATATTGGCCAAGGCTTACTTGCCGATCGACCGCGCACGAGCGCTTCATCAAGCCGCATCCAATGTCTTCAACGCCCTGACGGTATCGGCGAGGGGATTCAACAGCTCCTGGGGACATCCTCACCACCCCGGGCCTACCTGTCCAGGCTCCGGTGCAGCCTCTCCAACACTGGGTTCGTCCAAATCTTCAGCCCACCTTGAGACGACCAGAGACGTCTCCTCTACTGCTCCTGAGGTCCGACACTCCCTGACGTGGTGGCAGTCCCACCACAACCTACTCTCCAGAAAGCCCTTTTGGGAGCCGAATCCACATGTCACCATGACCATGGATGCCTCCCTCATGGCTGGGGAGCTCACTGTGGTGACCTCAGAGTCCGGAGCCGCTGGACCAGCGATGAGACCGCCCTCCACATTAAAGCCCTCGAGCTGCTCGCCATTTGGAAGGCCTAGGGCGTTTCGCCACATCGTTACGACCGCACAGTGTTGATCCTAACGGACAACACAACGGCAGTCTGTTATGTCAACAGGCAGGGAGGGAATCACTCGACCACCCTCCTCAACATCGCCCTCGACCTCTGGGAGGGCACCGCTCCAAATCCATCCAGTGGCGGTTCACCTGGCTGGGCAGGGAACACCACAGCGGACGCCCTCAGCAAGGACACCACTACTTATCAGAGTGGGCCCCTCGACCGAGGCGTTCCAGATGATTCGGGGTGGTAGGCAAGCTGACGATGGACCTTTTCACTACTGGTCAGAAACAAAGGCCACCGGACTGTTCAAGGGCGGGCCGAGACCCATTTCCATCGGCAATGCCTTCCAGTTCCGGTGGAGCAAGGGATTCCAGCATTCCCTCGTTCCCCATCCCGGGCCGAGTGAAACGAAGATCCTCGTGGACCAAGCCGACGTCATCCTCGTAGCCCCATACTGGCTGAGACAGCAGTGGTTTGGCCCCCCGTTTGATGCGCCGCGGCCGGACCTCCGATTTCCCACGAAAAAGGACCTCCTGCGCATCCAAAGGGCTTGTCCTCCACCCCGGGTCTGCCGCTCCTGGCCCTCCATTTTGGGGGATATTGCTCTAGATGATCCCGTCATCGGCAACGTCCTGAGTGCAGCCAGGGAAGGGGTGAGCCGCAATTACCACTACAAGTGGCGGTGCTTCGTTGCCTTCGCCGAAGCACGACGGGAGCCGGTATCACCTGCCTACTGTGCTCCACTTCCTTCTATATGTCAGAGAGCAGGGCTTAGCCTTCCCTTCTTGAAGATCTGCCTTGCTGCTATCGTGGCAAACAGCCTCCACGATCTCCATCGGAGCTTTTTTCCCTGATGCTACCGTGAAGCAGTTTATGAAGGGCCTGCACTACCTTTATCCCCCGGTATCACCACCGCTACCACCGTGGTCGTACGGGTGCTATCGCATTGACGAGACCGCCCTTCGAACCCATGGCAACCGCAGATGGTAGGCTGTTCGCCATGAAAACTGCCTTCTTGGTGGCTGTCACCTCTGCTGGAGGGGGGGAGAGCTGACAGCCCTGCGATTTACGGGCCCTACCTCGTCTTCCATAGGGACAAGGTGGTCCTTCGGCCTACATCTCCTTACCAAAGGTGGTGTCTAACTTCCCGCTAGCCAAGACATCATCTTGCCGACCTTCTCCTGGACCCAACACCTTTGGGGCGTCCCTTCACTCCTTGGATGTTCTTTGGGCCTTGGCTTTCTACAAGGACAGGACTGCCTCTTTCAGACAGACCCCACAACTTTTTGTGTGCTGTGGCAGGCGTCGAAAGGACAAAGTTCCCCCCCAACACTTTTCTAAATGGGTGGCCCAGACTATTCACTTGGCTTACGAGCTTGCCAAGAAGCCTCCATCAGCTTTCCTTGGGCTCATTCCACCAGAGCCGTGGCGACCTCTGCAGCCCTCTTTGAGGAGTCGACCTGCAGGAACTCTGCCGTGTGGCGACCTGGGGCCCCGCCATCGACCTTCATACACCACTACAGACTGGACTGCCAGTCCCACAGGGATGCTTGTTTTGGACGTGCTGTGCTAGCTTCCTTTTTAGGACCTGACCCACCATCCTACCGGTAAGCTACACAGTCTGCTAACGTATGAGGCACAGAGCCCCGATGAAGAAGAACAGGTTGCTTACCTGTAACTGTGGTTCTTCGAGTGGTCATCTGTGCCCTCATACATGCTTGCCCAACCGCCCCCTCTTTCTCAGGTCCCTTATTGGCGGACTACAGAACTGAGGAGCAACTGTTGCTTGGCAGGCTGAGCATGCTCATACGGGCATGGGGGAGGGGTTTCCGCCAAACTACTAAGCTCTAGAATCTTCCAAAAGCTCCCCCGCCCGTGCGAAAGCTCCTAGTGATGAGGGCACAGATGACCACTCGAAGAACCACAGTTACAGGAAGCAACCTGTTCTTCTGTCCTTTTTTCATTCTGTCATTTCAATAAAGAAATTGTGTAGAGCTGGATTTTTTATTTAATGTAATAGTCTAGAAACAGAGAGAAAAAAGATAAACATTTGCACCTTGATTAATAGTTGCACTTCTTTTGAGAAATAGCATATGTTTAGTTGTCAACTTCAAGACAGCAGGGTGATTGATTTTGCTTAGAATGTTTATTGGCGTTCACATGACAACTACCTTATAATGGCTGGGTTTGTACAGTAGTTCTTTTACCTGAAATTAACATCTCCTTCAAATATTAAGGGAAGGAACTCAACATTTTTCATAAATGGTTGCGTTTTGGAGTGATTTTGTAGTCCTATACTGTTTGTCTTTGTTCTAGCTTCTGGCAATATTTCTCACCTGGATTAGAAGTGGTACTTGTCAGTAAATTTCAGTTTTGCACAATTTGGGAAATGGTTGGCTGAGATATTCTTCCCTCACACCTCAATGCGTGATCTGTCCAAAGCAGTGAGCAGCTGGTTTAGCAGCCAATGGGTACATCTTTTTTGTTTCCCTAAACATGTTTCTTAGTGTGGGGATTACCCTGACGTCTTGCTGCTTTTCACTGTATGTAGCTCTGGAAGAGTCAAAGAGCTCTAGAGAAAAGAAGGGAAAATGACTCTCACATCCAAAGTTCAGAGATGCTTGCAAAACATTGTTGGAGGCAAAGTCTGACAGGAAGCTGTGCCACTTCACCTTGCACAGAATTTTAAACCTTCTTCTGTACTCTTATTGCTCATTTCTCCTCAGAACTGGCTCTTCAAATGATCCCACTCCAAGTAAGGGGGAGATCCTACCCTTTTCCTGACTTCCTTCTTGTGATTAAACAAACACATTCAAGCTTTTTAATAGGTTTATTGGGGTACTAAAGCAATATATTTACAGCAAATAAAATAATTGCAACATGTGCCATCATTTGTATTTTATCATCCCTTCATGTTTCAACAGCTAATCTTAGAGCTCCAACTCCATTTGTTAATCCCAACTAGAGTAAGCCTATGTAAACAGTGAAATTTACAAAAGTGCTGATATAACAAGTTCCATTCATTCAATGGGTCTGCTCTAGTTAGGATTAACAGTGGATTTAGCCCAGAGCTTCATTTTGTTTTTTTCTTCTGGTAAGTGCCACTCAGAACCATTAATTACAGTTAGCTTGAACCTGGGCAAAGCAATGTCTCAGTATTACTAAAAGTTCATAGTATGGATGTAGCATGTTATGTTCAAGATAGTGATTTAACTGTCACTGGTGGGGACATTAGGTACATAAAATCTCTCATGTGTTTATAAGGTTATGACCCAATTCTGTACCTACATTTCCAAGTAAATACTATTGGCCTGATTGGAACTTACTTTTGAGTAGATATTTAGAACTGCATTGTAAAAAGTATGTAATTTTGATTATACAGGTCTTGAAAATAATTTTTTTCTCCTGAGTTATATTACTGGTCATCTCTTCTTTTGCCAAATTTTGGTAGCAGGGATTAGGCAGAATTATTCCAGAGTTTAGGTCCAGCTCACAGGCTATCAATTAGAATTTCTGTCCTTAACATAGTGCATTACTGTTAAATTATTATCTGTGGCCCAGAATAACAATGGGCTTTTGATTCTGTTATCTTTGAAAGAAGCCTACTTATTCTGGGTACATAAATCTTAATATAAAATGTTGGAAACGAAAGCATTCATTTGGCCACTCAAATGTTACACTTGCTGTACACTGCTTCTTATGTAAGTATTAATACTGATTTCAAAAGAGGTTAACTGTGAGAGACATTCTGAGAGAGACACACATGTTGTCACATATGCTGATGTAAATAGGGCTTGGTCAAGAGTTTAAGGTTGGGCCTTCAGTTGCTCTGTATAGTATGCATTGTCTATGTTGTCTGATGATGTCTGCTATAATGTGAAGTTTCTGACTGTTCACAGAGAGTGTACGGGAGGAAGATTTGGATGCAGTGGAGGCACAAATTGGTTGCAAACTTCCTGATGACTATCGATGTTCATTTCGGATCCATAATGGACAAAAGCTAGTTGTTCCAGGGTAAGAAATTAACTGTAGTTGTTCAGCAGTTGGCTACTTTCTGCCTGGATATATATCCTTCTAACTGTGTCTTTTAAATTATTAGTGCTACTTTTCTTACAAGTTTTTTTTCTTTTTCTTCTTTTTGTTGGTACAAAGGTTGATGGGAAGCATGGCGCTTTCCAATCACTATCGTTCTGAGGATTTGTTGGACATTGACACAGCAGCTGGTGGCTTTCAGCAGCGGCAAGGGCTGAAACAATGCCTCCCCTTAACTTTTTGCATTCATACTGGATTGAGTCAGTACATGGCTTTGGAGAGCGTGGAGGGTCGCAATTGCTATGAGATCTTCTACCAATGTCCAGTAAGAAAGACTTCTAAATAGATCCTTTAGACAATACTAATGGTGCTGACCTGCTTCAGTAGATGCAATTGGTGCAATATTTGTTAGGCACAACATGACTGTCTGTGTAGACTATTTCAAGTCAGTTGTTTTTCGTGTGTGAGCCCCTTTCCCATCAGTGGCCAGTGGTCACAGGAATGTTCAGATATTCTGACTGAAGAAGTGGAATAGCAAAGCTTGAAACAGTATAAATGGCTGTAATTACTGTGTCAGAAGTAGAAGGTTAATTTGACTGCAAGAAAACTTCACACACCAGAGTCTACATCTCCACTGAATAAAAGGTAGCAGAGCTGCTAGTTGAAATAAGATTGTGCTTACTGATTAAGCTGCCCAGATACTTATCTTCAGGTCTTTCATACCTATTGATGTAATTATGGGTTTTCCTTGATTTTTCAAGAATTCCCATTCTTGAAAGTATTTAATGATATATTGATTGCTTTATCTTTCACCCAGTCTGTAGTCTGTAGAAACCCTTTTGCTGGTTTAAGAGATCTACAGAAGAACTTATCTGTTCTGTAGCTTACACAATGAAATGATAGTACAGTATTGTTTAGCAATGCTATTGGAAAACACCAACAATAGCACAATAATACCTTATTATTGGCGGTAGTACATATAGTACAACCTTGGCTGTTGCATTTTAGGATGTTCCTGCAAACTCTTAAGCCATTTTTTTCTTTTAAATAGTAGATCAAAATTTGTAGTACATCATGTCTCTTTTGTGATTCAAATGTTTCAGTAAGCTATATTTCCAGTAGTTTATTCTTTTAAAACCATATGTTCAAATGTGCAAATAAACAGGCAAATTATCCTACTTACCCATCTGATTTTAGACCCCTTGAAATTGTGGGATTTGTACAGGGACACTTTTCTTTCAGTTTACAAAATCATTTCTGTTGGCTTGGCAATCAAACTTCCATTTCCTGAACATAATGTGGTGTAACGTTTTTCATCTGTGCAATACCAAGGCCTTAGTTTTCTTCCTTTAATAATCTTTTAATTTTGGAGCTAATATTTAACATTCTGAAGATGGTTCCAAAGTTACCATAATATTCAAAAATCAGTGATAAATTCTAAATTCACATATGAGGATGTTGTGATATGTTTCTTACTACACAGTAAATCTTATCATAGAAAGATATATTTTATTCTAAGGAGATGGAATGTAATGGTTTATTTTGGGTAAGAATCTCTCTCCATCTGTTTTTCTGTAGAAAAAAGTGATTTTAAAAATGATTTACTGTTCCTAATGGCTCCACAATATGCTTTTGCATGACACTAGACGTATAACAAAATTAAGCTAAATTTTCAAGCTTGAGTTTGTTCTTGAAGTGTTCACAAACTTTAGTTTGGAATATAAACTGAGTCATAGAAATGATCCTAGTAATTCTGCTCTTTTATTGCTGTTGTTGGAGAAGCCAGGTCTAAAATTCATCTGCAGAATCTTCATAGAAAGCTCAATACTTGATAGTGCAGGTTGTGTGTCTTGAAAAAAACAGCATCTTGGGATATAAATAACTACCTTTTTCTTTTTTGTTAAAAGGATCAAATGGCACGCAGTCCTTCTGCAATTGATATGTTTATTACAGGTAAAAGAATGGGACATTCAAGAGAAGACATGTTTAATTGCAATTTTGTTTTGACCTTTACTGATTGCTACAATTTATTTTGATGTGCTATTTCACTTTATATTGTATCTTTTGGCCAGTGGAGGGCAAACCGTACATTAAACTGTAACCGCATGCACTGAAGCGCTGAAGGCTTCGTCTCCTTTGTAATGCACAGGAAGGATTACATAGAAGTTGGTTTTCTATATAGGACATCCCTTATTTGGCATCCTGAAGTCTGATCCCGGATATACGACATGCTAAAAGTCTGATATGGGACATGCCAAATTCCGTATTCGAGAAGGCTGACATTTTTGTTGACTAACTTTAAAATACCAATGTTTAATAAGTAATAAATACTACACATTTAACATAACATATAGTTTGGTACCTCAGTCTTTATGGAGATTAATCGTAATTGAGATTAAATGTGTGTTGAGAACAAAATGGTACAAACTGAAGTGTGCAAACAGTTGGAAAATTCCTCCATCTTCCAGTCTAGGTGCATGGGTTCATGCCCATCTAGCACTAAACTACAGTCTAGTACTGTAGGTTCTAGTGGTGGTTGCTGAGATTTATGGATAAGATGAAGCTGCTAATTTAGCCTAAACTGAAAAAAAATAAAATCAGGCACTTTTACCTACTTCTTTATACTGTTTAGGATGGGAAATTGTCTGTACGTATATGTTTGAGAGGGGCAATTAGAAAAGGAGGAAGTTCTTTTTAGTGTACTAATAAATCTTCCCAGAGGATGACTTCAGGCTGCATTCTCACATAATGATAAGCCAGGATTCCTATACATGAGAAGCAGGCTAGTGCTCACAGCCAGATACACATACACTATTTGTGCAGTTAGTTAGTACAAGTCTAACTAGGAAGTGAAGGCCTAAATATTGTAAAGGCACCAGATCCTGTCTGATCTTGGAAGCTAAGGTTAGTACTTGGATGGAAGGCCATGAGTGAATGCCAGTTGCTGTAATCTATATATCAGAGAAAGAAACTGGCAAACCCACTTCTGAGTGTTCTTTGCCTGAGAAAATCCTATGAAATCCTCAGGATTGCCATAAATCAACAAGTGACTTAAAGGCACATGCGCGCGCGCACACACACGCACACACAACTAGGAACTGATAGCTTATGATTATGTACAAATGGAATTTGTAAGCCAACAGTAAATGCAAACAGTATGCAAAGTGTGGAAGTGTACCAGCACTCTGCTTGTTCACTACCAGCCAGGAATTATGGTTAATTGTTATTAGGAACACAGAGGTGCCTTTGAAAATTATTTACAGAAGCTGTGACTAACCTGTAGTATTTGTATATAACTTCTAATTAACTGAATGATCTTTTAAAATCTTTCTCTTTTTCATCATTTAGGTAGCTCCTATTTGGAATGGTTCACCTCCTATGTAAACAATGTAATAACAGGTCACTATCCTATTATCCGAGACCAGATTTTCAGGTATTACAGTTTTTATTCTACAGTACTTGGTCTATAGTTTTCCACTGAGACTAAGCAAAATATATCAGAATTAGAATCAGAATGCTCATAATATTGTAGCAGGTATCTGAGAGTGAAAGAGTAAACTGCATTCTTTCAAACAAAACTGACATAGTCAAAAAGGTATTAGCAGGTACAAAATATGTATGTGGGCACTTGCCGGTTATTAAGCCAACTTATATTCCAATTCTTTGTCCTGCTTCAAGGCAAACTATTAATAATATGTAAGATGAATTTGTTAACCCAAAAGGTGGGGAACCATGAGGTCCACCAGCAGTGCCAGCATCTCCTTATAAATTGGGGGAAATAAAGGAGTCCTGTGAGAGGGGGCTAATGGCAGTATCTTTTCACCTGTGTATACCAGTACTAACTGTAGGTCTCCAATTAAAAGTTTAAACAGAGTATTTTTATTAGAAATTAATAGACACACACACACAAGAAGTCAAGCAGGAACCATAGTGAAGGGAGAAGCAAGAAAGTTTGGATAGAGAGAGATTTTGGGTGCAGAGGGTGTGGTTTTATTGTTGCATTTTATACTAGTTTGGTTTAAACTGTACAATGTTCAAATTGTAATGTGAAAATTGTCCTTTATGGTACATTAGTCTGTATTCCAGTGTATATTTTCAATCATGTGATCTTCAAAATGTTGTTGGACTGGAATTCTCCCAGTATTCCTTGTTGTTGACTATGCAGGAACTTGCTTGTCTAAAGAATCTCGTATTTCTTACCCTTGCCTTGAATTATCTGATGAAGACACTGCATTTCCTTTCTGTTTCTAGATATGTTCATGATAAAGATTGTGTAGCAACAACAGGAGATATAACTGTCTCAGTCTCCACATCTTTTTTGCCTGAACTCAGTTCAATACATCCACCTCATTATTTCTTCACCTACCGAATCAGGTGGGAATATTTAAACTAACTTTGTAGTTTTATGCATATATTATTGGCAGGATTTGGGGACTTCATAGAATCATAAGATTTGGAAAAGACCACAAGGGCCATTGAGTCCAACCCCCGCAGGGATAGAGAGTCAGAGCACTCCGAGCAGATGTCCAAACTGTTCACAGTGCTGAAGAAAATCTGGAGCAGGTTTTCATAAGGCACAGGAGGCTGCCAGGAGATGATGGAAAGAAGTTACATTGCAGACAGCCACTAAGATAATGTTGTATTTAGAACTGTAAGTGTTTTAAAGTAAGAGAAGGAAAATGTTACCTGATTTGTGCAAGCCTTCACTAAGGAGTGAAATGGCTTATGCTTTTACAATTCTCAGTATTGTTTTGTGGTCCGTATAGATCTTTCTTCTCAGAGTAATGCTCCTTGTGCTGGATTGTTGAATTTCTTTTGTGTCAGAGTATTCTTGTTAAAGAGGAAAGTGTGCCTTTGTACCCCAATAATTATTGTTTATTTAATTAAGCTATGCATGTGTCACAGCCAGCTATTGGGTATCACCTCGCTATTTTCTTCTTGTTTAAGATTACTTAGATGTGTGTTGGAAGCTAAGTGCTTCTTCACTGCCATCCTGGTATTAGGAATGTTGTGCTTTATATGAAAACTGGTTTATACCAGTGAAGAACTCTATAACCCGATAGCAGTGCCTGCTGTTTAATTTTTTCTATTTTTTTAAAATTTTTATTTCATTCTCTTAAATTCTCTCTCCTGTCCTCTTCGAATATTGCCGGGCACATCTAGGCTGGCTTTTTAAATCATCCTCTACAAACAAATTATCTGTCCTTTCTCCAAGGCCCTAGAAAAAGTTTGAAATGCTGAATAGTATTTTATGAATGTATTTTAGGAATTTTTGTGTTGTTGATTTGCTGTGTGAGATATCATTCAAATGAGTTTTGTGTGATTTGTTAGAATTGAGATGTCCAAAGATGCACTTCCAGAGAAAGCCTGTCAGCTAGACAGTCGGTACTGGAGAATAACCAATGCCAAAGGTGATGTTGAAGAGGTTCAGGGTCCTGGAGTAGTAGGTAAGGAATATTTCAAGACTTTGTTGTTTGAGGAAGTGTTTTTGGATTGGAATGTTTGTTTGCAATACAAATTTAATTGTTTTCATTTTAAAAAATGGTCACTTTATTAAAAGAACAAAACAGAACAGCTTTAGACTCCAATCTAGATCAGGCCCCACTGTGATTTCTGCCTACAGTTATCCCTTCTTACCTACTGACCTGTGCAGATGCTATCTGCAGGGTAGTTTTTATCTGCAGGCTGGTGTGTGGGTGCATGGCTGCATTTCCCCACCCCCAACGTAATAGTGAGTTGTTTAAGAACTTTTTAAATCAGTCTATTTTATTATAACATGTAATTCTGCCCTTATTGAATCGCTTTTGTCCTAAAGAGTGAAGTCTTTTGTTCACTTTGTTTCTACAGGGGAATTTCCAATAATCAGTCCTGGTCGAGTTTATGAATACACTAGTTGTACTACATTTGCCACTACTTCTGGGTACATGGAAGGATACTATACATTCCATTGCCTTTATTACAAAGACAAGTTTTTTAATGTCACCATTCCTAGATTTCATATGGTTTGCCCAACATTCAAAGTATCTTTAGCACGCATGGTAAGTTGAAATTACTGTTCTACACATATGTTCTATCCATACTGCTGATACCCTTTTTGGAGTAAATTGTTACATTTTCTCTTTTTAGGATAAATACTGATATGCTTTGTGAATCAAATGGATGAAACAGTTTTTAGCAGTTTTAACATGAGTAGGAACCTTATATTTTCTGAAATGTGTGTATTAACTTGCTTGCCATCATTAATTCTGGGGGAAAATGGGGAAGGCTGATAAATAATGTTTGTAGCCACTATAAAACAGTGCTACTAAAAGTGGTGGTCCATGGACTACTACTGGTCCCTGAGCCATTGGCTGCTGGTTCTCCTTGAGTTTTTTCTAGAAAAAAAAATTAAAAGTGATTTTGAAAAGGTTACTCTTATATTCAGAAAGCTGAATATAAGAGTAACACTCATATAGGAAAGAATTTAATCCACCCTAAATTACAACAGATATATTAGCAATCTGATATTGCTGAAGCATTATAGAACAGAGAGCAAGCATGATATAGTGGTTTGAGCACTGGACTATGACCTGGGAGGCCAGAATTCAATTCCCCCCTCAGGAAATTCTTCAGAATTCAATTCCCCACTCGGCCGTGGAAAGCCACTGGGTGACCTTGGTGCATCACACATTCTCAGCCCCAGAAAACCCCATGATAGGTTTGGCTTAAAGGCACACAACAGCAACTGTTGGAAAACAGCATTGTTATATTGTGGTAAGTGTGTAAGTATAATTAAGTGAGCTCCTATACTTGAATAGAAGTAATATTCATTAATCACCTTTTTTTTATTTTGGCAAAAATGGTCATATTGGTGTCCACTATTTTGAAAACTTATCAACAGTGTTCTCTACAAATGATCAGGTATAGGCTTCATATGATGTTGGGGTCATTGCAGAAGCAAAATCAGTCATACAGGGATTTTTATAGAAACAGTGAATGTAGGTCAGATTCTGTTTCTGTAGGTCAGAAACATCATCACCACCTTATATGTATATTGAACCTTCTTCAAGATCTTGTCCTGTTTTCATTGAAGAAGAATATACATAGAACAGATCTGGATTCTATCTGTCTGTCAAGAACTACTTACTGAGTGATAGCTTATGATCTGTTTTAATTCCCTCTTTTTAAAATAAGGGTAACCTATTCATTGGGTTCCTTGCCTATGAAATCCCTGTGAAATTCATAGGGTTGCCATAACTCAGCAGGTAACTTGAAGGCACATACACACACGCACATTCATTGGGTTGTTGTATAGTGCACATTATTTGAGTATTTGTGTCTAGTATACTCTTAAACAGATATACCACATTTTGATTGGAACATCCTTTTTCAGCCAGGTGTCCTTTAGAAGTATTGGACAACAGCTTTCATAATCAATAGGCTGGAAAATTGTAGATGCTATAGTCAAATGCATGTGTGATCACCAAGCTGGTACCCTACCAAGAACTGGGCTCCTGACATATAGAATAACTGTGTCAGATGTTAACAGTGAGCATTCAGGCAAATCTCAGATTGTATGCTGATTACATATTTGTGAAAAACTAGGCTGGGTTTATTATTACCAGTTAAAACAATGCAAAATGTTAATGTGTTTAACTTCTACTATGGTTCCCAGGTTTTTTAAGATGGGCTGAAAGTATAATTTAGAGCAATATTTAGCTGAGATGCTTTTGCAAAGAAATCTTGTCTAAATCTGTGTTTTGGATTCTTGTATTCAGGAAGCCAATCGTAATGAGTATGTTATGGATGAGGATGAAGACTCAACAGATACTGATGAATATGAAGATCGGTGTAGAATACTGGACATTCCTGCTCCTCCTGGACGTTGTCCACGCCAGACCTGAGCAGACTTTAAAAAATAAACTCTTTTCTCAGTTCTGTAGGGAGGCTATATTTCTGAATATCAAATAATTATTTGGCGGTGGAGCAATCAGCATAAATGCTGATGCTGATTCCGGCTTACATCTGATCAGATAGATAGGCAGGGTTTTCCTTTTGTCTTGCATTTGTTAGCAGAAGGAGAATTTGTGAGGTGGAAATGGGATACAACAGTGTGGTGAGCTTTATTCTTTCAAACAGCTTTACAGTTTGGTGGGGAATCATTGTACATTTAAAACTTATTTAAACAAGAATGGTGCTTTCTTTTTTTCTTGTTTTAATCAAGCAGTATTAGTTGGCAACAGCAATCAAAATGAGGAAAAAATAGGCATGCCATTTCCATAATGATTCTGTACTGTTATTCATTTATGCCATAAATGAGCAAAATAGCTGCAGCTTAAATCTATGTAACCATTGGGGTGAATTATTGTATATTTTAAAACTAACATATATATGTATACCAGAAAATACAAAATATTTGACAGGAAGCTGTTCTTATGCTTTAATCCCATATCCAGTCTCTGATCATATATAGGCCTTCTGGAATGTGGGATTAACATCTTGCTTACTTCATTTTTCTCATTTATTGCATCGTATAAATATGTAAATATCATTCCAGTCCTTCAAATCCCATTTGTGATAAGTGAATAGAATTTTGTTTAACTATAAATCATGTTTTCTGAATATTGTTTGAATTTTTATAATTGACAGGAAATAGATACAACTTGAAAAGCGAATATCTGTACTAATGAGTATATATGGCACAAAATAGGAGGCATGTAAGCATAAGCCAGCCAGTGTGCTATTAAGTAGTGAAAAAAATATGTTGCATAAGAAGCAGTAAAGACAAAAAATTTAATGCTACAAACCTATCGATGCACAATCTGGGGCCACATCTGGCCTGTGTTGTGCGTTGCAGTGAAATACAACTGTAAAGCTTTGGGAAAATGGGGTGATGGTGGTAAACATTGCATAAGCTTTGGATAAGGATCTGTGTTGTAAACCAGAAAGTAAATATTTTATGGCCCAGTTCTTCCTCAGTGTGCTATATGATCCAGTTTTACTAAATTGTAATTCAGTCCACAAGAGGAAATGATGTAAGAATATATTGGATAAAATTCTTAATTAGGGATATCTATATCAGCTTTTCTCAGTTGAATTAACAGAAGTAACTATAAAATGCAACTACCTACAACTACACTTTTAAAAAAGATTTAAATGAATTGGATAATTTGTTCCACTGTGAGGAGTTTACATTTTTTTTAGCTCTAATTGAGATCTGCTTCATACTAAAGTGTCTTCATATAAGTGCATACATGTCCACTTAAAAGATCCCCCCTCAAAACCAATTGGACAATATCCCCCACAAAAGTGTGCATAAAACTGTGAGCTTTTTGTGCACCTTATGGTATGTTTTAAAAATGACGGCAGTTTAAGATACTTTTCCAGTGTTAATATATGCTGTTGATTGCTACCAGTTAATTCTTGCACCCCATGACGTTTTACATCATGGAGAAATGTGAGCTTTCTCAGTCATGTGTGTCAAGGGGATCTAAGAAGATGAAAGAAACTGAGATAACTAAATGAACAAATTGCTGTTTTTACACAGTCCAGCCAAGAGTGGTATTGTGGATTTGCCTTCACTGAAAGTATCTTTCCACTGCATGGATACTTCCCTTTAGCACTGTTAGGAACTAAATTTTTAGGGTGAAGACAGAGAACAAGGATGATCCACAGTATTCACTGGCCAGTTTCTGGTTATCCTTCTTCGTGCAGAGTGGTCAGCTTCCTGGCAAATGGTACAGCACTGTCGTTCCCACATCACCGTGGGCCACATTGGTCTGCAAACTATTGAAGAACTCCACGGTACCATAAGCCTTCACTTCCCACACCCCATCTTCAGGATGATCAGGAAGTCAGGAAACAGGAACAGTTGCAGCAGTGACAAACTTCAGCCAGTATTCTTGAAATGCTGGAGGTAACAAAGACCCACCACACACACTCAGGATCACATAACATATATTATTAATCAATAGAAGCGCCAAGTGCAAACATATTTTTATCATTTAAGTTTTATAAACTGTTTGTTGGTTATATTTGATTCTTTCTTCTATTAGATGAAAATATGAGCAGGAGACTCAGAATAAGCAATCAAATGTAGTTAAAAAGAAAAGATATAAATAAAGATGAACAAAGAAGTGCTACGGCAGAGACCCAGAAACATGCACTAAGTCACTGCTGGGAAAAAAAAACCCTTATAAAAGTACAACTTCTTATTCTCAATGTATTATTTGCCCATAGGTCTGACAGGAAGCCAATGTGTAAGACTTTTGGCCATCCAATCAGCTGTTTGAAATCAATATGCATATTATTATAGGCAATAATGAATAAGATTAAGATGATACAGTTCTTTCTGGTCTCTGTGCCTTACACAAATGGGTCATCTACACCTGCACCTTTTGGAACCTTCTAGAGCTGTAGAACTAGCATTGTGGTGGTAACCCTGCCTCTGAGGCTATAAGGCAACTTCCTACCAAGGTCCACAGTTCATGTTTGTCCACCGTGGCAGTAGCACTATTAGGAGCCTTCTTCCTTTCTCTTTCATCCATCGGTACTGATTTTGGCTAATGGTTTCTGGTTTACAGTTTTTCTTGCATTTTTGGCATCGATTTTCTCTTCTGATTTCACTTTGGCTTCGACACTTCACTCATCTTTTTCCTGTCAACTTCATGTATTTGGTTTATGGCATCAGCTGCGTTCTTCAAATGCTGCTTGACTTGTGGTGGAAAGATCCCTGATAGGACAGACACTTAAGGTGTCTTCTCTGCCTGAGCGAAACCCATAATGTGGGTAGTTGCCCCCATTACCAGTATTTACACTGCAAACCAGAAGGAACAGAGAGGCTTGACTTAAGGCCTAGAGAGTCCTCCACGGTCACCCAGAAAGAGCCTTCTTCACTTGAACAAGGGCCAGTCCCCTTGTCAGGTTTGGCAGATACCGGAGCCAGTTCTAACAGGGAGATTATCAAGTCTTCACCTTCAAGACGAGCTTTGCCCTCACTTTCAGGATGAGCCTTCCCACAACAGTCAAGGGGTGTCTCCCTCAGGTTCCAAACCCATCTTCCTCCACCTCCCCATTCTTGATGTCCCAAGAGGCCGTGTTCTAGATCCCAGTTGAGGTCAGTATCATTTTCTAAGATCCGATGCCAATGCCATTGGTCTCCAAGTGAGAGATGATTTCAAGTGACTGTTCTTACTATCGCAAGTCTTCTTGACCTCGTTGGTGCCATACCTATAGATACTCTCCTTCTGAATCTGAGGACTACTTGGTCTCATCTGATAGTTACTATGGACTACATCACGACCACCAACACTATGAAGTAGAATAATCTCCTCAACATTGAGCGCACTCTTCTTGTTACCATTGCTCACCTTCTGCATCACCCCATTCTCTGACATCGAGACCTCCTCCAAAGAGAAGGCACCAGGTAGCTTCTGCTCCCATTCAAACTTTGACACAGCCTTCTGCTATGACTTGGCCAGTGGAGGTACCAGCAGAATCCTCTCAACCTTTGACTGTCTACACTGCTCCAGAGATTCTTCATCCCCGCTCTCAATCATCTTCTACATTTTCCTCTTCCTCATTACAAGAGTCCACTGGGGAGCCTGATCCCAAAGTCCTGGACATATCTATACCTCAGGAGGAGCTCATCTCTCCCACAGACGACATGCACCTTTTCTCTGATCAAATGCTGAGAATGGCAAAGTTCTTAAATCTTCAGACTGAACATCAAAGGGAGAATGTCCAGGACCTGAATTTTCAGGGATTGCAGGATCAAGCCCCTACCCTGGCATTGTTACCTCAACTTCCATTATACTACATATCTTTAAAAAGACATAGGATTCTCCATCCTTGGTGTTTTCCACTCCAAAGAAGCTGAACTCTCTCTATAAGGTAGTTGAATTGGGAGCTGAATAGGTGACTCAACATGCTAAGCCCAACTCAATTATAGTTGATGCAGCTCAAGTCAAGACATCACAGAAAATTCACTCCACCTCAGCAGACAGTGAGGGCAAGAAGCTGGACGGCTTAGGAAGAAAGCTCTACTTAAATGCTGTGTGCTTTTTCATATTGTTAACTACAGTGCCTGTATGGCCACTTATCACCAGTTCCTATGGGACAAGACTAAGGTCTTCCTTGACCGACTTCCTAAAGACGACAGATGGGTGGCCAACACATTCTGTGGTGAGGCCCATTGCCTCGGTACAGCAGATCATGACAGCTTGCCATATTGTAGGCTGCTCTGGTAGAGCCTTTGCTGGTGTGATGTGCCTCCAATTACATACTTAGCTACAATCTTCAGGTGTCTGTCAACAAGCTAGAGCAACTGTAAAAGACCTTCCATTCAACTCTGCGAGACTCAGTTCCGCTACAGATGACCATCTCAAGCATACTCGAAAGATGAGAACCACGGCGAAGAAATATGGCATCCAGCCTCAGCAGCATGCCTATCACTACTGCTGTTGTCGTTACTGTCAATCGTCTCAACAAGTTTCAGGCCAACACCCACCACTCAAGGGTCCTCTCAATCTATGACATAACAACCTACCTCGCATCATTTGCCTGCTTCTTGATACCGCACCACTCAATGCAAAAAAGAAACAGCCTGGCTCTTCAAAGCATCATGTTTGACAGTTTCAAGGATGATACCACATCTGCCGATACTGCCTCTACCATCTTTGTATCATTAAGTGTTTCCATCATAGACACCATCATCAATACTGTATTTGCTTTCTCAGTTCCTATTACATCGATGTTGGTGCCAAGCCTCTCTCCTTGTTCCTTTGGGGACAGGTTGAGCAAATACCACCAGGCTTGGTTCTCTATCACAACTGACACTTGGGTGCTGGACATCACTGGCAGAAGGTATGCCATAGAGTTTTGGAGGCTTCCCCCTGTCAGCTGCATCTGGTCTACTCACCAGTCTTGAGTTCCAAATGAGATTGAAACTCTGCTGCTAAAAGGAGCCATAGAATTGGTCCCATTGTTGGCCCTATTGGAGCAGTTTCCCCTCTCAGTACTTTCTGGTATTGAGGAAAGATGGGGGCCTGAGACTTATCCTGGACCTCAGAGGAGTGAACTACTACATCAAGCCTTATCAGTTCCGAATGGTGACCTTTGCAAGCATTCTCCCCCTGTTAAAAAAAGGAGACTTGTTCACAACTCTCAATCTCAAGGATGCCTACTTTTATGTGTCGATCAGGCCCAAACACAGACAGTTCCTACCCTTCCTAGGAGGCGGAAGAACATACAGGTTTCAAGTACTACCCTTCGGACTCAGCACAGCTCCAAAGGTATTCACAAAATGTGTGGCGGTAGCAGCAGTGGCACTTCGGCAACGTGGCATTGTCCTCTTTTCATACATAGACAACTGGTTGATAGTCTCTCAGTCTTGAGAGCATCTGCTCTGAGAAATCGACACCACCATCAACCTCCTGAACTCCTTGGGACTAATGATCAATTACAAGAAGTCCCACCTGATCCCATCTCAGAAGATCAAATTCATAGGGGCTATTTTCCACTCTCTCAGTCAGTCTGCCTTCCTCCCACTACAGTGCTGGCAGTGACTTCTAGCCATGGCCTTGAATGCTCTACAGGTACTTCTCGGTCTCATGGCTTCCACTATGGTAGTAACACCTTCCACCAAACTCTGCATGAGACCTCTACAAGCTTGCTTCCTGAAGAACTTTCACCCCCTCTGTCACAGTCAGTCTCCATGGCTGTCATTGCCAGTAGCTTGTTGGAAATAAAAGGAAATTCAGAAGACAAAATAGGGTAAGAGAAATAGTATTTTATATATTCTAGTTAAAAGATAAAAATAGGCTATAGGTTCTTAATATACAAAAGGTTAAAAGAGAACATAAGCAAGTTTAGCAAGTTAAAATACAAATACAAAATATATCAAAATATAATACAATACCACAATGAAGCAGGATATGATACAAACTGCAGCAACAGCAGATCAGAGCAAATCAGGAAGTGAGTATTCACTAAGAGAGTGGTACTCTTATAGAGTCTTTACAACTGCTTCCAATAACAGTAGCAGGTGAAGGTCCTCTGTAACACCAATAGACCAATTAACCCCATAATGACTAAAGTTGTAAGTCTTGTAAAAGTTGTAACTCCAACATAGCTCTGTTCCTAGTCTGGTAGCAGTCCTGTCAGAACATTCTGGCAGGCATGCCATTTCATCCTCCACCTTCAACCTTGGTAACGATGGATGCCTCTACGGACAGTTGGGGAGCCCAACACTGACAGTCTTGTTGTAAGGGGTCAATAGTCAACCACTGATAAGACTCTACACATCAACACCCCGGAATTCCTGGCGGTGATAAAGGCCTTTGCAGCCTTCGGTGATCAACTTCGAGGCAGGGTGGTGCAAGTACAGACAGACAACACCACTGCCATCTACTAGCTCAACAAGCAGTGCAGTACTTGCTTCTCCACCTTTCACTGCCAGAGGCTCCAGTTCTGGGACTGGTGCATACCATGAGACATCTTTCCAATTGTAGTTCACCTTCCGGGCAACCAGAACACCTTAGCAGACATGCTGAGTCACACCGTGCTAGCATGTCATGAGTGGAAATCACACGCGGGCATCCTGAGCAGAATCTTTTCCATTTGGGAGACTCCATCAATAGACATCTTTGCATCTCCAATGAACAAGCAGTGTCCAACCTTCTTTTCCAGGACCAGAGCCTATGAAAGCTCACTCGGAGCCACATTCAGTTGGAAAGGACTAGTAGTGTACGTTTTTCCGCCCTTCCCACTTATAACCAAGATGATAGTGAAGATATCACAGGACAGTGCCAGAGCAATTCTGATCACTGCTTGGTGGCTCAGACAGCCTTGTTTCACCCCACTTCTTGAGCTGTCCAAACATTAGCATTGGAGGCTTTCACTCAAACCAAACCTATTTACCATTCACGACAGCATTGTTTGGCATCTAGACATCTTCAAACTCAAGCTGACAGCATGGAACCTACTCCACTAGCAGCCCTCCCGCAATCTGTCAGACATGTCAGTGAGGCGTTCCTACTCCTATAAATGGAGCATGTTTCTTCAGTACTTGCAAGACAGTACAGTCCTTCAGTATGTTTGCTGGAGTTCCTCTCTTCACTGGCAGACAAAAGCCTGTCATTATCCTCCATCTTTGCTACCTCTCAGCAGTGTCATGGCATGTCGAAAAGCTTGGGTAAACCATCCTGCTTCCTGGATCCTCTGGTGAGAAGCTTCTACAAGGGCTATAAGAACTTACACCCTCTGGTCCTGCCTCCAACCTCCAACTGGAGTCTAGAGTTATCTTTTCACAACTTTAAAAGCAGCCCTTCAAGTCTATGGCCACATGTGACATCAGGCTTTTGTCTTGGAAAACTGCTTTCCTTGTCACCATCACCTCAGCAGGTGATGGGAGGTGAGCTTTGCACCCTCTATGTTGATCAGTCTTACCTACGCTTTCACAAGGAAAAGCTGGTGCTCAGGCCTGACATCTCATTCCTCTCCAAGGTTATGTCGGCATTCCACCTTAACCTAGACATACTCCTCCCTGCTTTTATGCAGAATCCATCTTCAGAATTGGAACACAACCTGCACTGCTTAGACGCCCCCCATGCCCTCTCATTCTATGTGCAGTGCACTGGTGAGTTTAGAAACTCTCAAAGACTTTCCCTCTGTGATTCCTTCACCAAGGAGGGACTTCCTGTTTCAGCACAGAGACTTTCCAAGTGGGTGGCCTCAACCATCAGACTTTCCTATGAACTGGGTAGCAAGTAGCCCTCTGTGCAACTGAGAAGCCACTCCACCAGGGCTATGGCTGCAGTTGCCTTTCTACAAGAAGCACCCTTGCATGAAAGCTGCAGGGCTGCCACCTGGTTTCAGCCATCTACTTTCACACTACAGGGTGGACAATAGAGCTACGAGAGACACTATTTTTGGGGCAGCAGTTCTGTTTTTCTTTGTAGCATGACACTTCTGCTTCCTATGGTGCATAGCTCGCTAGTCTCCCATTTGTGTGAGTCGCAGAGACCACAAAGAAGGACAGGTTGCCTACCTGTAACTGGAGTTCTTCAAGTGGTCATCTGTGAATTCACACAAACCCATGATGCCTCCCCTCATGTCCTGCTATGTCCTTTGGTCCTTGGCTGCTGCCTTTGGCAGCCATGAAACTGGGGACTTTGGTGGAAAATCACCTTATATAACCTCAGGGAGGGGGAGAGTTACCGCCAAAATGCTAGTTCTAGGGCTCTGGAAGATTCTGAAATGTGCACTACGCGCGCGCAGATGACCCATTTGTGTGAGTTCACAGATGACCACTTGAAGAACTCCAGTTACAGGTAGGCAACCTGTCTTTTCATTCCATACCTCTAAAACAAGGTGAACCAAATTACCATTAAGTTCATAGAAATGCCAATGGGCACTGCTGCTACTAATTCTAGAAGAGTGTTAGTGATTTCTAAATGCTTCTTCATATTTATCAGGGAATTAATGGCTGCATGATGCTTAGATAGTGCTTTTTAAAAATTAGACAACTTGGTGGGCCCCAAGGTAGCAAATGTTGGGGTGCTTCTGTAACCATTTTCTATTTCCAGTGGGCCTTTTATGTATTATAGAGTAATGATTTTATCACAGGGTTCTCTCCAAAGTGACGCACAATAAAGGGATCTTCTTCTGTGTCTTCAAGTTGTTTCCAACTTACAGTGACCCCAGGGCAAACCTATCATGGCAAAATTTGTTCAGAGGGAGCATGATACTGCCTTCCTCTAAGACTGAGCAAGTGTCACTTGCCCCAAGTCAGCCAATGGGTTTCCGTGGCCTAGTGGGGATTTGAATCCTGGTTTCCCAGAGTCCAGCATTAAAACCACTGCCCCATGCTGGCTCTCCACAAAGGGATCTCAGCAAAGGCAAATAATTTCAAGCAGTTGCTTACATAAAACAGTGCCTGGCTTTATCATAAATACTGTTTTTGATTTAAAATAAAAAATCACATATAAATCTTAATAAATCTTAATAAATCTCAAACTACCTCAAAAACTATTCACTTAAGTCCATTTTCCTTTTTCTGCTTTACGAAGGCAGGCTGGATCTCTGCTTGACTCATTGCCTGCCAGTCATTTTGTTATAAAAAAGAGTTCCAAGATACTTGCATCAGAAAAGAATATAGGCAGAAGTAATCCTGAAGACATTTCAGGTTTTCAGCACATTAACTTTTGATGGTGAGCAGGTTCTCTTGGAGGTTAAAGTCTTGCTTCACACACCCTTTTTCATTTAACCAGTAGCACAAATACTGCACTGAGGATGGAATCTCCTTTTCCTTTTTACTACTTCCATGCTACTCATAATGGTGGATACCCCATACCTATGTCCTCTTTTAGGGAGGTGCAAAAATTGTCTTTGGGCCAGTCCAAAATTATCAAGAGGAAATAAACATATGACTTATATGAGCATTTATTGTGCAGTCATTCTGTAATGAGGCACTCTGCATATGTTATTTTCAACCTTTTTGTTTTCACTGCTTCTTCTGCCTTGCTTTTTTTTACCACAAAAGAATCTCTTAAAAGAGAGACAGAATAACTGAACAATGCCTTTTGACTGGCAATATTAGGAAATTTCCATCTCCTGAAGCATCCAAAGAGTGCCTCTTCATTATGGCATCTGGTCATTAAAACTGTCTACTAAACTGCTCGGATGCTATAGTTCAGGGGGTTGGATTGAAGCTCTATTGGCAGAGAATTCTAAGTATCTTTGCAGACTACACACTATTAAATATCTTACCAAACTACAAAGGAATCTAGGATGAAGTCAGGACAGTTAAAGTGGTATCCATCATTCTAACTGTATGGTATGACTTTTGTGGTAATAAGTTCCATGGATCCAAGATGGCAAGGGAGGTAGCAGCTGTGCTGGGACCTCTGCAGTTTGTTTGGTTTTATTGCTTTATACCCCATAATTTTTATTAGTTTATAGTCTTTTGCTAGCAGTTTTAACTCTTTATTGCTTTTTTTATAGCTTTTAATTACACAAGAGTAATTTTTAGTAGCTGTCCGTTTGGTTTGCACTGATAGAAGCCAGGAAGCCAGTGTTTCCATGGCGTGTTCCTGCTGATCAGTGTTTTGCCTCTGCTCTCCCTGTGAATAATAGACTCTGTGCTGACAAAGAATCTTGCTGTTGGGTGTAAGACCCAGGTTTGCTTTTTGCCAGTCATTAACATGACAAAATGGGGGAAAGACCAACTCACTCACAAGTACAAGCAGTCAACCCACCTCTAAACAAAGCAAGTTGGATGATCTTATTGCACTGAAGACCCCCTCTGTGTTTGAAATTTCACCTGTGGTTTGCACCTTTAGCAGAGGAGACAGACAGATGATATTGCCATTTTAAAACAAAAACATATAGGCTCTCTTCCAGTGGAAAATCTCTTATTTAATGCACCTTATGTTGAACTATTAGAACAGTAATATTTGTTAACTGCATGAACACTACAATATATTGATTCTCAATTTAAAAAGGTGCTGAGATCTTTAACAAATTTGATATCTCTGCTCATGCAGAGCAATTTGGATACTAATCTTTTGCCCTTCCCCAATCTGGTTCAGATCCTGGCTACCCACTCTCCCCACCATGCTTTGGCCCCCCTCCCACAGACACACATTTTGATATTTGTGACTTGACTTGATTTGACTTTTATGAGGGTCCTGAGCCCCTAACCCTAGCGAATGTGGAAAGCCAACAATAAATCGTTGAATTCAACACTTTTTGGTTGCTTTACAAAACTATGGACAGTGAATGCAATCAATTTTTCCTACACTGTGGAATTTGTTGGCTATTGCCGGGTAAAGTTTTGTCTAATTTGATGGAATTTTGGGAGAGATGAGATAAGACTATTCCTCATGGAATGGCAATTTCACCTCAATGATTGTTTGTCAAATCATAGAATCATAGAGTTGGAAGAGACCATAGGTGCCATCCAGTCTAACCTCCTGCCAAGCAGGAACACATGCCAAAGCACTCCTAACAGATGACCATCCAGCCTCTGTTTAAAAACCTCCAAAGGAGAATCCATCACACTCCAAGGCAGCATATTCCATTGCTGGACAGCTCTGACCATCAGGAAGTTCTTTCTGAGGTACAGATGGAATCTCTTTTCCTTTTCTTTTCCTGTTTAATAAAGTTAGAATATTTGTCAGGTATCTTCACTCATTTAAATATGCTCAGCTTAAATCTTCAAAGAGAAAAAGTTATCAGTTTTCAAGTTCAAGAGAAGATCGAAGTAAAGATGAGTTGTGACATCACCACATCACTGAACCCAAACGATGAGACACTTCACATACTTTCTTGGTTCCACCAATGAAGAGTTGCTGAGGGACACATCACTTATTGCACAACATTTGAAAGATTTGCAGCATAGTTTCTGTGAATATTTTCCTGTTTCTGATGCAAGGAAAATTTAGAGATTCATTATCGGTTAATGTGTATGATGTGGAGGGGCTCACAGTTGCAGAGGAAGACAAATTCATAGAAATATCCACTGATAGTGCTCTGAAACTGCAGTTAAAGGAACAGTCCCTTGCAAATTTTGGGGCTCACAAGATTTTCCAGAATTATGAAAGTAGGCTGTGAAAGTATTGATGCCTTGATGACAATTTTGTTCCTGTTGTTGTACATCTTCAAGTGGTTGTTAACTTATAGAGATCCTAAAGCAAACCTATCACATGGTTTTTGGGGGCTTAATGTATGTGACATGTCCAAGATCAACCTGTAGGTTTCCATGATCAAGCAGAGAATCAAACCCTAGTCTCCAATTAATAGTCTAATGCTCAAATAACTACACCCCACTGCTTATCTTGATGACATACTTGTGTGAAAAAAATCATTCTCTGCTCTCATTTGACTTAAAAATAAGTATAGAAACCATTTGAAAAATGTAGAGTCAGAACTCAGAACACAAATTCCAGCTAGCATGCCCAGTATAACAAGGCCTGTAAGCGAAATGCACCACCAGCCTTCTCATTAGTTAAATAATTAAAACTTGCAAATAATATTAGGCCAAGGTTTAGTGTTCAGGCTTATTATTATTATTTCATCCCAATAAAAATTATTATAATAGGAGTGTGTGCATTTACTTATT
The DNA here is from genome assembly GCA_948472985.1 of Iguana delicatissima. NCBI lineage: Eukaryota > Metazoa > Chordata > Lepidosauria > Squamata > Iguanidae > Iguana > Iguana delicatissima. Next base: position 379,840 of record CAOKZL010000990.1, on the reverse strand, counting down.
TCTTTTTTTTCCTCTCCAAATCTGAAAACCCTTGATGAACAAATTTAAGTAAAAACTTTATGCATTTTAGGGTTTTAAATCTTGAATTAAGTTTTGGTGGGCTGTGGCAACAAAAGATATTTAAATAACTGCTGAAACAGAGTACATAATTGGAAGGAGATAAAGGAAAAGCTCCAGTCTCTTTGCAAAAACAAGACCAGGAGAAGATTGTGGCACATCAAAAGTTCAAGTAAAGGAAAATAAAGACACTGAAACAACCAGTGTGCCAAAATACAACCTGAAAAACAACCCATGGAATTTAAAGGGAAAGTAAAAAAAAAAAAAAAAAAACAATTTGCACTATAACTGACTAGCAGCAAGAAGAACTCTGAACTGAAGCCAGCGGGGAAAGCAAGCAGACAGTATTTGCAGCCAAAAAGAAAGAAAAGCTTCAGTAGATGACAGATGAAACTCCTTCATCAGGTAAGGACAGATGAGAAAAGAAGTAAAAGCTGACAGAAATAGAGTCAGAACCTTGAATGCAACTGTTTAGTGACTTGTATGCAGGGACCGATGCAGAGAAATAGAAGATGACAACAGAAAAGGAAGAACAAAAGACATCTACCACAAGATCCAAGAAATGAAAGGGAAATTTAAACCAAAAAGGGGGAAGGGGGTGCTTTACAACCAGCAGGGAAACATATTACATAACTAAGTATAAACAAAAAGATAATGGAATCAGTACACTGAGGAACTATATAAAAGATTCATTTAAGGAAGAACCATTCGAACATGAACCTACAATTTTAGAAAAGGAAGTGGAAGCCACACCCAGAATACTTGAGAGCAATAAATAACCAGGAACAGGTTGCATACCAGAAGAAATGTTTCAAGCTCCTGTTCTAACTAAAATCTGTCAACAAATATAGTTGGCAAGAGGATCAGTCAAAGCTGTATTTTATCTCCCTATTAACTTATATGCTAAACATATTATATGTAAAGCAGGATTAGACTTGGAGGATGGAGGTGTGAAAACTGGAAGAAGGAACATCAACAACTTAAGATATGCAGATGACTCCATATAACTAACAGAAAATAGCAAAAATTTGGGACAACTACTGAAGAAACTCAAAGAAGAAAGTGCAAAGACAGGTTTACAGCTGAACATTAAGAAAACAAAAATAATGACCACAGATGATTTACATAATTTTCAACTATATGATGAAGACATTTAAATAGTTCAAGATATTCCATACATCAGCTCAGCCATTAATCAGAATGGAGACTGCAATCAAAAAAATCAGAAGACTAGGAGAGGCAGCTATGAAGGAGCTAGACAAGATCCTGAAGTGTAAAAACCATTGAATAGGATCACTGAATAAGTTAGGTGTAACTGTGATTTAGGCATAGAACTTTGAGCACTAGATATCCCTTTGTGATATCAAATAATTTGACCTTTCCATGCACCTTGGCTTATATGTTTGCCAGGATCCTGAGAAAAACAGTCACAAGGAAGCAGCTGTTTATGATGGGAATTCCAACTTCCCCTCTCTTAGGCGGGCATTTCAAAGACTTGGATGTTTATCTGGGATCTGCATGGCTTATTCCTTTCATCTCACAAGATACCTGATTCACGCCCATAAATAACAAACCATAAAGTGTCCATTGATTGACATTTGGGCTGTGTGATTGATATGTTTTGTTCCACTTCTAAGCCTTTTGGTGCATTTCAAAGTTAACTTTGTTCTCAAAGCTTATGACATGAGTCACAGGCATAACTTGGTTATAAAAACCCCTGATTTTGATAGTTCAGTGAGCTGCTTTTCAGTTTCATCCCGTCTTGCTGCCAGTTTGCACAGCGAGCTCCAAGGAAATTCCATTTTCTCTCCATCTGCTAAGGACTTCGTGAAACAGGTCGTATTGCTTATTCCTGACTTTATTTCTATTTCCTATTTCTTATTTAGTTAGTGTGTGATTGTTGTCTTATTTGTTTACTTTTCAATAAAACATTAATTGGTTTACTCTGAATTTATTTAGCTCACTGATCTGACTCTGTAGACATAGAGCTAAAAGGTCCTGCTATGTTACCCTCCCTCTCATAGCTAAACAGTGCTCTAAGCTAATTTTCCCCACAATTTTGACAGTTCTTGGGAATCCCCTTAAGGGAGCCACAAGTCAGGAGGGTAACATAGGACTATATGTGCCATCATATTTCCAGTTTCTATGTATGTTTGTGAAAGCTGTGCAGTGACAAAAGCTGACAGGAAAAAAACCAACTACTTGGTGCTGGAGAAGAGATCTATGCATATTACTGACTGCTAAAAAGACAAATGAATGGGTCCTAGAGCAAATCAAACCTGAACAAGCCTGAGCAAATCAAGTTTAGAAGCCAAAATGACTAAACTGAGACTGACCTACTTTGAATGTATCATGAGAAGACATGACTTACTAGAAAAGACAATAATGTTTGGTAAGATATGTTACCCTGTTTACTGGGGGTCCCGGGAGGGACACCAAAATGCGCTCAACTATAGGTGGGGAAAATTAGCTCAGAGCACTGCTTAGCGTTATGAGAGGCAGGGTAACTTAGCAGGATCTTGTAACCCAATGTTTACGGGGTCAGGCCAAGTCAAGAAGCAGACCGGTTTGAAGATGAATGAGATTTTATTAAATACAGACAAACAGTGTATGCAACACACCCACACATGTAGCTAAGGAAAATAAAGGTTGGAATGGTATAGAGGGATTTTGAGAGGGACTGTTGAATTGGGTGATACGACACCTGTCCTGAAGCTTGAGCTCGTTGGTCTGGAGTCTCAGTACGTGGGACTGAGGGGACAGCTCACCAAACAAAGCGGTAGCAAGGCTGGATGGAAGTCCAGAGCGATCCGAGGAAGGTCTCGGAATCAGGGGTTTTTATAGGGAGAAGTGTGGCTGCAGGCTATGCCTTACTCGGGGACAACAATGAGTTTTGGGTGTGAGACAATGTCTCCAAAAGGTCACAATTTAGTATGATTGAGTCTGAATTGACAAAGAGCCAGACTGTATGCAAATGCTCAGTGCTTGGCATTTAAGCTTCTAGCTTGCCAAGTTACCTGCTCGGGGCAGGGAGTCCTTTGTAAACAGTGTGCATACATAATGAGGGTGTTTGCAGAGAGGTCTCCAAAAACGGTGATCTGGCTATTTCTGGCCTGCCTGTATTGTCTTGGGATATTGCAGCGTTTGATGGCCGAGCCTAGTTCTGTGCTTGTCCGGAGGGCCTCACAAACACGTGGAGAGGGGTGGTATGGTAAGGCCGAATTATGATATCAAAGTGATATTGTTGTAGAACAGAGATACTGACCCATGGATTTAAGGAAAATCATTTATTTGTCTCAGTGGGATCATTCCCAAAAGACTGAGCCCCGCTCCTTCATATTCACAGCAATGTATACATTTCCAGTGTAATCATCACATGCTCAAGAAAGAAAACAAATCTGTTATACATAAGTTCCCACCAGTGTCTACAAATGTTGCAAATCTTCTGTAGCGCAGCCAAGGGCTAGCGTGTCAAGCCAAACCGATAACATTCCATTATACAAAGTTGCTTTGTCTTTCCTTCAAACACAGAGGGACTTCAACTGCAGAGGAAATTAACTGCATTTCCCTCACACCCAGAGGTCATTTAGACTGACCCGAAACTGTCTCCACCACAATATCTAGTGCTATCGCCAGGTAGGCCTAAACTGCAGTAACAGATAGAAAGCAGTAGGAAAAGAGAAAGACCACATGACAGATGAACAGACTCAATCAAGGAAGCCATGGCTCTGTGTCTGTAAGATCTGAGCAGGGCTGTGGATGAGAGGGTGACTTGGAGCTCTCTCATTCATAGGGTTGTCACAAGTCAAAGTCCACTTGATGGCTGTTAACAACAACCATCTTGTTTTATGTTATTACAAAGTGCAATTTCTCATGTTGGTCCAATGGACCATCAATTTTTTTCCCTTTATTGTGCCAAGCAGCAATATTATATTTGTACCACATTGACTACATTTTTTTTTCTTTTTTCTTTCCTGCAAACTCTCTATGGACCAGCCTCAATCCACAAAACATTGCTTTACGTAGCATTGTTGTAAATCATTTTCGTTAAAATGAGAAGAAGTACAGAAATCTTTGTAATACAGTCATCCCTCCACATTCACTAGGGTTAGGGGCACAGGACCCCCAACCGAGTGGAAAAACTGTGAATAACTCTAGGCCACATGCGTCAAACACAATGCCTGTGGGGCGAATCTGGCCTGTTAGGCCATTTCATGTGGCCCTTGCACCTCTCCTGCACAGTGGCTTAAAAAAAAAAAGGTGGACTGGCTGAACAAAATTGCCATCACATTTACTGTCCCCACCCAGACAAGGGAAGTGATTTCCAGAGGAAAATGTGGCAGCAGCCCTTCCTCCCCCCATGACCTGACTCCTCCATTCTTCTCCACCTTTTCTCTTGCCTTTTCTTCTCCACATTTCACTTCTGCCACAGCAGTGCCACCACGCTGCCGCCTCTCCCATCAGCTCCAGAACCGCAGCCTCTGCTGCTGCCGCCATCTCTTTTTCCTCATCTGGCCTGGTCAGCAGGGGGCTCTGTCAGCGTTGCCCCCTCGATGGTGTGGTCCAAGGTGGCAGCAGCAGCTGAAGTGTCAGGAACTGCCCTGGAGACGGTGTGGCTGGAATTGGTCTGAGCTGCTGCTGCAAGACAGCGATGGTGGTGGTGGAGGAGGAGGAGCTGGGATCATTCTCCTCTTCCTCAGAGAGTGGTGGACTTGCCATCCTTGGAAGTTTTAAAGCAGAGTTTGGATGACCATATCCTGGGAATGGTTGGATCATTATATTCCTGCACTGCAGAATGGGGTTCCAACTCTAGGATTCTCCCAACTCTAGGAGTCTCTTCCAACTCTAGGATTCTATGATTAAGACAGGAATGCAGTTGTAATCAGGGAATTCAGGAAAGGTGGGGAGTTAAAACAAGTCCTGAACACCTGAGCCCAGTTTACAGTACTGAATTGTAGGGCCATACAGCTGGAAAGGAGAGCCACTGTGATGCAGTGGTCTGAGTGCTGGACTGTGACCACAGTTTGATTCCCTGCTCGGTCATGGAAATCTGCTGCATGACCTTGGGTGCATCACACACACTCGGCCCAGAAAATCCCATGATAGGGTGCCTTAAACAGTGTTTGGTAATATTTCTCTGATGATTAAAAAAAAATAACTTTCTGTTTTAAAAATTAATTTTTCAATAAATTGTATAACAGTTATGCATTTGAATATCTGCTTGCCATTATTTTTCCTAGACTTCTAGTTTCGGAGCTAGTTATTACTAAAACCAGTAATAACCAAATGCAGAGGCAATTATTTAATATGATAAAAGAGTAGATATTTTTATATAGTCTTACATATATAACCGGCCCTTTGAGAGCAACTATAATACTGATTGGGCCCAAGATGAAATTAAGTTTGACACCCCTGCTCTAGGCAGTCCCAAATCATATTTAACACACAAAAAAGTATGATTGCCATATTCCCCCCACCATGGATTCCTTTGAGGCATCAGGGTTCCTTCACAAGGCAGAAGTGAGTGGCTGATGGGGCTTACTGCCACCTCCACCGCTACCCCACACCATTTTTCAAAGGGATTTACAAGCCTCATTTGCCATTTCTCAGTCTCACGAGGCTTGCAATCCCTATAAAAATGGCATAGGGAGGCAGCAGAGGTGACAGCAAATAATCTGTGAATAATTAAATCCACAAAAGTGAAATCCACAAGTGTGGAGGGCTGACCGCACACAAAACAATTCAACAATGGCAGGTTATGCATATTCGGACGAGTGGGACAAAAGACACAGCAGGTAGAGCCGGGGCAAAGTGGACACAGAAGCAACGGGCAAACGCCCATACCTACAGAGGAAGGCGTTCACTCAGGAGTGGCTTGGCAGAGGGAGCAGCCCGAGCCTAAGGTGTGGTAGGGCCTCATTTACTGTCACGGACAAGCTTCTACTATGGCCATTTCCGTACTAGACTGTTCTAGTGCTATTATTCCACTTTCAACATCCTATGGAATCCTGGGGTCCGATTGCCCCCCCCTAAACTGCAAACCCCAGGATTCCATAGGATGTTGAAAGTGCAATAATAGCACTTGAATGTCTAGTGCAGAAATAACTCAGTAGGATTTTGCACTGCATGTGGGCTAGTGTTGGACTGCATGTGCACTGCATGTGGGCTAGTGTAGGTTTTTAATATTAATAAAAGTTACCCCAGCTACCATACCTTTTAACATTTCACAGATGAAAGCTAGTCAACAACACATTGTGGTCAAGATGACAAAAGTTGTTGAGGAAAAACACAATAGCTAGGAGAGGTCGCAGTATTTTCCTCTTGCCTGAACCTATCCAGAAGCACAGAATTATGTCCCTTCTCTCCCCCTCTGCGGAGTCCAGTACAAAATACCTTTTTGCATTTTCAGCTGAGTTTGCATCAGTCGAACCAAGCTGAGCACAAAGGAAGAAATGAGAAAAGAGGAGAAGAACTGGAGCATTTTAAAGGCAGCTGGGGGGGGGGAAATGGTAGGAGAGAGGATTAATTGGCCCTGTTCTTGCCAAAGTGGGGACAGTTGGGGAATGTTCATTAGCAACAGTGAGGTCTGTGTTCAGATACCTTCCGTCTGCGTGTGAATGGAAATCAGAATTGCTGTTTTGTAATTCCCACTCCGCCTCCAAGAAATACATTCGTTTAAAAAAAAACACCTTAAAATATACAGTCTGTCATCTCTTCCCGCGGGTTCTTCTCAGGCCCAACTGACAGGAGCCTGGAGAGGCTGCCCACTGTCGACAAGGGGTTTCACTATAAACCGACCACCCAAATAACCGCTGAAAACCCGGAGGACTCCGCCCTTTTCCCGCCTCTCCGCTGAAGGTCGGGGGGGCTTTTTTGCCTGGGGCTCCCTGGGCGGGCCGCTGCTTTGCCGCAGACTAGCAGTAGGTGGAGTTTGCCGGTTCCCGAGAAAAGAGGCGCGGAGGACGCGGGGAGCCGCTGGAGGAGGCCGGGTTTCCGCTGCAGAGGGATTGCGGCTAAGGAGCGGAGCGGAGCGGAGCGGAGCGGAGCGCGGGCTCGGACTGAGCGGCGGAGCAGGGGCCATCGGCGCGGCGGGCAACGTCCAGGTAAGGCCGAAGAGTCCTGCCCAGTGGGGGCTCGCCCTCGCCGTCCCGCTCCCCTGCCTCGTTTTCTAATTTGACTGTAATCCAGGTCAGGATGCAGAAGGGAAATCCCCTCACCCAAATCGCCAGCAGACCGGGCAGTGCCAACAGTGCCCTGGTTCTTTCCTGACTGCCCTTCTTCGGAAAGATGTTGAAAGTGGAATGATAGCGCTTTAACAGCCTAGTGCGGAAACGGGCTAAGACTCGGCGCGCGGTAGACCTGTGCGTCTGGGGTCTTGCAGATGGGAGTGTGAAATGGCCGAGCCTGGAGGCAGAAAGCCTTCGGGGGGGGGGTTTACTGGGGGTTATGGCGGGGCTGCCCCGGGACTGAGTGTGGTGACGCAGCAGGTGATGGCGGAGGGTCCCTTCGCAGATGGGCTCAGGATGCCTGAATGCCCCAGTTCTCTGTCATCTGTCCTTCCTTAAAAGGAGCCGATTTAGTCCCTGCTCTATGGCCTTAAAAGATAGTGCTCTTGCTTTACTCTCTGAGCAAGAACAGCATGCCCAGTGCCATGCCTTCGTATTGGCCATTTCATTGTTTCATCGTTTTACAGTTATAGCACTTTAATACCGTTTTAACTCCTATGGCTACACTCTTTGGAATCTTAGGATTTATACTTTGATGCAGTAACAGAGTCCCCTTGCCAAGAATTCTAAATAACTCACAAAACTACGCATCCTAAGATTCCATAGGATGGAGCCACAGCAGTTAAAAGGTATCAAAGTGCTGTAAATGTGCAATGTGCAAGAGACCTGTCAGCACACATAGCAAAATGTTAGAGGGGCATATGACATTCTTACTTTAACGTCATTATTTAAATAATTTTTATGTTCCTGCTCAGCTGGGAAGGCTGCTGGAGCAGCCTACATGCAGTCAATTAAAAAAAATGGTTACTTTCCCACAGTCTTACAGTTTAAAAAAAATGTGCAGAGGAAAATAGAAAGGAGATGCAAGAGGACAAATGCAAACCACTCAGCAGGTTGGGTGGAATTGTTCTCCTTCCCCTCTCACCTCCATTTATTGCCATCCTAGAGAACACTGCTGGTGGTGAAACATGTTCTGCTTTCTTTTGCTTTCCTTACTCTGGCTTCTCTCTCTCTCAGTTACACACACAGTCTCTCTCAAAGTTCCACTAGGTGAAAGTCACTAGTATTCTCATTTTGTTGTTTTTCCAGCTTAAGCTGGAAATAGATCTAGTAGACATGTAGAAGTCTGGTGGACAAGTTAAAAAATTGAGAAAACCCCCACATTTTTTCTTTCTCCCTCCCCAAAGCCTTATTTTGTGGAAAAATTGAAAAAAGCTGAATTATGGAATATTTTAGGGTGATAAATAAAATGTGTGAGGCAAGTTTTTTGTGTATTTATTGTCCCAAAACTGTTTGTGAAAGCTGTGTAATGGGAAGACTTTTATGTAAGATTGTGTACATGATCAGATCATTGCAATTTCTGATCATAGTTTCTTCTTCCCAGTTCTTTGTACAGGAATGAGTGTTTTATGTTGGTTTGTCAATATGGAGAACTTCTTGTTGTGCACCTGCAAGTGGTTTCCAACGTCCTATCACAGGATTTTCCAGGAAAGATAAAATAATTTTCTATTTTTTGCTATCACTGATGGTTTCTTCTGTTTTTATTGTTTTTCTTCTGTTTCTCACAGATTGCTAAAATCAGAGTTCAGGCATTCCTTAGAATTCAGGAGCTTATAACTCCATTTTTATACAGAAAAAAAGTAAATATTATCTGAACTAAGTATACTTTTAATCTTCCAAATGCTATTTTTGAAAAAACCAAAGAAGACATAGTACATTTTGTGTTCCTAAAGAAAAACCAATGATTTTTTACTGTATGTTTTGTTGTTTTTAAGTCATCTCCAACTTATGGCAACCCTGTCATGGGGTTTTTTTGGGGGGCTGAGAGTGTGTGATGTGACCAAGTTCACCCAATGGGTTTTCGTGACCGAGAACAGAATTGAATCCTGATCTCCAGATTGTAGTCCAGCGCTCAAACCACTTCACCACACTGGCTGTTTTCAGTCTGTAAAAGATACTAATATAACACTCCCCTCTCCTTTTTTTTCTGGAAAAAAAAGGGGGACAGTTTTTTCTTAAAAATTTAAAAATTTCTGGAAATTTTATACCTTTAGATCTGAAACCTTAAAAGTAGCAATGATTATAGTTTTGGCTGAATAACTATGTGCTAACTATAAACAGATCTTTGGAAAAAACGCTAGGCCTATAAATATATAAAAATAGAATCTCAGATGACTTAAAGGTAATCCTGTACTTAGATTTAGTCCAAGTGTCCCAAAGAGATGAAATTCAGCAAGGAACTGATGGAAGACTTGTATACCTTGATCTGGTCAAATAAATAAATATTTGAAAACTGTATGCACTTTATTTTATTTTTGGTATTTATACCTTACCCTTCAGCCGAAAAGGCTCCAGGAGCAACTTATAAATCATTAGCTGGATGGTTCCTTGCCATCAGGCTTACAATCTAAAAGGACAGAACACGCACAGGAAAGGGGGTGGCAGTCAGTGAGGAAATTAAGACCAGGGTCCCATTTGCACTACAGAATTAGAGTGCTATTACAGTGACCCCTCGACTTTCACAAGGGTTCAGGGGACAGAAAATACTGTAAATAACTCCCCCTGCCCAAGTGAAAGCTCCCCCTTCCATGGCTTCCCCATCAATTCATTTGCATCTTGCCTGGGCACACTACCTTCTTCTAGGCACCCAGGCAATATGGGAGGGGCAGCCACGCACCTGGAGAAGGCATTCATGCACACGCACCTTGCCCCGCATTCACTTATGTTTTGCCTGGGCACACTGCCTTCCAGGCGCCTGAGTGATAGGTGAGTAGAAGGGAGGGGGGCAGATGTGGCAAGGCAAGCGAATGAGAAGAGGCGACAACATGGCCAGAGAAGGCATGGACACAGGGCTGCCCCCTTCCATTTGTTTGTCTTTTACCCAGGTCCATGGAAGGAAGACATGCACACCTGGGCAAAAGGCAGGGGAGTAGGAGGGGGAGAATGGGGAGGGGTAAGCAGATGCCTCATGAATAATCAAGTCCGCAAAGGTCAAATCCATGAACGTGGAGGGAGAACTGTATTCCCTTTTAGTGGCCATAGTTCCATTCTTTGGTATCCTGGAATTGACAATTTAGGGAGGCACTGGAATGCTCGGGCTGAGAATTCCATGCACCCCACCCTACACTGCTAATCCCCAGTTTCCATCTGATGGAGTCATGGCAGATGCAGTGAAATTATAGCACTATAATTCTGTAATGTAAATGATCCTTAGCAGATTCTGGCTGGTCAATGACAACTGGAATGTAGAAGGATTGCTTCTCATTAGCTACCAGTGATAGCCATGATGGAACTGTGTCTGATGGTTTCTGTTTCTAAGACCAAAGCAATAGCAGTTACACTTTTATTTATTTTACAACATATTATCATCTTTGTTCCATCTCCACTTTGTTAAAAAGACAGAGCAGTTCTATCATAAGCTGACAACATACCCCACTTTACAGTGAAAATCTCTGTCTTTGAAGGTAACTCTTTCAAATAGTTGTTGTTGGAATCCGCTTCCCATTAGTGTCAGTCAGCATGGCCAGTGGTTAGGAGTAGTTAACTTTGGCATCCAACATCTTGAAGGCCACAGTACCCTTCCCTCAATATATGTAAAGAAATGTCCACTTTGTCTGCATTTTAAAGATAAAGAACTGTAAGAAGGGATCCAGTGTGGTATAGTGGTTTGAGTGTTGGACTAAACTTCTGGGAGACAGTCGTACTACACACTTACAGTGCTATTGTGTGTGTATTGTGCCTTTGCCATCTGTTGATTTATGGTGACAGCATTAATTTCATAGAGTTTTCTTAGGGAAGGAATAGTCAGAAGTGGTTTTGCTCGTTCCTTCTCATGAAATATAACCTATAACACTTGGTATTCATTGGTGTCCTCTCATCCAAGTATTAACCAGAGCTGAGCCTGCTTAGCTTCCAAGAGAAGATTGGATCTGGTACCTGTATTATTAATTTATTTAAAGTATTTCTGTATCTTTCCCCAGCCCACAAGGCTCCAGAGGCAATAAAGAAATAGAGACCAATTAAAATGATACCAAAATAAAACATTTTTAAGACACATTTAAATACTCATTAAAAACTAGTAAAAGCAGTCTGAAGACAATCCTAGAATCCAGTGTTAAAACAATCAAAATAGCAACTTTAAACACTGACTGTCATGAGAAATAGCACTGTTTTGGCTGCCCACCAGAAACAGATGGGCCAGCCTAATTTTTTTGGGTAGGGAGCTCCACAGTTAAGGTGTTACTGTAGAGCAGGGCTTTCCAAGCGGTGTGTTGCAACACATTAGTGTGTCGCCTGCAGTGTGTAGATATGTCGCCTCCTCGGGCTGTGAAAGACCCCTTCCATCCCTTACAAGAGGTTAGTTTAACCTCTGGTTTCCTAATAAAACTGAATTACTGTGTCATGAAATGATGCATGTCTAAAAAGTGTGTCACCAACATGAAAAGTTTGGAAAGGTCTGTTATGTGTACCCACCAACCTAACTTCATAAGGTGTTGGGACTTGTAACAGAGCCTCCTCTGAAGATCCCAAATTTCTGGCAGGCTCTTACGGAAGGGGGCAGTCTTTCAATTATTCTAGCACCAAGTCTCTCAAGGCTTTGCAGGTCAACAGCAGCACCCTGAATGAGCTCAGAAGCAAACTGGAAGCCAGTGCAGCTCTTGAAAGACCAGTGTTATAGGGTCTCTGAAATGCACACCTGACATGAGTCTGCCTGCTGCGTTTTGCACTAGCAGCAGTTTCCAAACATTTTTCAAGGGCAGTCCAACATAGAGAGCTTTACAGTAGTCTAACTGGGAGGTAACTACGGCATGAACCACTCTGGCCTGATCTGCCTTTGTCAAGAAAGGGTGGCGCTGTCATGCCAGCCAAAGCTGGACAAAGGCGCTCTTGACCACCACAGCAGGCTTTCCAGGAGCAGCACTGCGTCCAAGAGCATCCCAAGCTACAAACCTGATCTTTCAGAGGGAATGCAAACCCACCCAGAACAGACTGCAATACCAATCCCAGGTTAGTTTTCCTACTTACTGGCCACCAGTACTTTCATCTTGTCTGGATTAAGCCTTAAGTCCATTTACCCACAACTAGTCCTTTACTGCATGCAGACAATGATTCAGGACTACCACAGACTCCTTGGCACCAGTTGTAGAGAAGAGATAGAAATGGGTATCATCAGCATATTGATGACATCCAACTCCAATGCTTGAGGTGACTTCTTCCAGCAACTTCATGTAGGTATTAAAAAGCATAGGGGACAGTATTGACACCTGTGGAACCCCACAGGCTAATGGCCAAAATGCTGAACAATAGTCCCCAGCACCACCACCTGGGGATGTTCAACCGAGAAGGGCCAGAACCACTGCAAGGCAATGTTCTCAAGTCCCATATCAGCCAAACGATCCAGAAGGATACCATGGTTGGTGGATTTGTAATTGGTTGACCAACTGAACCCAAAGAGTGCTCACCAATGGCTGCTTTTCATCCCAGAGAGAAGTGACTAGTGGGGTGCCACAGGGTTCTGTCCTGGGCCCAGTGCTATTCAACATCTTCATCAGTGACTTCAATGAAGGAGTGGAGGGCATGCTGATCAAATTTGTAGATGACACCAAATTGGGAGGGGTTGCTAATAGCCCAGAGGACAGGATGAAATTTCAAAATGACCTTGACAGATTGGAGAGCTGGGCCAAAGCTAACAAAATGAATTTCAACAGAGACACATGTAAGGTCCTACACTTAGGCAGAAAAAATGGAATGCACAAATATAGGATGGGGGACATGTGGCTGGATAGCAGTACGTGTGAAAAGGATCTAGGAGTCTTGGTAGATCACAAGCTGAACATGAGTCAGCAGTAGGTAGGCCTCATTTGGAGTACTGTGTCCAGTTCTGGGCACCTCAGTTCAAGAAGGATATCGACAAACTGGAACATGTCCAGTGGAGGGTGACCAAAATGGTGAAGGGTCTGGAAGCCATGCCCTATGAGGAACAGCTTAGGGAGCTGGGGATGTTTAGTCTGCAGAAGAGAAGGTTAAGAGGGGACATGATAGCCATGTTTAAATATTTGAAGGGATGTCATACTGTTCCAGAGACTAGGACAAGGAGCAATGGATTCAAGCTGCAGGAAAGGAGATTCCACCTGAACTCAGGAAGAACTTCCTGATGGTAAGAGCTGTCCGGCAGTGGAATATGCTGTCTCGGAGTGTGGTTCAGTCTCCTTCGTTGGAGGTTTTTAAGCAGAGGCTGGATGGTCATCTGTCGGGAGTGCTTTGATGTGTGTTCCTGCATGGCAGGGGGCTGGACTGGATGGCCTCTGTGGTCTCTTCCAACTCTGAGTCTATGATTCTATCAAATGCTGCTGAAAGATCCAGGAGGACCAACAGGGGTGCATTCCCCCTGTCTAGCTCCTGGTGTAGGTCATCCACCAAAGCTGTTCCTAACCCATAACCAGGACTGAACCCAGATTGGAATGGATCTAAGTAATCTATATTACCCACAAAAGCCTGGAGTTGTGTTGCCATCACTTACTCTAGGACAGTGGTTCTCAACCTGTGGGTCCCCAGATGTTTGTGGACTTCAGCTCCCAGAAGCCCTGAGCATTCACCATAGTGGCTGAGGCTTCTGGGAGCTGAAGTCCACAAACATCTGGGGACTCGCAGGTTGAGAACCACTGCTCTAGGACCTTACTTAGAAAGGGAAGGTTGGGGACTGGCTAATAGTTACCCAGTGAGGTGGGGTCCAATAAAGGTGTTTTTCAACAAAGGTCTTACAAAAGCTTCTTTTAGAGAGGCTGGAGCATAGCCCTTTTTCATTTACATTTATATAGCGTTTACAGCCTCCACCACCCAAGTGAACAGTCCTCCTCTGGCTGCTTTAATTAGCCATAATGGATACGGGTCTAACAGACAAGGGGTTGGCCTCACCTGGCCAAGCAATTTGTGTACATCATCATGTTGAACAAAATTAAACTCATCCATCAAAATTGGCCAAGTATGTACCTCTACTTTCAGTGTCGAGTCCAAGTCAGAGTAAATTTAGGTCTCTTAATAATAACTTAATAAAAGATAAAAAAAATTCTCCCCAAAGGGACATTACATTGTCATCATGGGGATCTCTTGTTAAGTAGAAAGTTGTGTTTTTCTAATCTCTACCTATTCAGAACATGCAAGAAGCCCTTTATATGCAGTAGCACTGACTTTGCCTATAAATCTTGCAGCCTTCTTGCAGCTTTCTTGCTGATTTTTAAAGGGACAGTACTCTTGTTTTTCTTTAGAGTTTTAAAGAGATAGTATTCTTTCTTTTTCTCTCTGAAGTGTTGATAGGACTTACTTTGGAGTATCTGTGATAACTGAAGCCCCTGTCAGAGCTGCTGATGACGAGCAGCAGCTGTGGGTCCCTGTGGCTCTGGCTGGAGATGAGTCCTGCAGCTCAAGAGCTCCCCCTGCTGCCATGGGCCAAGCAGGCTCGGAGGTTCCTCTGCCTGCTCCTTCAGGGCAACAGGGATCCGATTCTGAAGGCCCACAAACAAGGCAGAGACTCAAGAGAGCTGAGCAAAGGGAGGCTTCCTTGATTAAGTTCAAGCAGCAGTGACCGGCCACTCCTGTGCCTGGGCTATATAACTGCCTGCCTGGAAGCTTGTCTTTGCTTGTGGCAAGCTTTCTACAAGCCCTCTCCTTGCCTGTTCCTTACTTCCAACACCTGGCTCCTGATACCTTGAATTGATTTCTTGGCTTCTGACCCCGGATTTTGGACTCCGACTATGGCTTTTGCTTGTCACTCAGGCTTAGGTAAATGGACTCCCTATGAGTAATTGCTTGCTTTGACTCCTCCTGGCAGGACTCTGCTATCTCTCCCTCTCCCTTCTCCAGGCTGGCTCGCCGCCCGGGTCTCTAACCCTGACATTCTCTATGTCTGAACATCTAACTCTCCTTATTTTGTCTACACTTTCCTTTTGATTTTCAACTCTTAAGAGTGGAATTTTATATTTTAATCACGTTTAAACTTGGACCAGAACCTTGAATGACTCTTTTCTGTTTCTGATAGATCTGGATTGATTTTTGGGTTAACTTTGGCAACTATGTTTTAATAAAGACTGGACTCTTTTTAAAAAAAATAGGACTATTGCTCAGCTGTATTTTTATTTTTTTGCATTGTGACTTTCTTACATCCCTTTTGTGGATACTGTGTTGGCTGGGAAATTCTGAATGTTATGCTGTCTTACCATTTGTTGTGAGAATATTTGGTATTGTTTTCAGACACTGAACAAAGCTCAGTATGATTTCAACTATGGACTCATACACCCAAATTAAAAATGGTTTGGATAACCCCGAGGAAATACCAGATTACTTTTTATATTTTTAGGCAGAACAAAAATTTGATAAGATTGCAGCACACTTGTCTTCATTGAAATTGAGTGACGTAAATGATAATAAGGAACAGAAGCAACAGCTTGATGATCTGGCAGCCTACCAAGAAGAGAGAGATGGAGACACAGCACTGGAGATTATCCGTGGTTTGGTTATAACCTGGGTGTAGGAAGATTTCAGCTCTGACCAGATATCACGTGAGATGACCCATCATTCCCAGTTCTCAAGTTACAAGTTCAAGGCCTGGCTGGAGTGATGACAGTGTCTGAGGAAATTTTTGACAGCTCCATTTTGAAGTTGCAGGAAGTTCTTTGATGGGAAGATTTTTCAGGAGGGATTGATGCACACAAGTTGAGGATGGACTTATTAGTGGACAGATACTTTGTTGTGAATGGGTTTACTTACTGGATAATTTTTCTAATTTGGATTTGTAATTACAAGAATCCAAGACACTGTTCAATGTTAGTTTGGTTAGAATGCGATTTTCTGAGTTTGTGTAAACAGGAACTTACTATTGTAAAAGAAAATCAGAAAGGTTAATGATAGTAACATGTGGTTTGCCAGACAAAATGGTTGTTGACTTTTGGTTCAGTTATATATGGTGAAATTTTAAAGGTAATGTTTTAATGATTGGGAAAATGTTATGTCTTTTGACCTATGACAATACTTATGTTGAAGGACACTTAAAAGTGAGATAAGATATCAATGTGACTTTCTTCTTAATTTGTTTAATATTACTAGTTTAATTATTACAATAGAAGTAACTATGAATACTAGTTTAGGTTTCTTAGGCTGTCAGTGGTACTATAGTATTGAGTTATAGTATTAAGAAATGTGATTTTTATAATTAATGAGGTTAGTAGGTTATTACCGTTTAATGAAATATTAATAGAACATTTTAATGAATAACTGTGACTTTTTAATAGTTACGTTAGAAGTGTTAAGTGGATTTTAGATATTACTAATTACTTCTTGTTTTAGTAAACTCCAGATTAAACAGTTAACTGTAAATGATATATTCTTTTGGAATAGATTGATTAGGATTACCATTAGATTATTATTCACTGCTTGCAACAACAACGGGAACCAATTTTTTTTAGTTAGATGTTGCTTATTTTAGTTGTTAGATTTTGTTTGTTCAGTTGGATTGAGTATCTCGATTGTGTTATTGTTAGTAGGTTTGTTGTTTAGTTTAGTTTTTTGTGTTTGCTTGTGTCTATTATTTGTTATTTTAATAAAATAAGATTTAAAAAATTTAATTTTAGGGCATTTTCCTTAATGCTCAAATGTCTTCAAGGAGTATCAGGTACTGGTTTGTTCAGTACATGTCCCCAATCCCCTTTGTTGCCTTCTTTGCTTTCCTTGCTAGAGTGTTTTACTCTGTAATAGCTAGTGGTGACTGCAGTTGTGAGGTGTATACAGTGTGAGAGACAGCAAAAGACAGGATTTGCAGGAAAAGGAAGTCCACAAGTCTTTGGGGCCTTACAGTAATTGTGTGTGGAAAGGAAGAAAGGAGAGAAATGTGCTGCAGAGTGAGAAGGCAGGAGTGGACAAACAGGTGTTGAGAGATGAGAGTAAAGAAATGAAGGAAGGAATGGAAGGACTAGAAGAGAGAGAGAGAGAAATAGGAGGAATGGAGGAGAAAGAAAGATGTAGGGAAGAAAGAAGGAAAGAGAGGCAATGCACAAACTTAGGAGGAGGAGGAATCAACAACATGCAATGCCACTAAACTGAAGATACAGGACAACAGCAGAGGAAACAGGATGACAGAGATAGATAGTGATGACACGGACTTCTCTGACAATATGGGAGAAGATGATTTTGCAGCAGGTGAGTCAAGTGGATGAGACACAGAGAGAGAGATACCAAAGAGCCAGTAGGAAGAGGGGTTGAATGGAGGCCTGACTGAAAGAAATAAAAGGATGTAGTACATAAAAATCAGGGATCATAATATAGGTAATATGATTCATTTTCAACATTTTAGCAAGTACACTCTTGGCTAGAACTAGAAAATAATATATTAAAGGCTTTTTACAGTTGCAGAGAGAGATGCCAAAGTTGGAGGGTTTTTTGTTGTTTTTTTTAGTATTAATTTCTAGGGAGCAGAACTGCTTTAACTATTATTAAATTAAACTGTTTTTTTAATGAGGGTTGAGGAGGATTTCAGTGCAGTGTTAATTATTTGAATTATAGTGCACTTTGTCCAAAGCAGGAATTAATAATCCTATAGATGTAGGGCTATTTTATGCTATACAGTTCCAGCACTTTGATCCCACTTTAATTGCCATCACTGCATCCTACAAAATCCTGAGATTTGTACGTTGGTGGTGAGGCAGTGGAGCTCTCTGGTGGAAAATTCTAAATACTGCATGAAACTACAAATCCCAGGATTCCACAAGATGGAGTCATAGCATTTTAAGTGATATCAATTAAATTGTGTCATAATTGTACAGTAGGAGCTAGCATGATATAGTGGTTTGAGCATTGGATTACAACTTGAGACTGGTTTCAACTCCCTGTTTAGCCATGGCCAAGTCGTACTCTCTCATCCTCAGAGGAAGGCAAAGGAAAACAAACCCCTTGTGAACGAATCTTGCCAAGGACCCCCACTTTAGGGTTTCCATAAGTCAGAAATGACTTGAAGGTACACAACAACAACAATAATTGTGTAGCATGAAACAGACTGCCATTGAGGAAATGACGCATGCATGTGAGTGTGTGCCTCATTTCAACATCAGGTGCTTAGTAAATGCAAGGATATGGAATTTTTGCTTACTTTAACGCATGACTAGCTTATGTTTCTTTGATTTTTTTAAAATTGAAAGTTAACTGATTTATCTCTCTTTTTCCAAGTGTTGCTGCTATGGCTGCTCCAGGCATAAAAAAAAAGCAGTGGGGGACCACTACCGTTCACTCTTAGCTTAAAAAGCGTCACATCCTTTTATGGATGTGGAAAGCTAGAACTTCCGTAACCAAGAAAGGGAGAGGTTTACTGGTGAAGTGAAATTCTTGCCAGCACCTAATACGAACAGTTTTATGTGCAGAGATAAGCTTGCATCTAATATGGAGCAACATTTTAAGGTAAATATGACTCAGACTTGTGGTTTTCCAATGTTCCTTTTGGTTTTCATGTGACGAACAATGTGGTAGTTGTTTTCAAAGTGTTACTAAGGTAAAATGCCTTTTTCAGTTTTATCTTAGAATTTCTTTCTTTTTCGTCTTCCAGAGAGCACATTAACAAAGCATATGCATTCTTGAGCAATCATGGAACTCATGGAAGTCAGTGGACGAGAAAAGGTACAAGGAAGAGGAATTAAACAGCCAAAGAGAAGCACAAAATACTGAGCAGAGCCAATGTGCCTTGAATTATCTGTTTCTCCTTAATACGTCTAACTGAGAATAAGAGAATTATTCTTTTTGGTTGATC
This sequence comes from Iguana delicatissima, assembly GCA_948472985.1. Classification (NCBI taxonomy): domain Eukaryota; kingdom Metazoa; phylum Chordata; class Lepidosauria; order Squamata; family Iguanidae; genus Iguana; species Iguana delicatissima. Next base: position 360,772 of record CAOKZL010000990.1, on the reverse strand, counting down.
TTACTTAAATATAATGTATAACATTTGTCAATCATGTATGCAAAATGCTGATTTGTGGGGAATTGTAAGTTAGTGTGAATAGAGTGGGTCTGATCTTTAATACATATTTCTGGATAAAGTCTTTTGTTTCATACATCCTGTGTTGTGTGTCTTTCTTTCTAACCTCACTTACTCATATTCATTGGGTGGATGGGTGAGAAATGGGTTTTCCCGAAGGTCATACAGTTGTTTTCTTCTCTCCCAAGATAAGAGAGATAAGATGGGAAGGGGTGAAGTAAAATAATGGCGTGAAGTAAGGAGTGAAGTAAAATAATGAAGAGTTTTTCCCCCAATTATTTTGGTAAGGTTTTTAGTGTAGTGAAATAAAATACACTTTAATGCCAAATCAGAACACAGCACAACCATGATAAGGCATTTCTGTGTTGCCCCTGGTGGGGAATGGGGAATGTAATACAATACAGTGGGAGTGGAAATGTAAGAAATTAACACGTTCAAGATTGGTTGATTTTCTGACTTCTAAATCAAAGGTGGGCAAATTATAGTCCTTCTGATTATGTTAAAGTCTATCTCATCGGCCCTATCCACCACCACTAGCGATGAAGGACAATGGGAGTTGCAGTCCAAAAACATCTCACGGAGCACGTGTTAGCTATGTTAAGATGTGGTGTGCGCTGACAGTAGGTTTGGATGGGAGATTTTGATTGGGAAAATCAATCCATGGAACCACTCCTCCATAGAGACTATGGCCCTGGTCAAATGTATGTTTTCTTTCTTTCTTTCTTTCTTTCTTTCTTTCTTTCTTTCTTTCTTTCTTTCTTTCTTTTTTTTTCCAGACTCACAAGGCAACATGGACAAAATAAACTGCATTCTGCTTACTGTTTTCATTATAGTAACAGTATCCTGCAATTATGGTAAGTATCCCTCTTATTTTCATTGCTACTGAAGAGCATAGATCAGGTGAACAGTTAGCCCTAGTACATTTCATTCTTGACAAAAACCTGTAGAAATATGTTCTTTTTCTCTTATTCAAGGGGTTTACTCTAGCCTTTTTGAATTGTCAGTGCTGCCCAATTTGAAAACTGGATACTGAACTTCTGATTTTAAATGTTTTAATTGATTATTTAAAGTTAGTATATTAATGTTCGCATTTTATTCTGTTTTTAATAGTTTTTTTAAAAGATATTTTTGTCTGTTGAGCTATGAACAGATACAGAAAGGAGTATAGAAATCAAGGCGGTGGTGTGGCGATATACAGAAATGCCCAGATGGCATAAAAGAGGCATTTATCCGGATGATTAAAAAGAAGAGGAGAGACTGGAGCAGTCCCTGAAGGATATATGACTGTTAGTGGTGGTATTTGCCATCATGTTGGCTTCAACTTAGGGTGACTGAGAGGCCTCTGTGATACTCTGTTTTTAAAAACCTTAAAAGCTCAGGGCTGTGATTTCCTTGATTGAATCAATCCACCTGTAATGTAGCCTTCTTTTTTTTTCTTACTCTCTTCAACTTTGCCAGACTAGATGAGCCTGATCCACTGATTTTTTAGCAGTGTAGTCTCAAAAGGAACAAACACCTGCCCCACTTCACTCTTTAGATTTAGTGGCCCTTTATATGTGTCTCAGTAGTTGCTGGATTAACTACAGGATGGGATGAAAAGAGAGTTGACTCCTTTGAGTGCACGTTTGGTTTCTGCTGCAGGGTAATTTGATTACTGAGATCCTTTATTAAAAACCAGTTCGTCCATAAAAACACAAAACTGCCTGCCTTTTTGATATATCTGATATCTACACCTAAAAAAATGAGGAAGATAAGTATATGTTCTTTTTAGAAGGAGAGAAACATAGCCAAGCAAGAAGAAACTATTCTCACAGTTTTCAGTGCTATAGCTTCTTGCATTTGATTCTTAAGCAAAACATTTTAATAGGATTTTGGAAAACTTGTATGGCACAGTGGCTGTGAAGATAGGCTGTGAGATCTTCAACTCAGACTCTGGCTACATCCATAAATTTGTCAAATGGCTCTAACAGAGCACCCAAAGAGGAGCCCTGCTGGATTATGCAAGGACCAGTCTAGTCCAGTCTTCTACCCACACTGTGATCAACCACAACCAGCTGCCTATGGGAAGACCACAAGGAAGGCATAAATGCAGCTGCACCCACCTGATGATATAATTGCTCTTAATGGTCCTGTCCTATCCTTACTTAACTTTTTAAAGCTTTTCAGCTTGGTGGCCACCACAAATACCTTGTAGCACAGTTAACTCTTGTCTTGCGTGAAAAAGTACTTCATTTTCTCTGTTTGAAGTATCCCACCACTCAACTTCAGTCAGTGATTTTGCATGTGTAATATTAGGAGAAGAATAAAAAAAGGTTCTCCTTTTCAGTTTCTCCACACCATGTACAATCTTATGCACTTCCTTGGGTCCCCTTAATTGTCTTTTTTTAAACTAAAAAAGAACCTAATGTTGTACCTTGCATCATAAAGAATTTGCTGCAATTGCTAAATAATTATGTTTGTCATTTTCTGCACCTTCTCTGCCTTTATTAAACCTCAGATGCGGTGAAAGCAGCTGTTCTGTCATCCTTAGAATGTATATATATGCACAGTTTGGGGTAGGCAGTTGTTCTGGGCTACCTGGCAGTGCTTTGTAGAGGTTACTGAGATAATGTATGTGAAATTGATGAATATTCATGCTATATCAGTGTTAAGTACATTAAGACAATGCCCCCTATTTTTCAGGTGATGCACTGCGATGTTATAACTGTGAGCAAAGCCCCTTCCTGTGTAGGATGAATGTCACCTGCCGTGAGGATGAAGATGCCTGCTTACAAATCAGATTTGGTATGTAGAGTACACAAGAATAAAACTGGTATGCATGTACAGACAGGCTTATATGTGACTACTCAGAAGTGAAATCCCACTGAATTCAACATACGTTACTCCCATTTGTTCCTTGTTTTAAATACTTACTATCCAGTTTTCATTAGAAAAAGAATCCCAACATGAGGAACGATGGCCAGAATTCTCCATGAGCTACTTAATAACGTAGCTACCTTAGTTGCCTAGCTCAGTAGCATCTCTTGGCCTGGCCCCTGCAACTTACTTTACTCAGCATCAGCCATGCAGAGAAAAGAGGCTCTGTTCTGCTTGCAGTTTGGACTCAGGCAGATGATGTTTCCACCACTCACCTTTTGCCAGCCAGCAAAGCTACAGCAGTGGTCCTCCTTCGGATTGTGACAGCCTCTCTGGCTGGCAGGAGAGGGTGGAAATGTCACGTGCCTGTGCATTGATCACGTGGCTGATGCTTGGCAGGAATGTTTTTGCAAACAGTCTCGCAAGGAGGATTAAGAGGTCTTTAAACTAAGTTCTGCTGGGGAGGGAGACAATATTATTCAGGGCAAGGACTCAGCGGGTGCAGAGGGAAAAGGCCCAAATGATATTGGCCAAATCGTACAAGCGTCCAATGGTGGGAGGAGTGGAAACTATAGTACAGGACTTTCAGGAAGGGCCCGGGGACTTAAGTGTCTCTACACTAATGCACCGAGTATGGGAAACAAGCAAGATGAACTTGAACTCCTAGTACAACAAAATAAATACGATTTAATAGGCATCACTGAGACTGGGTGGGATTGGAATGTAGGAATAGAGGGGTATAGCCTATTTTGTAAAAATAGACCTAACAAGAAAGGAGGAGGAGTAGCCTTGTATGTCAAGGATGTTTTCACCTGTGAAGAGATCCATGACTTAAACCCAGAGAGCCAGGTCGAGAGCATCTGGGTAAGAATTAAGGGAGCGAGAAACAATAGGGATATTGTGGTGGGGGTTTACTACAGACCTCCAAACCAGACTGAGGACTTTGATGACGCCTTCCTCAACCAAATGACTGCACATTCAAAAAGGAGAGATATAGTAATAATAGGAGATTTCAATTACCCAGATATATGTTGGCAGTCCAACTCTGCCAAGACAGCAAGGTCCAGCAAGTTTCTTGCTAGTCTTGCAGACAATTTCATGATCCAGAAGGTGGAAGAGGCTACAAGGGGATCAAATATTCTAGATCCTGACCAACAGGGATGACCTTGTTAATGAGGTAGAAGTGGTTGGATCTTTAGGGGGAATGACCACGCCGTATTGGAATTTGGCATTCAATGGGAAGGAGAAGATAAGTGTTGCCAGACACCCATCTTAGATTTTAAAAAAGCGGACTTGTGTAAACTTAAGGAGATGCTGGCTGGAATTCTGTGGTCAAGAATAGTGAAAGGGAAAGGAGTTCAGGAGGCATGGGAGTTCCTTAAGATACTGAAGGCACAGTCTAAAACTGTGCCAATAAGGAGGAAAAATGGAAGGCATCTGAAGAAACCAGAATGGTTGACTAAAGAACTCTCAGCTGAGCTAAGTGTTAAGAGAAACATGTATAGGAAATGGAAGAAGGGGAAACCACCAAAGAAGAATTTAAGCAGGTAGCCGGGAGATGTAGGGAGGAGGTCAGAAAGGCTAAAGCCCAGAAAGAACTTAGGCTGGCCAGAGACATTAAAAACGATAAAAAGGGCTTTTTTAAATATGTCCGCTGCAAAAGGAAAAAGAAGGAAACGATAGGATCACTGCACAGGGAAGATGGCAAATTACTAACAGGGGGAAGAGAAAAGGCAGAACTACTTAACACCTTCTTTGTCTCAGTTTTTTCCCAGAAGGATACAAGCACTCAACCTGGTGGTTGGGGAGCAAGTGAGGAAGCAGGGGAAATGCGGCACATAATAGGTAGAGAGGTGGTACAGGAATACCTGGCCACACTGGATGAATTCAAGTCTCCAGGGACAGATGAATTGCATCCTAGGATATTAAAAGAACTGGCAGAGGTCATTTCGGAACTGCTTGCTATAATCTTTGAGAAATCTTGGAGGACAGGAGAAGTTCCAGCAGACTGGAAGAGGGCAAGTGTTGTCCCCATCTTCAAGAAAGGAAAAAAAGAGGACCCAAATAATTATCGCCCAGTCAGCCTGACATCAGTACCCGGAAAGATCCTGGAGCAGATCATTAAGAAGTCAGTTTCTAATCACTTAGAAAGCAATGAGGTAATTACAAGAAGTGAACATGGATTTGTTGGACTGCAAGCATCATCGGACCTGGTCTACATAGCTAATGATGAGAAATGCTGGGAGTGGTAGTCCAACAAGATCTGGAGAGTAACATGTTTTGGCCTTTGGATTAAGTTTAACAAAAGCTTAATACATCAGATGCATTGTAAATGTAGCAAATTATCATGATGGCATCTGCTGCAACTCTTTTAGTCTGTTGTGTTTCTGTTAGACCAGCTGTGGACAAAGTGTGGCTCAGGAGCCACGTGGATTTGTGGCCCCTGAAGCTTCCCAAGACTCTATATTATCTTTTTCTAGCAATTTTTCACTCCCTCAAATGCCCCAAAGAGATCAAAACTGCTTCAACACACAGTTGTTCCTCACACCCTTCAAGTCTCCCACATATCCCCAATTCTTTTAAAAATTAAGAAAGAAAGAAAGAAAGAAAGAAAGAAAGAAAGAAAGAAAGAAAGAAAGAAAGAAAGAGCGAGCTGAAAATAGGCCAAAAATAAAACTGAGAAATGCAAGAGTGAAAAATAGCCTCTGCCCCTTCTGCAGTTGCCCTCCCTTGTGGTCGCCTCTCACACTTAGTAGGCTAGCTGTGGCGTTTTGCGGTGGTTGTAGGCTCTAGATCAGACTGAAAAGCAAACTCACTTTGAATACATTGCAATAAACCAACACTAAGATTCCCAGTGGATGAACCACAGTGCTTGATCCAAAAGGACAAGGCTGGGTTGATATTACCAGTGTACTGGGAGACAAAGATATATTCCCAAATAAATCATATTTATGGTTATAATGGAAAAATAATAATAAATGTAAAATGTGATAAAATGTAAAAAAAAAATTAACGATGTTGAGCTGTGTTAATAAAAAAAATACACTGTGAGTAACATTGATTCTTGTAAATGTAATTTCGATATTCCAGGCTTTTTTGCAATCCAATCCATTGTTCAAGAGGAATCTTCCTTGTTTGCATGACATAGAGCAGATGTTGCAAAGAAAAATGTGGTCATATATTTAAAGAGTCATATTGAGCAATGCTTCATGTTTGCAGGGTGGAAATATGTGTGGCCGATATTGTGTTATTGTGCCACTATTGGCCAATATTGTGTGTCATTTAAAAGGCTGCCTTCCATTCTAAATTCCACACAAAGCAAAAGGTGTTAGAGCTATCAGGTTTTTCATTTCTAATTTGGGTACTTCATTTTTTTTAACAGTACATTTGAGAACCTATAGCTGTTGGAGGACATCACGATGCACTACACGTGAGGTTGCTGATCACTTTAATGCTGACAGTTTTAGATTCCTTTGCTGCCACAGGGATTTCTGCAACAAGGCTCCAAGCATCTTGTTCAGTACAGCTCCTCTTGGTATTTCTGCAGTGACTGCAATTTGGATGAAGTATCTGTAATATAGAGATTAAAAGAAATGTGTTCTTTGTCTAACACATCCGCCAATCCACGCTTTTGAGTTGGTACGTCTGCTGAAATTATTTGGAGAAGGATCATAATTTCTTCAAAAAGAAAAGGGTAAAGACATGTTAGAGACCAAGAGAAAAAAGACTGGCATATTAAGTCCCTTTTTAAAAAATAAGTAACATGTAACCTTTTCAATAGGCCAGCAAACTAGAATATGCAATGTTGAATACAAAGAGCTTATTTTCTATCAAATGTTTTAGCAAGTGTTACTCTGATATGCTTTGAAAACTGGCCAGTCTGAGAGCTCACTGAACATAATTAGTTAACCCTAATTTGTAGTTTAACAAATTTTAAAAGTCATTAGTTTAATTATCAAGAGTCTACTAATTATTTCAAAATAACGTTTAATTTTTTTCACTATTTTAATTCAACACTGGGCACTTTCAGTAATTTTAAATGCATTTTAAAATTGTAATAACTAACAAATGAACTCTCTAATTTTTTAAAATTTCCTTAACAGTATGAGGTTATTGTGTTAGTCCTAGCACTAACATTTCTAAGATCTCTTCCACCTCTGTGGTGCATGGACAGAAGATTGGTTTTATTGTTATTAGGAGGAACCTGCTTTAAATGGCTGCCTTTGGCAATTGATGCCATATACAGTGATAGAAAGAAACAGATATGGTAGTCTCTTCTGTGCGATCCGGAACCAAGGTTTGCTATGGTAAGAAAGGGAGTGTCCCTTATATATGAAAAGCTACCACAAAGGAACAGCTTTTGATAATACAGCTAGCCATCACAGAGTATGACTTTGTCTAAAACAACCTCTTCTTAATGCAGGGATGCTGTTTCCAGGGGTTGTAGGGCTGGAGTTCCCAGCAGTCCTCACTGTTGGCTATGCTAGTTAGGACTGCTGGGAGTAGCAGTTCAGTGTCTATAAAAATTCATGAAAATGTCATTTTAGGTCTAGGTATGTGTTCTACTTCTATAATGAATATACAAAGAATTCATTCCAGTTATCTGCACTCTCCTTATCCTCCTTTAGCTCTTTGTTAATTTCCTTTATTCAGTCACAGTGGCCTAATGGGCCAGTAAAAGATCAGATTTACCTTAACAGAATGACTAGCACACACAGTATTTCCAAGAGTTTATTATAACAGAGACAAAGAACAGTTTGTTAGTAGTGCATCAGAGGAAAATAACAAAGTACAGCTAAATTCCTATCCTGCATATATCAAAGTGTAGATCTCCTATAGAATAGAGTCCAGGACCAAAATAACATGGAATCATACATGTAAACAGCCACAAAAAGACAGATTGGAAGATAACTAGAGTCTTCACATACCCCTTTGCATCTTTAACCTCTTACAGGCAGAACACAGGAAAGTGCAAAGGCAGCTAAATTGTTAGATTAATTAGTAGGCTACTGACTGTGGCCTTGAGGAACTCAAAGTTGATGGTATGGAAAGCTCCAAAGGCCATATACAACCTACACTCACAGAGAATGAAGGGTTGTTACTTACGTGAACAATCATTCTGGGATGACAGGAGGAGCAATCCACTACATATGGGTTGTGATCCTCGCGCCATCTGATGCAGGAGCCGTCCTTGTGCCAACAGAAAAAACGTTTAACCGCTCCAGTCCTCCTCTGGTCAGCTCCTTTCCCTAGCGTAACAGATTAAACCTGGTCCTCATTGTCTGCCTCACCATAAACTCCTTTTAACCTAGTGGTGGGCGTGGATTGCTCCTCCTGTCATCCCAGAATGACTGTTCACATAAGTAACAACCCTTCATTCTCGGGATGACAGGAGGATCAACCCACTACGTATGGGACTTTCCCAAGCTGTACCATGGGTGTGTCTAGAACTGTAACACTGCCTGCAGAACACGACGCCCAAAAGCTGCCTGTACAGACTTATATTTGTCTAACTTGTAATGCTTAATAAAAGTTGTTGACTCCTTCCACCCTGCTGCACTGCAGACGTCTTCCAAAGAACACGATGAAGCGAAGGCCACTGAAGTCACCATCGATCTTGTGGAATGTGGCCACGGCTTCTTTGCATAATCATAACAAAGAAATATGCAGTTCTTGATCCATCTGGCAATGACAGATTTACTGGCCTGCTGAACAAAAGTCTTTAGCTAGAAAGTAAAGCATCCGACCCTCAAAACTCTCTTGTCCTTTTAATGTAGACCTTCACTGTTCTCACATCCAAAGTGTGCCATTCCTTCTCCAGTGGATGTACTGGCCTCAGACAGAAAGGTAGCAAGTGAACCTCTTCTAGCCTTGATGTCGATGACACACACTTTGGCAAGAAAGAAGGATCGAAGCCCAGTATCAGCCTGTCCTGCTCAAACTTGCACATATGTTCACTCACAGATAGTGCTGCCAGCTCTGACACCCTCCGGGCTGAAGTAATTGTGAGTAGAAAGGCAGTTTTGAAAGACAGCAGTCTCAGAGATGATTTCTTCAGTGGCTCAAACGGTGCTGCCGTTAAAGCATTCAGCACTAGGTTCAAATCCCATGAGGGGAACCTATGTACTGTTGGAAATGAACTCAAAGTGGCACCCCTCAGAAATTTCCTAATGTGAGGATGTTTCGAGTAAGATTCTCCTTCCAAATTCAGAATTGCAGACAGTGCCACCACTTGTCTCTTCAAGGTGTTTGGGCGCAAACCTTTCTCCAAACCATCTTGCAGGATGTGTAAGATATGTGAAACATTCACTTCCACCAGATGTACCATGTTACCTTTGCACCATCTCCGGAAAGCTTTCCAAGTTCTATTGTATATCCTCTGGGTGGCCTCTCTGCGGGACACCAATATACTCTTGGCTACATTGTCAGCATACCCCTGTTGTGCTAAAAATTTCCGTTCAATTCCCATGCTGCCAGACTCAATCAACTGGGGTCTGGATGGTACGCTGGACCCCGGGGTGAGTAAGTCCACTCTCGGTGGCAGCCTCCACGGTGGTGCTTGAGTCATTTGTAGCAACATCGGAAACCAAGGTCTCCTTGGCCAGTATGGTGCTATCAGTACCACTGATGCTTTCTCCAAGCAGATTTTTGACAGAATTTTTTGGACAATCTGAATTGGAGGGAATGCATAGTGCATCCCCGTAGGCCATGTCACTGACAGAGCATCGTGTGCTTCCGCACCTTCGCTTCCATCGATTGAGAAATACCTTTTTAGCTTGGTATTTCCACCAGAAGCAAATAAGTCCACTTGTAACGGATCAAAAATACTTATCAACTCTAGGTAGTTTATATTGTACCACTTGTCCGAAGAAGTCCAAATGCCTTACACTGAGTAACCTTCGCAATGAGCTCTCCATCCATGGAGACTGGCATCCATTATCACATGAACCATACTTTCAATGCGAATGGGAACTCCTGAAACCACATTCCTCTCCTTCATCCACCAAGTAAGCTCCTTCCAAACTTGTTCTGGTACTGTCACCTTGTAATGTCTCTTTACAGATATTGCAAACTGGTGTTTGAGCAGCAGTCTCTGCAGAGGTTTTGCATGGAAACTTCCCCACTGAACCAGCTGTGTTGTTAAGATGAAAATTCCCATAACCTTTGCAAGTTGAATCAGATCTACTGACTTGCACTCCCATAACGTGCGTGTTTCCTGTCTCAGTTTCACTAATCTGTCCTGGGAAAGGTACATTCTCCCTTCCGAAGTGTCTATCCTTGCTCCTACATTCATCAGAACCGTGGTTGAATTCAACATGCTCTTCTTGAAATTGAGAAGGAAACTGTAATCCAGTAATGTTTGAATTATCAACTGCACATCCTTCCTCAATTTGACCTCTGACTCTGCTTTCAGCAAGATATCATCTGAGTATAACTGCACCCCTTGTACCTGGAGAAGAGCTATCAGTGGAATCGCACCTTTGTGAACACCCAAGGTGCTGATGCCAAACCGAAAGGCAGTGCTTTGAACTGGTAGTGGCAATCCTGGTAATGAAATCTCAGGTATCTCCTGTCCTCCTCCCTCATAGGGGCATGTAAATATGCCTCCTTGAGGTCTATGGACGCCACGTAATCCCCCACAGACAAATTCTCCTTGATTATTTGCAAAGTTTGCATTTTGAACTTCCAATACTCCACAAAAGTGTTGAGGTACCTCAGATTCAACACCGGTCTGTACTTGCCATTGGGTTTGGGAACCACAAAAAATATTGAATAAACTCCTGAAAACTTCTGTTGTTCTGGAACCCTCTCTATCACACCTATCTGCAACAAGTGAACAATTTGTTGTTTGTTTCTGTCTTTTGACACTGGAGATGGAAGAAATCTGTCTTTCGGCCTTGTGTGGAAACATATTTTGTACTCCTGAGTTACCACTATTAAAACCCAACGGTCTGATGTTGTCTGAGACCATCTGTGACCGAAAGACAGAAGTCTTCCCCTCACTGATTGCTGTTGATTGTCAATACTGAGGTTTTCCTCTCTTGGAAGTATTTCAAACCTTCCCTTGTCGTTGTCTGGAATATTGGAACTGTCTATTAAATTGCGGTCTCTGTCTCTTCCACTGATATCTACCAGATCTATACTCGGAGCCTCTTTCAGAGTAACCATACAATCTTCCCCCACGAAAGGAGTAGTTAGAGCTCCGAAAACTTCTCCTATCCACCTTTTTCTTTTGCAAAGTAGGCATTACCTGCTTCTTCTCTTTCATCTCCACTAGCATCTTTTCTAATGCCTGACTTCCAAACAACAAATCTCCCTTAAATGGAACAAAGGCCAAATTATTGCGAGATTTTTGATCAGCCTCCCAGTGCCTTAACCACAACGAGCATCTTGCTATTGTTAACAAATTTATATTCCTTACTGCAAACACTGCAGAATCATGACCCGCATCTGCCACATACTTCAGAACTCTCTGGATTCTTTCCACTGCTTTTATCAACTCTTGCATACTTAAATCCTGAGAATCCAAAATATCCTGTGACCAGAGAACAGCTGCTCTAGCAAACAGAGAAGCAGCTACTGAAGCTCTTAATTGCTAAAGATGCTGTCTCATGCGCTTTCCTCAGAGATGTTTCCGCCCTTCTCTCATCTACCTCTTTTAGTTGGGTGTCCCCCTCCCTGGGGACAGTTGCCCTTGAAACCAACCCAGCAATCGGGGCGTGCACTGGGGGCACTTTAAGAAATTCAACATCTGCCTTCACAAAGGAATATAGCTTTTGACTATAAGTTAAACATTTCTTAGAACCCTGCTGAGAGGACCACTCACTCATTATCACATCCTTGAAGAAATCTGGCATAGGAATTTCCGTGCCTGTAGCCTCTTTCTTCCTAATCTTCTAATCACAGGTGCTAGCTTACTTTCTTTACTACTATTGTCAACCTCCTGTTTCTTAAAGCTGTCCAATCTGTCAACGCCAAGGCCTGGCGAGCAGCCAAGAGAACCGGTTAGCAGGTCTCTTCACAGATGAGACAGGCAATAAATCAAAGAGCTTTTCTGCAGCAGGCAGACAGGTATGAACAGAGAAGGCAACAATAAATTAAGGAGCTTCTTGCAGCGAGGAGGTTCCCTGGCTGTTACGTCACAGCCAGACAAATAGCAACAGTCCACACCCCAGATTTTGTTTAAGCAAGAGGAGTTTTCCAGAGCCGGTCCGAGTTCAAAGGGAGGCGACATTCCAGCAGGTCAGGCAGCGTTCCAGGAAGTAAGGCAAGGATCCACACTAACGCGACAAGCACACCAAAATGGATGGTTGTGAGCCGACAAAGACCCCGGGCTGAGTGAGTTCTCTTATAGGCAGGCAACTCCTCCAGGTGCTATCTCAGCTGGAGCCTGATTGCTTGGCGTTTTCTACTTAAACGCTCTGACCTCCTGAGTGCACTCTTTTGTTCCCGATGCTGCTGGTAAGTAGGTACCTGCTCTTGAATCTCACTATCTGACTCTTTGGCTTGGCTGGGTCTGAGGCAGCCCCTGGCTCTGCTGCTGGGGCTACTGGAGCCAAGGGCTCCGTGTCTGAGGCAGCCTCTGGGGTGGGCTTTGCTGGTGCAGCAGGCTCCATGGCCTCAAAGCCCTCTGCCTCTGGCTCAGACTCGGAGCTTGTGTCCTGGAGTTCCAGGGTCCTGACACAATCCTAACCCTCTCAGAGTACCACGGAAGGCCTCTGCTTCAAACATCCTATCCGAGTCCATTTTTTCTTCATCCTCATTGTCATCAGAACACTTAAAATCCTCCATATTATTGAATTCCTCTGTACTTCATTCTCCTCTTTGTTATCCTCTACTTCCTAATGCAAGCTTCTCCTTAAATTTCTCTGCTCCACTGTCACATCCTTTTCCTTACAGCCTTTCCCTTTGTCTGCTGATGCCTGCTCTTTATTGCTTCTGTCCCTCAAATTGCTAACACTTGGTCTCTCCTCCTGTTCCAATCTCCTTCTTTCTGCTGCCAGTAATTCATTATCATTTCCAGCAGAATCAAATCCATTCATATCAGATTGTTTTTGTAAATTCATTTGATTAAAAAGATTAAATTGATTTTGTAAATTTGTATTTTTAAATAAGTTCATCATATTGCGCATAGCTAGCTGGTTTTGAAAATCACATCTCACTCATACATCTCACTGTAAGTTTCGTGTCTCTGAACCGGCGCACTTTCTAACCATCCTGTCAGGAAACTCTTAAACTCAGGAATCATCTTTATCTGGTCAAAGAGAGACTGGCTGATCTCAGCCGGATGTGGTTCCGTAGCAGTAGGAGCTGCCGCCCGTCCACGACATTCCCTTGGATTGGTCCAGTGTCACTGCCTACGTGTGCTGCGGCTATGTCCCTGGTGCCTTCCTCAGAAGCCTACGAGGCCCTACTGGGAGCATGTGACGCCATTTTAGAATACCCACTTTCAAGATGGCGCCCAGGAGCCGTGATTGTGAGTTTTTGCTCTACCACTACCTTTTCGGGAGCTTCTTTCCACTCCCGGACTTAACAGCTTTCTTTACTTTCTTGTCTGACATACCCTTCTCCTTAGCTAATAGTTTCTGATTGTCTGGGGCTCGTTGCTTGTGCCCACCAACAATCATCTGCTTCACTCTCACTGGAGCTTAAAAAGATTCTTCATAAATCAGTCTGTTTTCATCCTCCATGACCCCCTGCGCTTTGGGTCTATGGACAGAGCCTCCAGTGTCATCGTCTGTGACCCACTGTACTGCAGTTTTGTGGATGGAATGTTGTTTCTCTTTGTCCGAGCCCAGCTGTACAGCAGTAGTCCGGACTAAGTCACCTTTCTTAGGTCCGTGACCACTCACATTCTTCTCCTTAGACATTTTATCTCCTTCTCTCAAACTCTTTGCTTTCCTCTCTGAATCCTGCTCCATTCCAATAAAATCTAACCTATCGTACCGGAGAGGGACTAAAATGCACCTAGATGATTCACAGGAGAATTTAAAACTGACCGGAGGGGGACTGGAGAGGTTAAACGTTTTTTCTGTTGGCACGAGGACGGCTCCTGCATCGGCTGGCACGAGGATCACAACCCGTACATAATAGATTGATCCTCCTGTCATCCTGAGAATGGTGCATTCTCCCTTAGCAAGATGGACTTTCAGAGTTTCTTTGCATCTTAAAAGTTCAAATTGCCCACTACCACAATCTTCCACCCACCTTCCTTAGAGATATGTTCTCAACACATGATGTTTGTTCATCCCAAATGGATGACTGCCTTTGAAGAGACTCTTTCCCTCTTTTCCTGAATTCCTCATTCTCCAAAATAACAGAGGAATTGTTATTGTGAGAGTAAAACACCACTGTTGTTTCATTAAAGCTTTGTCCACCAACCTCACTGTCAACTCAGAGTAACACTGGAAGCTTTCTTATACTGAGTAGACACTTCATCCTCTAGCCGAGAGTTTCAGGGATGATTCTTTCCTAGCCCTATCTGAAGATCTCTTATCTTCTCTTTTGGTCTTTTGTTCATGTATTAACCAGGCCTGGCCCTGCTTAGCTTTCACAATCTGACAAGACTGGGTACATTCAAGGTAATAGGACAAATTGAAGGATGTCTTTGCCCTATGTATACGGCATCCATGAGTTTGATCAAGGAGAGAGATAGTTGTACATCTGATTTTCTGTCCTAACTGCCACCTGCTACTATTTGAACATCAGCTACCTGATCCTTGGCACAGATACTAATTTCTTCTTATACCAATAGGACCTCATTTAGAATTCTAGCGTAATAAATTTCTGCTTTTAATTTTTTTTTCTGGAGTTTGCATGAAAACTTAGCCCAACAAGATGCTATTTTACTATACTCAGCAGTGTGAAAAGCCTTACTTACTTACTGAAAGTGACAGGATAGAACCTCTTATTCAGAAGGTCTGTATGGCAGCCTGTAGTCAACATTTTGTGCTGATAATGGCTGTTCAAGTAATGGACATATTCTTTTTTGTTATTCTTGTCATGTTTGTTCTTGCCTTGTTTGTACAATTATCAGCATCTACTTAGCATTGCTGTGGATAATATGGAATATAAATAATGCTTACACTGTTCTGCGTTAAAGCCCTGTGAGAGAGCACTAGCTGACATTGTACCCACTGAGGGACTGGAATAGTCAACAGCTACTTTTTGCAATATTTGAAATTATTCCTTCATCTGTCTTCCAGGATCACATGTTTCTAAGTATGTATATATATGTATTTTTTTCATGTGGTAATGAGTTAGTTGTAGGGGGAATTAAAAGTCCCCCAAAATACTTTAGCTGCTGATAATCTTCGGATCACTGTCATCAAGGAGTACTGTTAAGTTAAGCACTGATTAGCAACAAATGTGAACAGGAAAAAAATTGCCACTTGTACACTTTGCTTGTATGGTCACAACAATTTTATTAGGCATTCTAGAAACCTGTTAAATCACTTGAAACTTAACTGATTATGATCCTTATCAATTATATATAATATATAAATATATATATAGGATAATAAAACCATTCCTGTGTTATGTGCACTTATTTGGGAATGAAAAACACAGAAAGGTGTCTTGCCCTGGACCATTGGCCATGCTGGTTGGGCAGTGAAGCCCCCAGAAGGTACTTTTTTGAAGCTCTACACTGAGACAGGTCATTGGTCCATCTATACTTGTATTTTTTACACTCAGTAAGCAATGGTTCTTGTCAGCAGTCTTTTTCGTTACTCTGTGGAGATGCCAGGACTGGACCTTGGGTATTCTTCATCCAAAGCATGAGCTCAACTATGGCCCTTTCTGAAGTTGTGTTCTCTTTATGGTTGCCAGGTGTTCCTTTTTGTAAGGGATGTCCCTCATTTGAGGATCAGAAATTATTATTATAAAGGATGCACTCATTTGAGAGTTTTTGTATTATGTAATTTATGAACATGGATATTTACGGAGAAATACATGACTAAATTAACTGAAATAAAAATTTTCATTTGGTGTTTAGGCAGAACACAAGCTTGTTAATAGCTGCTTCCTGATTGTCATTACTGTGAGTCATAAATTTGGAAAACCTGGTAAAACTAGCTCTGTTGAAACAAAAAGGTAAGGAGCAGAATTTCTGTTGTCATCATCTGCCAAAATCCTAGACCAGGGAGACATGGCATAAAGTTCCTCCAAGTGGATTTTTGCTTCACCTCCTTTGCCATCACCAGTTCCCAAACTACCTTACACTACCTCAGCCCTCCCCAGCTTGGCCATTTGTAGGCCAGGGGAGAGCTAGACCCACAGCATTATGGCATCCTCTGGGACCTCTGTAGGACTTCTGGGAAGTCACAAATGATGTCTTATTGTGCATCCAGTTGTAGGAACATAGCTGGATGCTTTTCTACCAATGCCCTCTCCACACTCCAGTTACCAATAAAAAGCCACATTTGTGGAGCTGCAGCAAGTAAAAGATGGGAAGCCATTGTTGAAATCAGTAGAGAATTCAATCCTCCTCAATTATCAAAAAGGAAAAAAAAAGACTAACAGGATGCCAGCGATAATTTCTATTTATATTCAGACCATTAAAACAATGAATGAAGGCATAAGCAACTCATTGTGAAGCAGCAGTTTTTTCCCCTGCAGTCAACAGTCTGACACTTCCTGTATAAAGTCTTGTGACATTCAAATACTATTTGAAAGGAATAAGTAAAAGTATACCTCAGTTAACCAAGTACGGTAGAGTCTCGGTTATCCGACCTAAACGGGCAGGCGGAGGGTCAGATAACCGAAATGTTGGATTAGCCGGAGGCCCGTGGCATCCGCCATTTTGGGGCGTGTCTGGGGCGCAGAAATGCCTACAGCCACACCCCCAGGCAGCCACGACGTTGGTTAATCGGGAAGGTTGGTTTAACCGGGACTCTACTTTAAGTGTGTTCCTGAGCATTACTGGCGATAGGGAACACATACCTCCTTGTTGCAACAGCATCACTGGCTGCCAGTCCATTTCCAGGAACAACTCAAAGTGGTAATCTTGACCTATAAGGCCAGTACCAGGTTATCTAAAGGTCCATATTTTCGCTTACAAACTAGGCAGCTGCAGGACAGAGGTCATCTGGAGTCTGTATTTAACAATAGTTTCAACAGGGCTGCACAGACAACATACTCTGATATTTTCAAAAAACAGGAATTACATAATGAACTACAGTTTGACTTATATAACCAACAGGTTCCTTGCTTGCCTTGCGGACAATTTCATGGTCCAGAAGGTGGAAGAGGCAACAAGGGGACTGGCTATTTTAGATCTGATCCTGACCAGTTGATGAGGTGGAGGTGGTGGGATCCTTAGAAGGGAGTGACCATGCTCTCCTGGAGTTTGTCATCCAGTGGGATGGAGAAGCCAAGTGTAGCAGACACGCATCCTAAACTTTAAGAAAGCTGATTTCTCTAAACTTAGGGAGTTACTTGCTAAAATCCCGTGGACAAGAATACTAAAAGAGAAAGGAGTTCATGACAGATGGGAGTTTCTTAAAAGAGATACTGAAGGCACAATTGAAAACTGTGCCAATAAGGAGGAAAAATGGCAGGTCTCTAAAGAAACTGGAATGGTTGACTGAAGAACTCTGAGCTGAGCTGAGTGTTAAAAGAAACATGTACAGGAAATGGAAGAATGGTGAAACCACCAAAGGGAAATTCAAGCAAATAGCCAGGAGATGTAGGGAGAAAGTCAGAGAAGCTAAAGCGCAGAATGAACTCAGGCTTGTCAGAGACATTAAAAACAATAAAAAGGGTTTTTTTAGATGTGTCTGCAGCAAAAGGAAAAACAAGGAAATGATAGGATCACTACGTGGAGAAGGTGACCAATTAATAATGGGGAGGGAGTGAGAAGACAGAACTACTTAATACCTTCTTTGCATCAGTTTTGTCCCTTAAGGATAGAAATACCCAACCTGGGGCGTGGGAAGCAGGTGAGGAAGTGAGGGAAATGTAGCACAGAATAAGTAGAGAAGTAGTACAGGAATATCTGGCTAAACTAGATGAATTCAAGTCCCCAGGGCCAGATGAATTACATCCAAGGATATTAAAAGAACTGGCAGAAGTTATTTCTGAACCACTTGCAATAATATTTCACATCTTTTGGAGAACAGGAGAAGTCCCAGAAGTCTGGAGGAGGGGAAATGTCATTCCCATCTTCAAGAATGGGAAAAAAGAGGATCCTAATAATTATTGCCCAGTAAGCCTGACATCAATTCCAGGAAAGATCCTAGAGCAAATCATTAAACAGTCAGCTTGTAATTACTTAGAAAGCAATGCTGTAATCGCTAAAAGCCAGCGTGGATTTCTCAGAAATAAGTCATGTCAGACTAATCTTACCTCTTCTTTTGATAGGTTACAAGCTTGATAGACGAAGAGAATGCTGTAGATGTAGCATATCTTGACCTCAGTAAGGCCTTTGACAAAGTTCCTCATGACGTTCTTGCAAAGAAGCTAGTAAAATGCGGGCTGGACAGGGCTACTGTTAGTTGGATTTGTAATTGGTTGACCGACCATACCCAAAGGGTGCTCACCAATGGCTGCTTTTCATCCTGGAGAGAAGTGACAACTGGGGTGCTACAGGGTTCTGTCCTGGGCCCAGTGCTATTCAACATCTTCATCAATGACTTGGATGAAGGAGTGGAGGGCATGCTGGTCAAATTTGCAGATGATATCAAACTGGGAGGGATTGCTAACACACCAGAGGATAGGATCAAATTTCAATACGACCTTGACAGATTGGAGAGCTGGGCCAAAGCTAACAAAATAAATTTCAATAGAGAGAAATGTAAGGTCCTGCACTTGAGCAGAAACAATGAAAGTCACAAGTATAGGGTGGGGAATGCATGGCTGGATAGCAGTACGTGTGAAAAGGATCTAGGAGTCTTGGTAGATCACAAGCTGAACATGAGTCAGCAGTGTGACGTGGCAGCCAAGAAAGCCAATGCGATACTTTGTTGCATCAATAGGAGTATGGTGTCTAGATTGAGGGAGGTAGTGGTACCACTCTATTCTATATTGGTTAGGCCTCATTTGGAATGCTGTGTCCAGTTCTGGGCACCTCAATTCAAGAAGGATGTCGACAAGCTGGAACATGTCCAGAGGAGGGCGGCCAAAATGGTGAAGGGTCTGGAAGCCATGCCCTATGAAGAACGCCTTAGGTTGCTGGGGATGTTTAGTCTTCAGAAGAGAAGGTTAAGAGGGGACATGATAGCCATGTTTAAATATTTGAAGGGATGTCATGTTGAGGAGGGAGCAGGCTTGTTTTCTGCTGTTCCAGAGACTAGGACAAGGAGCAATGGATTCAAGCTGCAGGAAAGGAGATTCCACTTGAACCTCAGGAAGAACTTCCTGACGGTCAGAGCTGTCTGGCAGTGGAATATGCTGCCTTGGAGTGTGGTTCAGTCTCCTTCTTTGGAGGTTTTTAAGGAGAGGCTGGATGGCCACCTGTTGGGAATGCTTTGATGGATGTTCCTGCATAGCAGGGGGTTGGACTTGATGGCCCCTGTGGTCTCTTCCAACTCTAGGATTCTATGAACCCAAAAATTGCAGAGCAGTATTAGAAAATATTGGCACATCTTGCAGGACGTACATGAGTGCTTGAAAAAAAACTATTTTGTTTAAGAGGAATGGTATAATTTGTGATATACTAAAAAGAAGTGATCTCAGAATATACCAACATGCCCGTTCCATCAGCAATAGCCCAGAGAGGGCATCACTCATGTGGACATTGCACTAATTATAAGTAAACATTTAAGGGCCTTTCCTCACTTTCTCACTTTCAACATCCTATGGAATCCTAGGATTTGCAGGTTAGGGGAGGGGCATTTAAAATTCTCAGCCTGAGAGCTCTTTAGCTTCAGTAAACTACAAACCCCAAAATTCCACAGGATATTGAAAGTGGAATACTAGCACTATAACAGTCTAGTGCAGAAAGACCCTTAGATAACAGTTTTTGAATCATAATGGAAAACCATACATCCTGAAACTATTCAACTTGTAGCACTCCATATGTGATCTGTGCCATCAGGGGCCCCTGCAACAAATTATATATAGGAAAACACCTGGAGCTTCAAAAATCCATATGGGAACAAAAGGCCAGGTGCCTCTTTAGTTGAACATTTTCTGGAACATGATCACTCTTAAGGATCTGTGCTTTTGGGTGCTTAAACATTTTCCCCAGAATGAGAAGACCCTGCTTAAAAAAGAAATAGCTTGGATATTGAGACTTGGTACATTAGCTCCTCATGGTTTAAATGCAGACATTGAGTACATCCACCTACTATAAAATTCAAGTTTTCATATATCCCTTAACTTTCTATCTGCTGAATAATTGTTATGATAAGGATGTCCTTGGCATACTCTGAAAAAAAGAAGAAGAAAGGGTACAATCTCCTGCCTCCTAGATCTCAACTATCAGTTGCTGGACATAAGCTTGGAAAACACTCGTTTTTGGAAACCCTGCAGCAGATTTTAAAGTTGTGTTGTAAGTTATGTTTTGTTCTTGTATAAGTTTATCAAGATTAATAAGTGATTTTTTAAAAAACTTCTACATGCAATTTTTATGTAAGATTATATGTATACACAATTGAAATAGCAAATAGTTTCTTGTCTCTTGTTATTATTTTTATTGTTTATGTATTGTCCCTCTTCTTTCTTTTATCTTTTCTCAATCCCTGAAGAAGGCCACTAAATATTATTAGACCAAAAGCCATTGGGTGAATTGGAAGAATAAAATTGTCTTTTTTAACACCCCAAGACTTTGTCTTTTCTCTACATCCCTCCTCTCCAGATGTTGAAGCACAACTCTCATAAGCCAGCATAGCCAGTGGTGAGAGATAATGGGAGTTGCAGACCAGCACCATCTGAAAGGCCACAAGTTGTCTACTGCTGGACTAAGGAGAAGACCATGTATATTTGTACTGTTAGTCATGAGTAGGACCAGGAGAACGGGCAGATGAGCTTGCTTTGACAATCTTGCTCATGCAAGCCTAAATCTAGTGGACGATGGCCTCCAAAGCCAGTGGTGATACAAGTACACAGAAACCATAGAGGAAAGGTGAAAGCTGGGAGACAGGGTTGAGGAGGCTCTTCCACAGTATCCTCCCCCCTCAATGTGGTGCCACAGAAGGGAAACCGTGATGCTTCTTCGTCAACATCAGATGTAGGACAGGCATGGAATCAAAACCTATCACAATGGTCCTTTCATGGCATCAGCATGGAGCAATGGCTTCAAACTTCAGGAAAAGAGATTCCACTTAAACATTAGGACAAGCTTCAAGAACAGTCTAACAATAGAATACACTGCCTTGGAGTGTGGTGGAGTCTCCTTTGGGGTTTTTTAAACAGGTTGGATGGCCATCTGTTGAGAGTGCTTTCACTGTATATTTCTGCATGGCAAGGGGTTAGACTCGATGGATCTTGTGGTCCCTTCCAGCTCTATGATTCGATGACCTCTACAAGCAGGCCCCTTTCCCACAGATAAGCATATATTATTTCTGACCAGAACTTGAGAAAGTTACTTAATGGATTACAACTCCCAGAATCTCATACTGGCTAGTGGACTCTGAGACATGTGCATAACATGGTGTTTCTGCTCTTTTTCAGTCATTGTACTAAAGATTTAAACAGATTAACAGTTACCATCTTGTAGTGGAAAACCTAGATGTTATTCTTCAGTGATGGACATTTAAGATTCAGCACCTTATTCAAGTATAGTTTCCAGTATACTTTACTGGAGTTTATTGTAATATATATTTATATTTATTATCTGCCGCTGCCTCAGCCTTGGAGAGACCGAAGAAGAGGCAGGCACAGTTCTACTACGCCTAGGCCTAGAATCAGATGAAAGCCTTCCTTCCATCACATTGGAGGGAGAGAAGTAGCTGGCACAGTTCCATCATGATTAGGCCCAGAACCAGGCGAAAGGCCTTCCCTCCATTCCAGTTGCCCCATCCTGGCTACGGAGGGAGAGAGGAAGAGGCAGTATCTAAAGGCACCAGATTCTGTCTGATCTTGGAAACTCAGCAGGGTCAGCCCAGGTTAGTACTTGGACAGGAGACGACCAGCAAATACCACGTGCTGTAGGCTGTTGGACAGCAGCTAAAACTAGGAAATGTAATTGGTGTTGTCCAGAAAATAGGAGATGTACCTGGCATTTATGTGGATGATCTTGCTTACAATTTTGTTTGAAACAAACATTTCACTGCTATCACTTGCCATGCCTTAAAATTTGTCTCATATGCAGTTCCATGCAACGTGTAAAAAACAAAAACAAAAAATGTTCCAGTGTGGGTGAGTTTGCCGATTAATCCAAAGCTTATATAAAAATATTCAGGATGTTAATCAACCTTTAAAAATCAAAATTAACTTCACAAATGTGCATTCTAGAACAAAAACAAAAGAAATAAGAGGTGTTTGTTCAGGAGGTACTCAAAAGTAGTTGGTGGATAGGTCTAAAACCTTACTGTATTTTTCACTTTGGCCCCATTAGATAACAGAACAAGTGAGCTTGTGATCAAGCATGTTGATTTGTGTAACAGGTACTTTAAATTATAGTATTGATGAGAGCAGAATTTCACTGTCTGAGACCAGATATATTTCCCCATTATCTTTTGTAAACAGACAGATGCCTTAATATAAAATATTTGATCTTAATATGAAGTGGTTTCTTCTCAAAGCAAAGTTGAAAACTATCAGGACATTGGGTGTGACTTGTGTGCCTTCAAGCCATTTGTAACTTACGGTGACCCTATGGCAAACCTACCATGGGGTTTTCTTGGCAAGATTTGTTCACAGAGGAGTTCCTTTCATTGCATGCCTCTGACGTTGAGAGTGTGTGACTTGCCCAAGGTCAACCAGCGGGTTTCCATGGTTGAGTGGGGATTCGAACTCTGGTCTCCAGAATCATAGTCCAACACTCAAACTGCTATACCATGCTGGCTCTCTGGGTGTGTCTTAGAGTACCTCTAATCCTATGCAACAGCAGTCTGTAATATTTCTACCAGCACAATCTAAGAGTTCTAATTATACATATATATTTCCTGTATATATATTATATATATTTTCTTTAATAAAAATATCTGGATGCCAGTGATTGTGGAAATTTCCCCCACAGTGCAACCAAAATCCATATAATGGGCCAAGCACAGAAGCATTTGGATTTTTTACCAGCTTGCTCAAAGAAGTCTCCCAGCCAGCCCCCCTTAAACATTACTGCATGCTATGCAACAGTTCACTGTGCTCCCAAAATAGTGGGTAGACACTAAGACTGACACAGTGAAAAGTGAAGGGACCCCATGTACCTTATTGGTTGTGTAGAAGAGGGAATTTCAACAACTGTTGCTTCTTACTTGGTTGTGCGACAAGCAACACCTTGTTGAAATTCCCTCTTCTGCATAGCCATTAAAGGTGCAAGAACCCTCTATATTTTTCAGCCCGGCGTTCTTAGTGGACACAGCTCCCTTTCCTGACACCAGTGTGGACATCTTGTTTCCCTTTACAATACTACAGTGTCACGCCAACACAGTGTGATACTATACCAACTTTTCAACAGAACTCTGATCTCCATTTTGAACCTTTTTTTTTTTATATTCATTGAATACCTTTTTTGAATTGCCTCATTTATAGACCCACCTTTTGCATCTATTCAGGTTATTAAATTGATTAAAAAATAGGTCTGTTTCATGTTAATTAAAATGCTCACAGGATGTTGAAAGTGGAATAAAGTGGAATAATGGAGGAGGTAGCCCAAGGGGGAGAGGCAGCAATTTGTGTGATCCTTTGCTATTTTTATGCTATTTATTCTACTTTTATGACCAAGTTATCTTTAACTTTTTAACTTCTCAATTTTTTTTCTTAATTTTTTAATTACTGGCAACATTAGGCAACTAGTACTAACTTTTGTACACTGCCATTTGTACTGAGTACTGAGTTTACTCTTTTTTAGACTTATTTTTTGGAGTTTTAATAGCCTTAATTGCTGCCTTGAGTATTTTATATACAAATACAGAAGGAGCTCTATTTGGCTTAGTTTGGCTTCTACTCCTTGCTCAACTCAACAGAGGGGACAAACTAGAGGCAGTGATATCACACGTTTGAGATAAAGCTGCTTAAGAATTTACAAGGTTTTTCCTCCCCACTAATACATCAGCTGAGAACTGACTTCAAGGGGGTGAATTAGTACAGCTGTTTATCAATACATTCAGACTCAGTTATGACCAAAAGGAAGAAAAGAGCTGTTTCGCCTGTCCTACTTGAACTTGGCTCTAATTCAAATAAAAGGAAAAAAGTTTTGTCTCCGCAAGGTACAAGCAACCTTAAACAAAGCAAGATAGAAGAATTTGCTGCTTCACAGTCCTCCCCAGTGTCTGAGGTAACTACACCGAATAGATTTGCTCCTTTGGGGGAGGAAAAGAGTAGTGAGGATAATGGGCTCAGCATGTTAGAAGATGAGGCTCTGGGAGACACTGCTGCAGCTTCAGCTGAAAAGGATCAACCACCTGTCTCCTACACTAAACTACTGGCTGAACAATGTGTGTTAACAGCTCAGACTTTACAACTTGTCAGCTTCAAATTAACAGAGGTTTTGACCACTGTGACTCAATTGACCTCAGTGCTTTCACAGAGACAATTAACCACTAACAGCCTGATGCCTATTCCTACTGACTCTGATCCCGGCTCCAGCCCCCAACCGGGGAAAGATCAACATGAAGCTGTGCAGCACCTTAAAGATCGAAATAATTCAACAGTTCAGGAGAAGGACTATTGTCTGTTTTTACAACCCTCCAAAGTGGTAATAGATGTTTACCCCTTCAACGGGCAGTGCCCTAAATGGAATTCAGTCCCCAGAGCCAATAAACATCTCAAGCAGATTTTCAAGATAAGATCTTCAAATTTATCTTCAGTGGAACTCCTTTTTTCATCTGTATATTATTCGAGGTATTTACTTAATTTTAATAACTCACTCCTCCCAAACCGTATGATGAGGGAGAGACTATACCTTAAAACTTTTGGCATTTTTCCAGCCCGTCTCTTTAAAAATCTATCTATTAAACCTTTACTCCCAGTGAAGGAGAATTTGCTACCATCTTCCCATTTATGCAACAGAACTGACTCAACGGTTGAATTGGGCAAATTAAGACCTGTGCCCCAAGGCCAAACAAAGGAGGACCTTAACACTGAGGAATTTATTGTTGAAAACTTTTTAAAGCTACCTCAAAACACTCAAATTAGCACATGGAAGAGGCTGTGCCAAATAATACCAAACCCAGCTAAACTGTTAATTCCAGACCCAGAACCACTTAAAGTCAATTATCAAGCGAATAATGCCCTATCAGAGACAGTTAACTTCACAGAGTATAAATTGAAAACAGCTCCAGACTACACTGTCTCAGTCCATACAGAAAAACCAAGCTTGTCCCTTCCCAGAATGCAAGTTGTAGAAGCTGAAATAAACCCACTGTTTTTCAGCAGTTCAACAGTAGTTCTATCTGACCCAGTTCAAGAATTAGACTCAAGTAACCTCCTAGAATCTAGAATAAAGCTGTAAATGGATGTGTTCAACCAAACACTGGAGGTGTTATTGACTTGATTACATTTGACAGTTGACAGATAACTACTGAGGAAATATCCAGCTGTAGTATACCACCCCTCAGATCTGGTCGTGCCTTGGATTTACCCTCCCCTGAATGTCTACAACCAAGCACCTCCTTGTCTATTGGGTTGCCCTCTAATACATCGCGGATGAGAAGCTCTAAAGGAATTCATCCATCTGATAAGACCTTCATTCGTATAATTTCTTATAACGTAAAAGGGCTGGGTCTTCATCTTAAAAGAGCCAAAATTTGGAAACAGTTGAAACCTCTATGTCCAGATGTCCTTTTTCTTCAGGAAACCCACAACAGAGGATCCCAACCTGCTCTCCCGGTTGCTGAACTAGGAGAGCAATATGTAGCAGGAGGTACAGGTAGGAGCAAAGGGGTGGCCATAATATTTAGAAAGGGTTTCGACTTCTGTCTTAATACTATAAAAAAAGACTTAGAAGGATGATACATAATATTACAAGGCTCTCTTCTTGGTTGCCCAGTCACCTTGGCCACCTTCTATGCTCCTAACCTTGACCCCGATACATTCATGTCTTCGTTTCTTCAAATATTAGTTGATATGCAAGTGGGTGACATCATTCTGGGGGGCGATTCAAATTCAGTCCTCAATCCATCTTTAGATAGGTCAGCTCCCTCTGAGAAGGATAAACTATCCCAGTCTACCAGGATAAGCAAGATAATAACAGATATGGGTCTATTGGATCCATGGAGAACTATCCACCCGACTGATAAAGATTACATATTTTATTCCTCAGTTCATAACTCTTATTCACGGATTGATCACTTCTTCGTCTATAAATCATTTCTTCCCTTTATACAAAATGTTTCAATTGAACCAATATTATACTCTGATCATTCTCCTCTAATTCTAGATTGGATTAGTAATACTGAATCTCCACCCTCCAAAATCTGGAGATTTAACTCAGCACTTCTTTTAAATGACCAGTTTAAATCTCAACTTCATAGCACAATTAAATCTTTTTATCAAGAGAATAGGACCAAAAATATGTCTGAAGCCCTTCTGTGGGATACTTTGAAAGCAGTCCTTAGAGGACATCTCATGCAAGAAGGAGCAAAACAGAAAAAAAACAGGGAACATAAAAGAACAGTCCTTATGTTGGAGATAACTCATTTAACCCATGCTCATAAATCCACATCCGACATGTCCACCTTTAAGACCTTATTGAAGAAAAAAGCTGAATTGGAAGAATTAGACATGAGGAAAATCCAAACATCGCTTATGTGCCCTAAGGCATATTATTATGAACATAGCAATAAAAACTCCAAGTTATTATCCCAATTAGTGAAAAGGAAAGCAGGAAAAAGATGGATTGCAAGTGTCACTACAGGGAATAATACTATTACATCACAGCCAAAATTTATCTCCTCAGAATTTGAAAAGTTCTACACTAACCTATATTCATCTGAATTACCATCAGATTTTAAGATAGATGACCTTGCTCAAACATTTAAATTTAAGAAATTGAGTGAACAACATAAAGCAGCTTTAAATAGGCCAATCTGAGGTTAAAATAGCCATCCAAAAGTTGAATTCCGGGAAATCACCGGGTCCGGATGGTTTCTCAGGGAAATTTTACAAGCTCTTGATAACTGAATTGACCCCTCATATAACACACTTATTTAATGAATTATTAGGTAAAAAACCCCCACCTGGAAGTTGGAGAACCTCTCGTATCATGCCCATTCCCAAGACAACTGAAGAGAATCCATCAGTTCAAGCATTTAGATCAATTGCCTTATTAATCAAGATGTTAAGTTGTTGTCTTCCATTATGGTTAATCGACTGAGCCCTTTTATCACTGAATACATAAATGTTGATCAGACATAGCTTGCAGATGCTATTCGAAGAGCAGTTAACATCATACACTATTCTACTGAATCTCATACTCCCTTGGCGATGCTCTCATTGGATGCTCTAAAGGCTTTTGACAGAGTGGAATGGCAATATCTTTTTAAGGTGTTAGAGGAAATGAATTTTGGAGACACCTTCATTGATTTCCTTAAAAACACATATGCACAGTCAGAAGCCGTAATTAACATCAAGAAGAAAGATTCCAACCCTATACCATTGCAGCGTGGCACAAAACAAGGTTGTCCCCTATCACCTATCCTCTTTGCTATTGCAATAGAACCACTGGCTGAAGCAATTAGACACCATACTAAGATTAGAGGCCCCATCATCCATCATCAGGAGCACAAAATAAATCTATATGCTGATGATATTCTCCTCTTCCTTGTAGAACCAGATCTTTCTTTTCCAGCTCTTTCTAACCGTCTCAGCCTTTTTGGCAAATTTTCAGGCTTCAAATTAAATTTTCACAAATCTAAGATGCTTTGTTTCAATGTGTCCTTAACTACTCAGTGGAGATGGCAGAAAATAATGAATCTACAGTTATGTCCATCTGGTTTTCAGTATCTAGGAGTATTACTAACAAAACAAATACATCAAATGCTGTATAGAAATTATAAACCATTAACCAAATGGATTAAGACTAAAATTAACCATTGAAAAACATTTACCCTCTCCTTGTTGGGCAGAATTGCTATAATTAAAATGTTCCTTGTCCCAAACTTTTTTTTCTTTTTCAAACCATTCCATTAACTCTTTTGTCCTCATACTTCATAAAATGGCAAAATTTGATTAATAATTTTATTTTTGATGGTAAGAGGCCTTGTTTTCCACAGAAGGTTAAATACTCACAATCTCAGAACGGTGGTCTTGCCATTCCTAATGTACAACTATACTTTGAAGCTTTCCAGATTTGCCAACTTGTTCAGCTAATTAGAAATGACCAGTCTACTAAGTGGGTAGCATTAGAATTAGAACATGATCTTTCTGAAGGAGTGAGAATATATTCTCTAAGTTAATTGATAGAGATGTTAAAAAGGTCCCAAACCCATGTTTGCAAACCACATTGCTGACATGGAAAAAATGGCAACGTGCTCTCGCACCTTACCCATCACCAATTAGGCCCTTTCTTCTCCATCCAAATTTCTATTACAACCACAAATTTTCCCAATTCAGAGACTGGAAAGACAAGGCACTGTTTACAATTCATGATTTATTTCACAATTCCAAACCAAAATCAAGAGATGAATTGATACAGATGTTATCCCCTGATCCCCCTACATGGTTCCCTTTGTATCAAATATTTAGTTTCATTACCAGACTGACCCATATGGGGGAACTTCCACGCAGCTTGTCTCTGTTTGAAAATATATGTGTCTCAAAAGATCTCTCTCTGAAAGGGTTGGGATCAAAAATGAATAAATGGCTAATCGATGAGACCTATGGTCGAGGTCTCCTGAGCAAATCAGGATGGGAAGCTGAACTTGATATTCAGATATCGGATGCAAACTGGTTGAAAATTTGGACAACGCCCCCATATAACTCTTCCACAACCAAATTTAAAGAGTGTACCCTTAAATTGGTCCATAAGTGGCACCTTACACCTGTTCAACTGAGTTATATCATGAAAACAGTATCATTTAATTGTTGGAGGGGCTGTGGTTCTAAGGGTACTTACTTTCATATGTGGATATCCTGCCCTGTTGTAGCCCATTTTTGGTCAGAAGTTTTAAAAAATATTAGTATGGTTACAAAGCCAACAGTAATTGCTTGTCCTACCCTCCAGCTGTTTTCAATATATGACTCACAATGTAAACAACTGAACCACAAGGATCTGATTAATTTCTTTCTTATAAATGCTAGACTGGAAATTGCCTCCAATTGGAAAGTAGGCAATTTCTCTATCAACAGATGGTGGGGAAGAATCTGGGATACATGGCTGCTGGAAAAGCTGGCGCATAATGGAAGGTTAACAAAAGGTTGCACCATACAGGACAACTTTGAAGAAATATGGCAACCTTTTGTTGATTTCATGAATGATACACCGTACTTACACTGGAGCTCTCACCATGTGGTTCAGAACTCTGGTTGAGTACTCCATGGTAGTGATTCTTGTTGTACTCCTTTTCTACTTTGTATTGTCTCTGTACCATGTTTTACTTTGTATTGTCCTTTGGAGTTTTTAATAAAAATTAAAAAAAGAAAAAGAAAAAAATGCTCACAGTTATTACAAAGAAAATTAGTTTTCCATTTATTGCACAAATCCAAGTGAATGCAAGTGCTGACAGAAATGGAACCAAAATGAGGAACATAATGAATTGAGAAACATAATGAAAATACAACTGTGCTTACAGCAGTGGTTCTCAACTGTGGGTCCCCAGATGTTTCTAGACTTCAGCTCCCAGAAGCCCTGAGCATTGACCGTAGTGGCTGGGGCTTCTGGGAGCTGAAGTTCACAAACATTTGGGGACCCACAGGTTGAGAACCACTGGCTTACAGGAACCCAAAATTAAAAATAAACCTAAAACTGAGAGGGTAATGCTGCTGCTCAAACAGGCCAGTAAGTTCATTGGGCACTGCATATTTTATCAATTAAGAAATCCAAAAAATAGTCTGTTGAGAATGCGATGCTTATAGAGAGTGCGTTTAGTAGGCGCACTCTTTGGAAGTATAAACTGTATATTTTGTTTTAATCCCTTAGAACTGAATTGTGTAGGAAAGTTGGCTATGAATTATCACGTGCTAACAATTTTATCTATTCAGTGCTCTGAGATACCAGCAGTCTTGCCTTTCATTCAAAACTGCTTACATAATATCCCTGTAAAAGAGGCTGATAGACATGTAAAGATAGGCCATTTCTGCACTAGATTGTTACAGTGGTATTATTCCACTTTCAACAACCTATGGAATCCTGAGGTTTGCCGTTTAGGGAGGGGCCTCAAAGGACAGGATTCCATAGGATGTTGAAAGTGAAATAACAGCACTATAGCAGTCTAGTGCGGAAATGTCCATAATTATTAAAAGGTGCTATACTTTCCTTTCATTGTTTGGAAAACTTATTCACAGAAATATTTTCGTAAGGAAGATAATTTATGTGGCAGATCCTGTGGGAATTAGCTACGATTAGGCTCCAATGGTGGAAGGTGAAATATCTGTTACATAAAGAAATATTCACACGCAAGTGTTTAATACATCTTCACTATATGCATATCACATACGCCTGAAAAGAAAACATTGCACAGAATCATAGAGTTGGACGGGGTTGCAAGGGCTACCTATCCAATCCCCTGCTAGATAGGAATACATAACTAAAGCTCTCCCAGTAGATGGCTGCCTTCTGGGACAGTCTGTTCCTTGGCTCATGTGCATTTTGTTGTGGAGGCATGTGCTTTGCATGCACTTAATAGCTCCTCCAGTTTTATTTTTGGACCATTGTCTGAACTGTGAGAGTCAAGACTGCTACAGCTGCCTTGTTGCCAGAATGTTTACACTTTATATTACATGCATTATTGTGCATTATTTATGGCAAGGATTAAGGAGATAATTGTCATATTTTGCAGTCCAGCTTCATTCTATATCCAGCCGTGGAATGAAATGCATACGTATTTGAGGCCTTAATATCCTTGTGATAGGACTTTCATGACATATATAGGACTTCTATAAAAGGAAGCAATTGTAATTCACAAATGCTCACGTTAAAATAAATGTGTTAGTTTCGAACTTTGTTCCAAAATTGCTTAGCCTTCTCATTTGTCCACCACATATGATACAAAGATCCAACCTGGTCTTGACATTTCCAACAGGTATTTCTCATGTCTTTAGACATCTTCGAAAGTCTTTCTGAAACATCATTTTATGATCATTTTCTTTCAGATCATAGCAGAGTACATTTTTAATTTCTTTTGTCCATAGTTTTCCCACGACCAGACTTTTACAAGCTAACGGAAAGGTCACTATTTCCACCTGCGGAAACGTTCCAATGTTTGCCTTTATTCTGACATTAGGTACCACGATTGTACACTAAGATGTCCCCCTAACTGGATGCTCTTTGTGAGGGGGGAAGTGCCTGCAGCCTGGTTAACACCCTTAGATGGCTCACAGTTTATTTTTGGAGAGCAGAAGCAGGCACCTTCTAGTCTAGTGCCTTAATAAAAGGCTGCGTCAGCGCCTCAGTGCTGTTGCGAGAAACAAGCCCCAGCCTGCGCCTTATGCCTCTTTCCCCTTTTAAGTTTCACCCATATTAGAGTCGGCAGCAGGTTGGTGTTGAATTCAAGCAGAAGCTGGCGTCCATCACGCCTTGCAATAAAGCTCAGTACAGAATACGCTCCTCCGGATGAGGCCACACCACCGAACCCAAACGATGACCTATTGACAAAAGGGCTCTGCGTCACGGCGCCGCCGGTGGGATTGGGGCCCTTCCTGTGAGCCCAGCCAGCACTGAAATTACTGGAACCGCCCCCTTTTTTTTCTTTAAGTAACCCCCCGCCCCCCGGAACAGGCGGTTCGCTGCAGCCAAGATCACAAAGCTTTACTTGCAATAGGCAAACTCGTTCGCCCCCGCCTCGGGAGACGGTTATGTAGTCTAAATAATTAATTCCACATATCTGGCAAACCAATCCGGAATGGGAGAGCCCGCCCTTGACCAATGAGAATAAACACGGGCTTCCATATTTGCTATTAAAAGCCTCCCACGGGATTGCAGCGGAGCAGTTGATCGTCCTGGCGCAGCCGCGTTTCTGGCAGGTAGGAGCGCTTTTCTTCTAGATTGGCGAGGGCGGTTTAGGGCTTTGCCTTTCTTCTCTCGTGTGTGTAAACCGTGCCTTGTTGAGCAGCGCCTTCTTCCCGTTGCCTTTTGTTTCGTGAAGCTGAGCTGTGCGCTTCGCACTGAGCTCGCCTTCGGGAATGCTGGGGCCTAATGGGCGGGCTGTCGCTGAGAAAGCTCAGCCAGGCATTTTGGAAATGCGACGCCGCCGCCGCCTCCGCCTCAGGGCCGAGGTTGGCGCAAACCGAGGGAGCGGACCCACCCTGCGCAGCTACAGCGGTCGGCTTTCCCGTGTTGCTGTCAGGACTCCATCTGATAAATTCCTAGGAGAGGTTTTTGGGGGGGTTTCTCTCTTTCTGTCGTGTGTGTGCGTGTGCGCGCAGGCATGCGCCTTCGACTCGCCTGTCGTCTTACGGCGACCTCATGAATTTCGTAGCGTTTTCTTAGGCAAGAAATGCTCAGAGGGGGTCTTTTCTTTGGCTATTTCCGCACTATAGCGCTATCATTCCACTTGCAACATCCTACGGAATCCTGGGGTTTGCAGTTTCGGGAGGGGCCGAGAGGCCCCTCCCGAAACTGCAAACCCCAGATTCCGTAGGATTTGCAAGTGGAATGATAGCGCTATAACAGTCTAGTGCGGAAGTGGCCTTTGTAATGTAGCCCAATATACTCTCACAATACAGCACTAGAGACAGCTAGAAGAGTGGCGCCGCATCACACTACAAATCCCAGGATTCCCTCGGAAGGAGTCGTAGTTTCTAAAGGGCGGTCACTGTGTGTGTGTGTGTGTGTATGTATATCTATATCTATCCGTCTCCTGGCAGTTTCAGAGGAGGTTCTGCAAGAGTGCAGTTTCGTCCACAAAGCTTGTAGGAGTACAAAGAAAGAAGCTGTTGGGCCTTGAAAGCCTATACATTTGTGGTCTGAAATAAAGTCCCCTAAGCGCAACGGGGGGTTTCCTCCTTCCCTGAAATAGTTGAGGGATCGGTGTAATGCTGCCAAGGGATGGTGGTAGAGACTTTCCCTTGCTGGAGAAAGAGCTCAAATCATCTGAGATGTAGAGCCCTCCCATACTCGTTTCTGACTCCGACCGGGCTTGCTAGAGTGGCCCTGAAGGCTGGTAGGAATAATAAAACCAGAACGGATGGGCAGTTGCAACTCTGCACATGCCTTTCCCTTGTAGTCATTGTTGAAAGGTCATCTGTGCTTCTTGTTCATAGTCTTAAAGATGCCATGGGATATTTGTTGCTGCGCCACACCCTGCATATCTGAAACAGATTCAGTGCATTGTGAGACAAGTGCCATGGTGTTGAATAGAATTTGTAGCAAATATGTTCAAAATCTCCTAGCCTGTGTATCTAAGGTAAAGAGATAGCATCTTTTCTTGCTAGTAGTCTCTCATCTTCAGCAATGCACGTCTCTGTTTCCTTTTGTTCTCTGAGATCTCACTAAGTTTTCTTGGCTGCTGTGTCATGTGCAGTGCATATATACACACTGAGAAGAAGTGTGGGAAATGGTTGTTGAACTGCCATTTTTTTCCCCTTCTCCTCAGCTGCTTAAAAGCTGCTGTCCGTTTCTACCTTATCCAGCTAAGGCAGCTTGATTGTCTATGTGTGTAAAAACTCCCAACTTTGCTGAATCAAAGTCTGATTTAGTGATTCAGAGAGATCTTGTGAAAAACATGGCACAAACTCTGAAAGTGAATTTACAGTGTCAAACCACCTGTAAAAATTGTTCTGGAGTATTGTTGTCCTACCCAAAGAAATTCCATGTGATGACTCTCCCATCCTTTTTTTGGTATAGTCCAGTTTCATATCCATTAGCAAAATGGAGATCTCCAATAGGAATGCCTATGACAGAAGAATGTGGGGAAGGACAGAATAAGAACAGAGGCTTGGGTGTGTTCTAGCTGGACTGCCTCCTTCCGTTACAGGGTGGTCAACAAGGGTGGGAGAAGGATTTTTCTGAATTCTTCTCATGACATTTTAATTACTACATATTGATTATGTTTGTTTATTGGATCAGTTTTTATCCATAAAGATAGCATATAAATAGCATTTAAAATAATTTATATCTCATATTTCTTCTAAGGAGGGCAACCTAATGAGATTATTCATGCTCCTAATTAGCCTAAGTGGTCAGTCAAGCTGAGAGTGACTGACTGACCCATAGTAATCCCTGGTTGAGTGGGAACTTGTATATGGGTCTAGTCCGAATTCCAGCTCTGACATCTTGCTGTAATATTGCGCATATGACAAGACTATCCCTTCAACTTTTTCAACAACTGATAACTCTTGGAGTCTGTTGTTGGCATGTAGTATCAGAGGCAGCTAATTTATGTTAATTAAACTTTAACAGCAGTGCCATTTTCTGCTTCCTAATAGCACTGTTAGAAGAAGGAAGGAATCTAGGGATGAGGAACCTGGACTATGCTCAGCCACCCAGCATCAGTATTTGTAGGTTTACTTGAGTTGCGAGTGCCAGGCAGCTTATCTATTGTTTTTGGACTCTGACATTGCAGCACTCCTTCCGCTTCTCTGTCATGTGAGGCATGGCGTAGGGAACTGAATGGCTTTGTATAACAGCTTCCCAGTGGTGCCTCTCCTTTGAAATAGTCTTAAGCATCTACCGCCTTTACTGTTTAACACGTAAAAATACGCTGAAAACCAAAAATGGACTTCACGCTGGACTTTTTGGTTCACTTTTTGGCATTTTGAGCCAAAAATGCACCACAGGCCCACTAAAGTTGGATATTAAAGGATATTAAGCTGGAACTCTAAGGGCAGCTAAGAAGTGGATAAAGGAAAAGTGAAGAGATTTGTCCCTCAGATGCTTGTCTACAACTCCTATCAGTCTTACTCATCTTGGCCAATGGGGTTGTAGGACTTGTAGTCCAAAATAATTGGAGTGCCAAAGATCCCCCAATCACGGCTTAAAGCAGTGATTGTGTTCTGCTGTTTAGCTACATGTGGGTCATGTCTGGATTTGGTTGTGGTGCCTTTACGGCAAATCTTGGGCTATTTTGCTGAAGTTAACATTGCAGTCCTGTGTCTTCAAGTGGTCTGTTGACTTATGGCAACTCCATGAATTTCATGAATTCCATGAATTTCATGTTCTTAGGCAAGGAATACTCAGAGGTGAAACAGCATCTGGTATTCATTGGTGGTCTCCCATCCAAGTACTAACAAAAGCTGACCCTGGTTAGCTTCCAAGATGAGACAGGATCCACTTCCAAGATTGTAGGCTACACACCTACACACTTCAGGTGACACAGTAACGTGGCACAGCACACCATTTGGAAAACCTGCTTTAGGTTATTTAGGCCCCTATAACAATCCTAGTGCACATCTATTTAGAATTAAGTCCCAATGAATTTAAAGGGCCTTTCTTTCAGTTTGGTGTGAGTCAGATTGCAAATCAAGTTTGGCTTTTCCTTTTTGGAGGACTAGTGCTTTTTATTTTGTTGTTGTGTACATTCAAAGGTGCTTCTAGCCATACCCCAGGGTTTTCTTTGCAAGATTTATTCAGAAAGGGGTTGCCTTTGCCTTCCCCAGAGAGACTGTAGCTTGCCCAGTGTCACCTTGCGGGTTTCCATAGCTGAACAGGCATTCAAATCGTTGTCTCCAGAGGGTTGCTGCTTTCTGTGAATGTCTCTGCCTTAATTTGGTTTTCTTGCCAAAATGAAACAAACAGTACTTAAAGCTTAATTCCACAAGCAATTGCTTTTCAGAAGTCTGATTAATCAATTTCCTTGTTCTTCCAAGGGGGAGTGAGTTCTTCCAATACAATAAAAGAGCAGCTCAGAACAGATAGAACTTCTCCACTTTTAGACTGATATGTTTAGAAGGATATGCTACAGACTCCGACCAGACTAGAGATTTGGCTAATGCCTTTCTAGTATGCCAGACATTCAAAAAAAGAGGTAGCAGTGATGGAGAACTCCAGCTTCTTCAGTATATTGTAGTTCAAATTCTATCAAGAACATTAGGTCCAGCAAATTCTTCATTTCAGATCCTGACAGTTGTATTTTCTAGGAGGGGCAAAAAAAAAAGGGGAATCAATTACATTGGACCTGATTGTACTCACTGAGGTGGAAGTAGTAGGAGTTTTGGCTGGAAGTAAGCAATACCCTCTTGGGATTCATTATAGAATGGAAAGGGTATAAATGTATCTGATTATTGAAATCAGCTTTCTGACAAATAGTATTACTAAAAGATTGGGGGGGCAGGAGGTTATGAGTGGTCGAGTAGAACCCCAAGTGTAATCTAGTCCAAACCTCTGCCAATATGGGAATCCACACATACGGTATCATTGAAAGATGGCCATCTATAACTTCTCTTTAGAAATCTTCAACTAAGGAGAACCATGTATGAACAGAGGCAGTCTATTCACTAATGAACAGCTTTTACCTTCAGGAAATACTGTGTAGTGTTTAATGCTTAAGTGTTGATATTGCAAATTCCATTGGCCTAAACCCAATTCTTTAATTCCAGTCAGAGTAGACCCATTACATTATTGGAAACTTGATAAGTCAACACTTAAGTTTTCATTGATTTAATGGAAGCGCTCTGGTTGGGATATACGCATCAAATAAATTTGATATATGAGTCAGGTATCAGATTTCATAGTAATTATCTAAACAACCTCTGTATGAATACAAACCAAAGGATTTAAAATCCATTTTAGGTACAGCTTTTTCAAGCTACGGTATATATTTGTTGTTGTATGCCTTCAGGTTGTTTCTGACTTACAATGACCCTAAGGTCCATGTTCCAATACTCAAACCACTATACTGTGCTGGCTCTCCAAGAAGTACCCAATCCTCTCTTTACCCTGTTCTTTATATTTTTAAAGTTAACAGCTTTTGCAAAGTGTTCTAATAATGCCTTCACCTATCAAGTGTCCAGCAAGAGGCTACTTCTAGAGCTGTCTTATGTTCCCCTTTGTGCTTTCACACACTTGTGATTGTACCTGACCTGTCGTATTTGTTAGAAACAATTTCTACTGGAAAGTGGATGCATGTTTTCCTGCAACCTCTACTTTAGATAATGTCTAACTGCTGTATATTTGTCAACCAGGGAAGTTAACTTATTTTCCAGCCAGATTTTAGTACTTGGTGATGTTACAGGGATGGTGCA
Organism: Iguana delicatissima; assembly: GCA_948472985.1. Lineage (NCBI taxonomy): Eukaryota > Metazoa > Chordata > Lepidosauria > Squamata > Iguanidae > Iguana > Iguana delicatissima. The sequence goes on along the minus strand of CAOKZL010000990.1, from coordinate 323,476 downwards.
AAGACTTAAGGACCTTGCTGCACAAGGCTCCTCTCGCTCTACAATTGCACTGTTTGTAAAAATGCTGTTTAATTGGGATTGCTGTCTTTCCTTGTGCACCTTCAGAACCATTCTGGGAATTGCAACATCCACTTGTCCCCAAACCATTTTTCACACAGCATTTTGTGATACCTCCTCTCTGTGGCAGCCCCTGAGGTATTTAAAGAGAGCAGCCATGCCACTCCTCAGTCATCTCTTCACTAGGCTGCATAAGCCCAGCTCCTTCAACCTTTCTTCATACGTTTTGTTCTCTGTACTTCTTGGCATTCCCACTGCCGTTTTCTGAACCTTGCCTGTACCCGTAAAGTAAAACACCCAAAACTGAATGCAGTATATTGGGCCTGCCACTGTGAATTCAACCAGCCATAGGTTCAAATGTACACAGTACTGTATATTAGAATCCACAGTGGGGAGCCTGTTATCTGCCTGCCTTAAAGGAGGGGGGGGGGTTCCTTCACAAGGCAAAGGCAGGCAGCTGGTGAGGCTTCCTGCCACCTCTTCTCCTACCCTCTGCTGTTTTTAATAGGAACTTATAAGCTTCACCTGATGTTCAGTCTTTCTGCAAGCCTTGTGAGGCTGACTTGCGCATGCATTTTTTGCGGGTTGCGTATATGTCCTGGAACCAGTCCTGCAAGGATATGGTGAGCCCACTCTACTACAAATGAGACCTGAGCAGCACAGAATATAGTGGGGCTATGACTTCCCTTGACTTGGAAACTATCCTTCTGAGGATATCATGCACTGTGTGGGCTGCACATGACTACAGCAGCATTAGCCGCCTTTGCTGCTGCATCACACTGTTGGCTCATGCTCAACTTATGGTCAACAATAATCCCTGGTCCTTTTTGCATGTAGTTTGCTGACTATCCCCCATCCTATACCTGTGCGTTTGGTTTTTGTGGAATTTCTGCCTAGTTTTCTAGTTTATCATGGTCCTTTTGAATCCCATTTCTATCTTACAATTAGTTGGTCACCCCTCCCAGTTTTTGTGTCATGTGCAAGCATGATTAGGATTCCCTCCACCTCTTCATCTAAGTCAATGATAAAAATATTGACGCATAATGGCCCTAAGATACAACTGAGGCACTCCACAGACCTTTTTCTAGTTTGAAGCACAGCTGTTGGGAATGACTCCTCAAGCATAGTTTTCCAACCAGTTATGGATCCACCTGATAGTATTTCCATCTATTCCATATTTAGTCAGTTTGCTAATCAAAACATTACAGGCAATCTTATCAAATGCTTTACTGAAATCCAGATAAATGACACAGCATTCCCACCATTTTCTAAGCTAGTGACCTGATGGGGGCGGGGGGGAATAGTTTGGCAGGATTTGTTCTTTACAAGCCAGTGTTGACTCTTACTGATCACTGCATTGTCATTAAGGTACTTGAGAGAGATTCTGAATAATCCATTCTAACATTTTTCCTGGTATTGAGGTTAGGCTGATTGACCTGTAGCTTCCTGGATATTTTTTTTTTTTTTGCCTTTCCGAAGAAAGGGACAATGTTTACCTGTCTCTAGTCCTTTAGCACCTCACCTGTTCTCTAAGATTTCTCAAATTATGGCAAGTGGTTCAGAGGGTACATCAGCAAACCCCTTCAGTAATTGGGATACAGTTTGTCTGGCCCTGCAGATTTATGTAGCTTTGGTATCTCTCACTACTGCTTCATGTGCTGGATTTGATACGTTGGGAACCCATGGTGGAAGGACTAGAGAGACAAACTGGCTGGCAAGATTTGGAGGCAGAATAATGGACTTAACCCTGCTCTCATGGTTGTAAGAAGGAGCTTCTTTGTCAGAGGCTTTGTTTACTGAGGCCTTCCTGTACTACATTTCAAGTTGAGTGAAAGCAATTTAGTTAACTCATCCTTAGAGGGATTATGATAGTAGTGACACTCAAATTGGACACTTTTGGTACAGAATTGTCTTGGGCGCTAAATTATACCTGGTGAAACTATTTGGTGTTTGCTCTTACGTCTAAGATTTTTAAATTGATCTCTCTTATTTCTACAACTTATTTCATGTCTCTCTTGTACAGTTCCTGAGTTGAAATGAGTTGAATGGGAGAAGGGGAATTGGAAGAGGGAAATTCTGATACAGAATCTCTGAATCCATAGCTCTGAGTGTCTCAGAACTCCCAGCAAAACTGCAAATTATAACATAGCAAGAACCATGCAGTCCTCAACATGCTGTTGTACTGCATCTCCTAGCATTCTTCACCTTTGACTGTGCTTTCTAGGACTGCTAGGAGTTGTGGTCCAGTGACATCTGGAACAATCCACTCTTGCTACATCAGTGAACCTGACCATATCAGTGTGTGTGAAATCAACTTGGCCAATTTTGCTGAATTCTTCATGAGAGGAAAGTTCTGCACATAAACAGAACAGTTGCAAAGCTTAAGCATTAAAGACAGTCATACTCATAAACATGCATTTCTCATATGTAGCTGGTGGCTTTTTAGGGTCAGCTTGAAAATATTGATGTCCTATTTGTTTGTTGGTTACAGATCTATTGATTCTTTCCTAGCTGAGACTGGGAGGAGCCTGGGTACACAGATTCCTTGCTGTGTTTTGACATCTGCTTGTGTATGAGTAGGACAGTGCAGCAAACCTAAGGTGAAATGATCTATGAATGTTTTCCACTCTAAAATACTCTTAAGGACTATAATAAGACTTAAGGTCATCTTGTTGGGAAAATTCCAGCATTCTCTCCCCCATCTTGTTGTTAGAACAAGTGGGCATAGCTAGCATAGGGCCACCTTTCTGTTTTGCATGCCAGAGCTCCACCTTTCGTCTTCCTGTGTTCAGGTGATCAGATCATGTGACCCAGAACAGTTGCTTGGGTCATCGGTCCTATAAAAGAATGAGACCCCTCCTTCCTCTCTCTCTTTGAACTCTTCGCTTGCTCCTCTCTGACCATGCTTCGCATCTCCATCAGAAGATGGTGAGTTAGACCAAAGCTACCTCTATTCTTAGCTAGCTAGGCAGTAGGATCTCCAATACATATGTAGATGTAAAATTCATTAGTAAAGTCTTCTAAGTTCGTAATCTGAAGCTGCCTGCGTTTGTTTTATTTCTTCAGTCAGTCTGAGATCAGGTCATAGACAAAACTGGACATGTTTCTTCTGCTACTCTGCTAATTGAGGCTGAATCCTCACAGTTTTAGCTTTAATAGAATTTCCCAAATAGGGCTAACACCCTGGGAAACTCTAATTTCCAACACATCTGACTTACTAAAAACCTCTCCTTGGAATTTTGTGTGCTCTCACATCTGTTTATGTGATTGTGTCATAGTTTCATGAAAACCTCAGAGTTCAATGTGTTGAACAGTAACTTGTACCAACAAGAGAATCTGTTGTGCAGTGCAGTGTCTTGTCAAGTTGGCATGAGTGTACTATGTTGAAATCGGAGGACTGGGTTTAAAGAAGAATAAGTAGTACTCGTTCCAGTGTTCATTTGGTCCTGCATCTGAATATGCTACAATCCTGCATCTGAATATGCTACAATTTATACTAGTAATAGCTGAACTGTAGCCTGTGTAATACTGTCCACTCATAGTCATGGGGAAAGGCAAGGAGTAACATACTAAATTGTATGAAATATAAAGGTCTATTATAGAGTATATAATTTCTAGCACAACTGTTTATTTTTGTGATACCAAGACCTTTGTACAGTTCTCAGTTTTTTGCACAGTTCTCAGTTTATTGCTTATCTAGATTGGACTGCTGCTTTAGTATATTCAGTACCAACCAAACTTGTTCTTGCTTTATAGGTTAAGGAGAAAGTGTTAACGAGAAGATGAGATGCCTCATAATCACTGCTTTGATCACTGTCTATCTGTTGACTTTGTTCTGTCATTCTGGTAAGTATGAGTGTTCCAGTAAAATGTTTCAGAATTATAGCAAGAGAGTGAGCAGAGAAATCAAGGAGGGAGTCTTCTTGTTTTTGAGGCATGGCAAAGCAGATTAAGCTGTTTCCTGGTATTGCATTGTAATCATTTTTTTCTTTGAAGGTAACAGTGATAACTCATGTGGCCGGGTGGTTGTAACTCCAGTAACCAAAGAAGAACCTTTTTATTTGTCTCACGACAGTCCTACTGTTGTGTGATAGGCTTTCCCCTTCAGACTGGAAGTTCAGGAACTGCTTATGGAGAAGAATAGAACAAGCCAAATTGTTAACTTGTGGGACAATTTGTGATAGATATTTTTGATATGTGTGTGTAGGGCTTACTCTCCTGGCTTCATTTTCAGACTAAGGCTATTGCCTGCTTAAGGATCTTACATGGGGGGAAAAAAATCTTAATAAAATGATACTTGAAACAGTTCTAGCAACCTAAGGTGGCATCTTTCAGGAACAAACAGAAGAAACTATAAGAAGTCTAAACATCCCCAGGAAACGTATGTGATCATGGCCCTTTTAGAGGTATTCTCTATCTGGTGTTGCCAACTTTGTGGAAGCAACTCTGACTCTGAATTGGATAAATATTTCTGGTCAGGCAATTTTGTTATAGTTATTTGTATAACTATAGCAGTAACGGTAGCAATGGTAGCAGTAAGAAGCTCTGTCACCTCTACACAGCATATTAATGTGCTGATTGTTCCTTTGCACTTAACCTCTACTTGGGGCATGGCTATTTGGGTCTGCCTTCTGGAGTCCCAGTAATCTTAGTTCAGCATTTTGGAAAATATAAAACTTCAGCCATTTCACCAGTTCATTCAAGTGCTTTCATAGAAGAATGCTGCACATTAGCATGCTAGAATGAGAGCTGGCTTTCCACATCAGTAGTGCTTAGTTGGGGTGGGAGGACCTACTTGATTGAAGGTTGATCACAATGTGCTCCTGAGCCTTAAAACATGCCAGCTGCAAAGAAAAATGAAACTACAAAAAGTGGCATCCACAGTATTAAGTTTCATAAAGTTTTGCAGTATCTGATTTGTATCAGATTTTAAAATGTGTCTCATATGACACAAACAGACTGTACGTGTCCAGTGACTTGTCATTGGTGATGAGGAAGGCAACAGAGCCTCCCCCAGTAATGGTTATGGTATCTGGTGCAGTGGACATCGTGTGATCATAAGATCTCATATCTCAAAGCCTCGCTTCCTCCACTTCAGCAGCTGACTTCAGAGTGAAGAGCCAACTGACCTGGTCTTTTCTTTCCTTAGCGTGGGTACTGGGCTTAACTTCCCAAGCTGGGCTGAAACACCTTATGGGTGCAAAAGTAATTCAGAGTACTTTTTTCTGTTTCCATGGTGGTGGGATAGCATGTTCCTGTGAGGCAAGAGGTTATGCTAATGGCAGCAGTACTGCTAGTAGGGTCTTCCATGTCGAAGAGGCATTTGCTGAGGAGCCAGACTAAATGAGCCAAACAACTACTGGGCAGTAGTGGCCACAATGGAGGGGGGCGGCGATAGTGGCAGAGCATCTCGCAGGGGCGTCATAGATAACACATAGTACTGTGCAGAAGGAGACGCAATAAACCTCTTTTGTATGTGTTCTATCACAAAAGTCCTATGGTGAGACAATCCAAAATGAAATGAGATGGTATCAGAGAATGACACTTCCAGGTTGGATGGCACTAAGTGAGCTACTGGGGGACAGCAGAGGACAATTATGAGTAGTGCTGTGGCTAATGACACAACTGGACTTTAGCTGAAAGTACATTCAGCTATTGATGTACTCAAAAGTGAATGGAAAGTCCAAAGCTACACAACCCATATTATAGGAACATGGAATGTAAGAAGCATGACTCAGGGGAAGCCAGACATAGTAAAACAAGAAATGGAACATATAAACATTGCAATATTTGGGGTGAGTGAGCTGAAGTGGACAGGAGTCAGATATGACAGATGTTTCACTCAGGAAATGAAAACCTAAGAAGAAATGGGGTGGCCTTAATTAGGAAGGACAGATGTAGCAAAAGTAGTCAAAGGATATAACGCAAAGTCTGACTGAATAATATCAGTAAGACTTCAGGGAAAACCCATCAATATAACCAAGTTTATGCTCCAACTATGGAGGCAGAAGAAGAAGAAATTGAAAGATTCTTTGCTGGAGTCTAGAAAGACATTGATCACACATTGAAACAGGATTTCTATCCAAGATCCAAGATTGTAGGAAAATTTAACCTAGGATCAAAAAATGAAGCAAGACCATAACTGACGGAATTTTGAGAGGCCAATAGTTTTTTCATTGCAAATACATTCTTCAGGCAACCAAAGAGGTGGCTATACATGGACATATATAATAATAATAATAATAATAATAATAATAATAATAATAATAATAATAATAATAATGATAATATATAATATATATATATATATACATACTATAATAATAATATATAATATATACAATATATAATTCAGATAGACTATGTCATTGGAACTGGAAGATGGCAAAGCTCCATTTTTTTTCTGAAAAACAAGACATGGAGCAGCATGTGGCACAGACTATGAACTGCTAATATCAAAAATTCAAGTAAAGCTAAAGAACACTAAACCAACCGTTGTGCAAAAATTCAACCTGAAAAACATCCCAGCAAAATTTAAAGGGAATGCCAAAAAAAAAAAAAAAAAAAGATTTTCACTATAATTGACTGGAAGAGAGAAGAGCTCTGAACTGAAGTCAGGGTCCATGTCAGGGATGAATGCAAACAGACAGTATCTGCTGTCAAAAAGAAAGAGGAGCCTCCGTGGATGACAGATGAAATTCTTCAAGCTGTTAAAGACAGACAAGAAGCAAAAAATAAAAAGGTAATGGAGATTGTCAGAGCCCTGAATGCAACTGTTCAGGAATCTGTACTGATATAATTAATGCAGAGAAATATAAGATGATAGCAAAGTAAGAACAAGAGACTTCTTTCAGAAGATCCCAAAACTCAAAGGGAAATTTAAACCAAGAGTGGAGATGCTCTGCAACCAGCAGGGGAACGCCTTACATGACCAAGTACAAATAAAAAGCTAATGAGAACAATACACTGAAGAACTATATAAAAGAAGAAAGGATGATAGATGAACCTACAGTTTTAGAAAGTGAAATGGAAACTGTATTCAGAGTATTTGGGAGAAATAAATCAACAGATGGCAGACCAGTAGATACAGAGACAGGAACTCCTTTAGTTCTAACTAAATCTCTCAACAAATATGGAATACAGAAAAATGGTCCACAAATTGGAAATGCTCCATATACATTCCAATCCCCAAAGAAGGGGCGATATTGTAGTAACCACAGGAGCATTGCATTAATTTCTCATGCAAGCAAAGTGATGCTCAAAATTCTACAACATTTACCAAATATAGAGCAAGAAATGCCCAATATCCAAACTGGGTTCAGGAGGGAAAGAGACATGAAGGAACTTATTACAAACATAGATAATGGAGCATACCGAAGAATTTTAGGGGGGAAAAAGTCTGTGTTTTATAGATTATAACAAAGCCTTTGATCGTGTAGATCCTAGAAAAATTATGGATCTCTCTTTTAAAAATGGGTATGCTACAACATTTGATTGTCCTGATGCATAACCTGTACTCACTACAAGAAACTACTGTCAGGACAGAATATGGAGCAACGGAGTAGTTCCCAGGGGATCAGGCAAGGCTGCATTCTACCATCCTATCTGCTTAACTTGCATGTTGAACATGCCATATGTAAAGTAGGATTAGACTTTTTTCAAATAGGCTTTTAATAATTAATTGCCCCCAGAGAGTAACTTTGTCCGGGGGGGGGCTCCTTTTTAAAAAAAATTTATTTTCGTTGTCAGGTTTTAACTGATCTTGTTCTTAATGGCTGGGCAGCCTTGGATCACACGCACAGAGAAAAGCCATGTATAAATAGAATAAGTAAATAAAATAACAGATTTACCTATCACATACTGTTGCTGAGAGGCAGTATGGTGTAGTAGTTTGAGCATTGGATTACAATCTTGGAGACCAGGGTTTGATTCCCCACTTGGCCATGGAAACCCCATGGATTAGCTCCAGAAGACCCTGTGATAAGTTCTCCTTAGTCTCTCCGTAAATTGGAAACAACTTGAAGGCACACAACAACCTGGTAACACCGCATAACAGTGGGTCCTGATAATATTTTTCAGCTAAAGATGAATGTGTTCCTTTTAATTATTGGTAAAACAATGTAGGAGTTAACATTTTATCATGGATTTGATTTCAGGAGGAAAGCATTTAGACAACCCATTTCCTTTTGTTTTCAGGAAGTGCCCTGAAATGTTACAATTGTCTTAGTAGTCCATGTAAGACTAACACAACCTGTCCATCTGATAAAGATGCTTGCATAGTGGTATATCTTGGTAAGTATGCTACCTTATGTTTCTTTGCTTGGCTTGTGGTAAGTATACAGTAGTCTGTTCATATTTGTGGGGGATATGTGCAGAGAACCCCCGTGAAAGTGAAGTAACCGCAAATAGCTCCCCCCCAGCACCCCTCCTTCCCTGCACACATGGCCACACCAATCATCACTGGCAATGGGCAGGAGATGGGAGGGGGAGAAAAAATCTTTCCTCCCTTTTGCCCTCTCCCCCCACTGCTGGGGTGATCCCTCCTGGAGCTGCAGGCAGGCAGATGGCGAGTCTGATTGCACCAGCGGCGGCTGAGAGCATGCAGAGAACAGGCAATAGCCCTCTCTGCATGCTCCTGCCAGCTGCTGGCAGAGAGCGGAGGCCCCAGGACATGCAGGGAATGGGCGATCGCGCAAGATCATGCTTCCCCACATGCTTCCCTCACCTGCCCTCGGCAGGATTGTGCCAGTGGCAGGCTGAAAAAGAGCAAGGAGAGCAAGATTGTGCTCCCCGTGTGCTTCCCCCACCTGTCCTCGGCAGAATCGCGCCAATGGTGGGCTGGAGAAGAGCAAAGAGAGCAAGATCGCCCTCCCTGCATGCTTCTCCCAGCAACCCCTGGGGCAATCGCAGAGGGGGCGTGCGGGAGGAGAGCGAGGAGGTCACGATTGCCGTCCCCACTTCCTCTGCCACCTGCCTGGCGGGATCCCTCCAGTGGTGCAGGGAACCAGAGGGGGGAGTGCAAGACTGTCCTCCCCACTTCCCTCTGCCACCCACCCCTGGCATGATGGAGCCCTCAGCTGCCTGGAAGGGGAGTTGGGCAGAGGACATGCCCCCCCATTTCACTCTCTCACCAGCTGCCAGTGCCATAGCTGGTGGCGGAAGGGCAAGGAAGGAGATCTTTCTGCATTAGGGAATGGGGGGGGGATGGGGGAGACAAGCCACCCATGAATAATCAAATTCACGAATCTCTTAACTGCATTATATTTTGTGACACAATATGTGCTGTGTTGCAAATTGCACTCAAGGGACAACTTTTGGAAAAATGATTTTTGGGTTGGCTTGTCAAATGTAACATCTGTTGGTAAGTAAATGTATTGTCTTACTTTTGAACGTTTCACCTAAACTAACATTCTTCATTAATGGCTTTTTTACTAATGTTTGTGTCTTCTTAATATGCTTTATGACTAGCTAATTTCAGGTAACTACTAGTCAGTAGTACAGTGTCAGTTGCTTCAAAAGTTCATAAATGTTACCAGACTTAAAAATGAAAAGATTTTTTGTTAAGATACCATTTTGTCTCAGGCCTTATATACCATTTATGATAGTAACATTCCCAGGCAACGTAGAAGACAAAATTCAAACTAAAAAAATTCCAAATCCTAGAATCTCTGCAACATAAATAGTGGTTAAGAATAATGTCAAACCATGATGACTGGCATAAATAAATGGATTGTAAGAAAAAGCATATTAAAGCCTGACTTCTATGGCCCGACTAACTTAAATGTTCTAAATTTCCAGTGATCAGAAAATATTATCTCCCACTTCAGTGGAGAGCTTGGGATTTTTAGATAGTTTCCAGATAAAATTCTTTGCAAAAAGTCTCTTAATATCTCTAGGTTGGAATTTTAAAGTGTTCAAAATAACCCACAAAGTTTGAGAGAAATCTAGGAAACAAGTACATCAACAAGAAGGCCAGTCAGCAAGTTTAGTAGCAAAGATGAAAATGGGCATTAGAACAAACAATAGTGTCTTCTAAGAAGAACAAGCTACATAAGAAGGGGGAGGAGATTTAATTAAGTGAATTTCCTAGCTATTTTGAGAGAGGACAATACACGGCTAAAGCATTATAATGAAGCAGCACCATTTTTCATAGACATTTGAGTAAGATATATTTTTAAAAATCATTTAAGGGGCAGTGGAGGGGCCTAAATACCGTAAAGGCAGCAGATCTGTCTGATCTTGGAATACTTGAATCAGCCCTGGTTAGTACTTGGATGGGATACCGCCAGTGAATGCCAGATGCTGTAAGCTATATTTCAAGGAAAGGAACTGGCAAAACCACTTCTGAGTATTCCTTGCCTAAGAAAACCCTGTGAAATTCATGGAGTTGCTATAAGTTGACAAGCGACTTGAAGGCAAATATACAAGAGGCAATAGAATATTTAAAATGTCTTTAAGTAGCTGGTAGTCTTGTGTGGTATGGAATTGTTCAAAACTGTTTTAACCTTTTTTTTTTCTCTTACGTTAAAATGAACATAAATTAATTCACAATCTTGTTTTTTTCTTTAAGGTTCAAGAAATATCTATGACTGCTGGAAATATTCCCAGTGCAATCTGGATTATGTTGGAGAGTTCTTCAGTGTTGACAATTTTAGATTCAAATGTTGCCAAAAGGACTTGTGTAATGGCAGCCCAATTCCAATTCCAAGTAAAATAGTCCTTGCCTTTGTGTCTTTGCTAACAGTAATCAAGGTGGTCAGTTTCTAATATGGGTCAAGAAGAAATACTGTTTTGTGTTTATAATTAACACCTACTGACAGACAACCCTTGATAAAGTAAAACATTTGGCGAGAGGGAATGGATGTCATGGAAAGCCTCCATGTAGCAGTATAAAATGCGCTTAGTGTGCTTTAGTTGCAGCATTTTGCTTGTTCATTTGTCTGATTTACATGGCTTCATGGAAGGTAATGATAATGAGGCTTCAGTTATTTGCAAGAGTTTTTATTTCTAGAAGATTTCCATCTTTGAAGAAGGGTTTATTATAATAAAGTGTCTGGCTATTAATATATCTGTATCTGCATAATATTTTATTTATCTAAAAAGTGCTATTGCCAATTTTTATTATTTTTTTTAACTTCAGAAGTGAAGCCTTGCAGTGTGACCTACAACCAGTTTCACAGGTAGAAATAGTTCTTGTAATTGCAAGGGTCAAATGCATTCACTTCCCTCGTCCTTCTTTCCAACTTGGTTACTTAGAAATTTATTCCTGAGGGTTCTTCTATTCAGAGTAGGTAAGCATTATTTGGACAGTTCTGTTGGTTTCCAGTATCAAGGAGCTTTCCTGTGTGGTATTAGCCTCCTTGCAGACCAACAGTACCATATTCTGCTGTGTAGATCTGTCATTGCAATTTACTAGGCATAGAATATTAACTGACGCCTGCATTTCAAACTGTTTAGCAATTCATATCAAAACACAAATTATACAAGCACTATCATCAGTATCCATATCTGGAATCTAGTCTCTTTTTTTGAAAAAGAATTCTAGAGACCAGAGGCCATTTAATTGGCTTATCAAGAGCACTGACCCTGGCTGCCTCTGTTATCTCCTTCCTGAAACAAATACGGAATTTATAATATTCATCAGACTACTTCCCATTGCTTTGGAAGCAGCGCAGCTCACCACTAACAGGTGAATATGATGAAAAGAATAACTTAAGTAATAATCATTCTGTGTTGATATTCTTATATTGAAAGATTCTTACATTTAAGCTTTCACATTATGAGGTTGACACAGCCTTTATGAGTGGCATGTCATTCAGGCATGTTATAAGTGGCATGTCATACAGTCACTAAACTGTATAGAAATACTACAAAATCACTGCTAGGTCAGAACCTGTGCAGTGTCAGATGTTGAGTGAGGTTAGACAATAAGGGCATTGTGCAAGTATTTCACAAGAAACCTTACCTAACATACAGGAATTCAAGAGGACTGCATGATCTTGTCTACCACCCTTTGGAGGAAAAAAATGAAAGGAAATGGGAACTTAACATCAACTTTCCTTAGATGCCAAGCCACTGCTTGGAGGTAGCAAAACTGGAAGAAAGAGCAGATCTATAAATGCATTAATTCTTGGAAGAGTATTTCTACCAGGGCAGCTTGATGCAGTGATTGTTTGATGTATTGTGGGGAGTGAGGAAGCCAAAGGAGAACCCTTGCTTGCTCTCTTTGGCCACCAACTTTAACTAAATTCTTTTTGGGATAGAATAAGAGGGAAGCCAGACCAAGGGCCTTCTGCTCCAGATGTTTGCATGTGAGGTGTTGCATGATTTTAATGATTGACCACTTTTTCTAGAACTCGTTAAGGTCTCCAATTGAAAAGCAGAGATACAATCAGTGCCTGTGCTGCTTGCTCTGGCTAGTAATATGGGACCTACTTTAGCTAAAGAAGCTAAAAAATATCAGTGAATTCTCCAGTTTTCAAAAGGAATAGGAAGGGATTGTACAGGTCCAGATAAATTATTATTGAGTGTTTTATGATTTGGTTAACCACAGAAAAGACACCAGGGATGTTCTTGCAGCATTATCTGTTCACAATATTTTCTGTTCGATTTGTATCTAATGCAGTTTGACAATAAAATGTAAAAACAAAAGCTTATTTCTTGCTTGGCTTGTCAACTTCCTAAACCCTGAAATATGAAAAATTCCTTTGAACATAACTCAGAATCTGATGTACCTATTCTCAGTGTTCTCATTTGTCAGTCAAGGGGAGAATACAGACATGAGATTTTTTTTGTCCGTTACCACATGCAGAAGAGAAGGTTAAGAGCGGGCATGATAGCCAAGCTTAAATTTTTGAAGGGATGTCATGTTGAGGAGGGAGCAGGCTTGTTTTCTGCTGCTCCAGAGACTAGGACAAGGAGCAATGGATTCAAGCTGCAGGAAAGGAGATTCCACCTGAACCTCAGGAAGAGCTTCCTGACAGTTAGAGCTGTCCGGCAATGGAATATGTTGCCTCGGAGTGTGGTTCAGTCTCCTTCTTTGGAGGTTTTTAAGGAGAGGCTGGATGGCCATCTGTTGGGAATGCTTTGATATGTGTTCCTGCATGGTTGGACTGGATGCCCCTGTGGTTTCCCAACTGTGTGATTCTGTGCTTGCCATCTGTGAAAACATATGTGCCCTGAAGCTCTTCTATTGGCACTGAGCCTCAGGGAGGGGATGTTACATGTATATGTCTCTTATCAGTAGGCTTCCCCTTACAGATCCATGTCTAAATCAGTGAGAAGATTTGGAACGGGCATGGCAGCTGCTTCTTAAATATTCTTTAAAACTGTATATTGAATTTGAGCTGGTCTATGTGTCTGAAAGTTTCAGCAAAATAAAAGATAGGAACTGCTATTCCCGATTTGAATAGCAGGCTCCTAGCAGGCTTCTAGTACACCACTGCTGGCGGGCCAAGTCAAATCCCTGTTCAGTTTTACATAAGAAACTAATGGGAGAAGATATGAGAAATGTATATTTTTCTGATAAAACCCTGCCATAAATCCCAAGGTTTAGAATCTATACAGAGGTTGTTAGATACTTTGAAAAAATATGGGAAAATAGCAGGATACAAGATAAATAGAGAAAAGACGAAGATGATGACTTTATAACAAAAAAGGAACAAGCGGATGTGGAGAAGAGATCTGGATATCAAATTACAAAAAGAAATATTTAGGAATAGTAATTACAAACAAATACCAAGAATTATTCAGTAATAATTATATGAAGACATGGAGGGAGATTCAAAGTAAAATGGAAAAATGGAAGCACATAAACTTGTCTCTCCTAGGAAGGATAAGTGCTTTTAAAATGTCTTTATTACCTAAGCTAATGTTTCTTTTTCAAAATTTACCAATAATTGGGAGAGAAAAGATTTTTAAGGACTGGGAGAAAGAGCTGTGGAAATTTATTTGGCAGGGAAAGAAACCAAGAATAAGATTTAAAACATTACAAGATGCAAAGGAAAGAGGAGGTTTTGATGTACTATCGTTGAAAATCTATTACCAAGCATGTTTGGAAATAATAAAAGATTGGATACAGTTGGAGAATACAACAATAAAAGAAGTGGAAGGAATAAACAATGGATTTGGCTGGCATGGATACTTATGTTATGACAAAGCAATTGTAAATAATGATTTTAATAATCATTGTATACGAAAGACTATTTTGAAAGTGTGGATACAAATGAAACGTAGATTTTATAGAAGGCTTCCGATGTGGACCTCACTGCAAGAAGCTTTTAAAATTGCTCCAACAAAGCAAGGACATTTTTTAACATATCAAGAGTTGTTAAAATGGGAAGGAGATAAACCAAGAATGCGCACCGAAGAAGAATTAAAAGAGTTAGGGCATGAATTTAACTGGTTTCCATGGAGATAAGAGAGAGATTCAAGATGGATCAAAAATTGTATAGGTTTGAAAAAAATGATAATGAATTAGATGTGCTGATGAAAGGGGATTTGAAAAAGGGAATCTCTAGATTTTATAAAATATTGTTGCAAAGAGAAATGGAACCAGAGATGATAAAAGATAATATGATTAAATGGGCACAAAATATTGGATACTCAATTGAGTTGGATACATGGGTGAAATCATGGGAAACAGGTATAAAATTTACACCAAGTTTGAATTTAAGGGAAAATTTTTATAAAATGTTACATAAATGGTACATGACACCTGTAAGGTTGAAAAAAATAATAAAATTGGGAATGGAAAATGTTGGAAATGTGGTGAAAAAGAGCGGTCCTTCTTTCATATGTGGTGGACTTGTAAGGTTGCAAAGAAATTTTGGAAGGAAATACATGATGAAATTCAGAGAATGTATAATTTAAACTTTGAAATGAAACCAGAATTTTATTTGTTGAATATGTTAGGCCAACAAAGAGAAATAAGATTTCACCAGAAAACATTGTTATATGTTATAACTGCGGCAAGAATGACATATGCGCAACACCGGAAAGAAATTATATTGATATAAAAGAATGGAAATTAAAAGTTCTGGATATGGTAGAGATAGAAAGGTTGGCTTTTTCACTTAAAAATAAACCAATCCAGAACTTTGAAAGAGAATGGCAAGAAGCTCTGAACTGGATAAAGGAATGAGGGAAAGAATAAGAAAGAGTGTTGGAAAAATGGTAATGAATATTAAAGACGTTATAGAATAAGTATAAGCTGAGTGTAATAAGGTTAAAAGTAATAATGTGTTAATCTTAGAAAAAATGTATAAATGGGATGTAAACACAAACTCAACTGTAGAAATGATGCTCGGAAGTGGGGGTGGGGGTTATTTTGAGTAAAACTTTAATAAAAATACATACAAAAAAAATTAAAATAAATCCCAAGGTTTAAAAATAGGTTACCTGCATAGAAGAATGGAAGCTTGAGTTTGTCTTTGGTACAGTGCAAGATGCAGATTAAGGTCTCAATTGTCTCATCAGTTTAAAGTCCCTATAATACTATACTGTTATAGCACTATTATTCCACTGTAACTGCAATGGAAACATGACTGGTTGCATGACAGGCAACATATGCTGAAATTCCCTCTTCTATCCAACCGTAAAAGGTATGGAAGCTGTCTCTAGTTTTCAGTTGGGAACTCTAGTTACTCTATGGAATTAAGAGAGTAGTGATGCCATCTTGTGGTGAAACACTAATATTATTCTCTACCTCCAATGACTAGGCTCCTTTCCTGATGCTACCTAGTGGCCGTACAGCCAAATTTACACCAAGCTTACAAAATAAAGTGCTCATCCGGTGTTCCTCCAATGCTACTTTTATCCTTTTTTATTTCCAGGGAAAATCCATACTTTTTGAGAAAGATGAAAGAATAATATAATCTCTGTGGACTCAGAAGTCCTTAGCGCTGCTCTTCCCTATTTTTTCAAGGTAACAAGACAGAACTACTTCAAATATTGTTTCAAAATAAATTAAAAGGACAATTAAAAATATTATCCGCTGCAAAAGACATACAGAATGTGTGCTGAACTGTGATAGGCACACCCACCTGATAAATCATGCCTGAAATCAAAACTAAGCCCCTTGAAAAAGATGGAGGAGTAACACTAAGGTGTTAAGGGAACTCAGAGAGATGTACCCATAGAAAATACATAACACCCTCTCCTAATGAGATGGTCAGTTTCAGATCTTAGCTCACAACATTATAATGAATTATTAGCATAAGGATTCTTGTTCAACTACATGATCAACCACTTACCCTGTATAAGTATACATCCGTATTACCATCCTGTACAAAATAACAGTGCCAGTCTTCTAAGGCAACAAAGAACGAATTCTTCATATCCCACAGTGTTGTGTAAAAATAAGTGTTTTGCACTGATATGCCTACATTTCTTTTTTAGTTAACAAGCAAATTTTAAAATACATTTTAAATGTCAAAGGGAGTCTGTTACCCTGATTTCTGGGGTCCCGGGAGGTCCACCTCAGTGTGCTCACAATGGGGAATGGGAATTAGCAGAGCACAAGCTAAGCAATACGAGAGGCAGGGCAATGTAGCAAGATCTTGAACCCAATGTCTACGGGGTCAGGCTGAGTCAATGAGCAAACAGAAGTAAATTAAAATGGCTTTTCCTTTATTTTGATAAACACAGGCAAAATGTATGTATGCAAACACACTCACACAGACCTAAGAAAGAAAGGTAGGAGTTGGATAGAAGGTTTTAAGAGGAGGTTTTGCATGGCAAATACTACACCTGTCCTGAAGCCCAGATAGTCCGAAGAGAAAAGTCCATAGAAGTGGAGATTCTCAGCACGTGGAGCTGAGGGGAAGGCTCGTTGAACGGAGCAACAGCAAGATGGGATGGAAGTCGGAGCGATCTGGAGAAGTGCTCAAAATCAGGGGATCTTATAGGGGAAAATGTGCCTATAGGCTAGTCCGTTCCCGGGGAAAACGGTTTCGGGCTGGAGACAAAGCCTCCGAAAGATCAGTGTTTTGCATGATTGAATTATGACAAGAGTTGTCAATAGAGTAGACAGTATGCAAACGCGGAGTGCTTGACCCTTGAGTATTCGGCTCGTCAAGCTGCCTGCTCGTGGCAGGGCATGTTCTGTAAACAGTGTGCATACATAATATGATCTTAAGAAGGTACTTGCCTGGAGGTCTCCTGAAGCTTCAGTCTGGCAAATACTGGCCTGCAAGGATTTGTTTTGAATGGTTCAGCTATTTTCGGCTGTGCCCGTGTGCGTGCTTGTCCGGGGGCCTCGCAAGCACATGGAGAGGAATGGGTAGTGAAGGCCAAATTCTTGATATCAAATGATAACTAATATACCACAAGTTCAGACTAGAAACTACAGTAACAAGTGGAAGAAAAGAGGGAAGATGCTGTCTACAGATGTGTTAATTGGCTTTCAGGTGCTACCAATGGGGCTTCCAAAAGCCCCCACCCTGGGTTGCTTGCCTCCTGCCCCATCATGATGACCACATTTGGCCCAAGATCCTTCAGGTGTATGTAGGTCCAAAAATATTCAGTTCTGTGTCCTCCCACCACCCCTGAAAGCTGTCAATCCATGGAAGGGGCCCTTGCTGCTGTCACTTACTGGTGAGGAACGGATGCGGGGGAGGCAGTTCAGACCATATAAAAGCAGCTGGTCTCAGCCCAATTGGGGTGGAGTAGAGGATAAGGATGTGCTCTCAAATGGAGTGCTTTCCTTCCCTTCCAGCTCAGATCTGCTGGATCTTTATGGTCTGAATTATCTCCTTCCTCCCCTTTGCTCTGGTAAGAAGGGGCAGCAGCAACCCTCTTTTGGACTTGATGCTGTTTGGATGGAGTTCAGGGACAAGAGAACAGCCTTCTGGAAGTTATGGAAGTTGCACTTGTACACATCTAAGCCGCTAACAGGAAACCAGCCTTCATGTGTGACGTTCTCCCTGGAGCACAGAATTTCCTCTCACCTTTTTTTTAATGCTAGAAAGACTACCTATTCATGCCTGCTCAGAAAAAGAGAGAGAGAGAGAGCAATAAAGACCCTGCCATTTAAAGAAATCCCCATACCTGCCCCCATGATCCCTCAATGTTTGTAGTAAAAGTTAAACTTTTGTAAGTCCAAGCAGAACACCACAAAAGACTGCAAGCTTTGAGTTCTTTAGAATGCTTGATCAAGCAACAACTGTACAAAAAACAAACCCTGAGACTTAGAATTGAGAATAGGGCCGTTTCTGCACTACGCTATTATAGTGCTATTATTCCACTTTCAACATTATGTGGAATTCCAGGGTTTGTGGTTTACTGAGGCCAAAGAGCTCTCTGGCTGAGAATTCTAAAGGCCCCTCCCTAAATTGCCAACCCCAGGATTCCATAGGATGTTGAAAGTGGAATAATAGTCGTATAACAGTGTAGAGTGGAAATGGCCTAAGAAGAGGAGTTCCATTGCAGGGAAGACACTCTCCTGCCTGGAAATTTACAAGAAGAGGCACTCACATAAAGTGCAGCAAAAAGGAAAGCTTTTCCATATTTGCATCTGCTAAGTACGCATTGCCTATGTGACTTTGAAACTCTCTAGCCCAGCTGTACTGCAGTCTGTCAGTCTTGCCAACTTCCCGGTTGCAGCGAATACAAAGCAGGATGTTTTATCATATTCACAGGAGGTATATTCACCGGTTGAACATGCAGGAACAGATGTCTTCCAGACTTCCAGACAAAGTTACTCTTTATTACCGTGTCTAAAATTAAAATTATCACAAACTCTTTATTTGCTGATATTTATGTTAACCAGTACTCTAGAGATATGAAAGCCTGAAAGGAGGACCCATAAAATTAGGCGGAAAACCCAGTTTCCCCCTGTTTTTCCCCCTCCAAAGCCTCATTTTTCAAGAAAAATCAGAAAAACAGATTATGGAACATTTTCTTTTAGACTGATGAATAAAATGTGTTGGACAAGTTGTTCATATTCACTCTACATTGTTTCTAAGAACTCTGTAGCAGGTAGACTTTTATGTAAGACTATGCACAGCGGTGCTACTCAAAGTGGTGATCTGTACAACAGTGCTGGTGCATGAGTCATTGCTGCCAGTCCACTGTGAGCTTCCAGGAGAGAAAAAGTTGTAGCCAATGATTACAAATATGGTACTGCTCCCTGGCATATTAGAAGGAAAAATTGCCTGTCTCCATACCAGACGGCTAAAGAAACAGCCCTTGCCCTCATTTCCTTTTTTAAAAAATCTTTCCTTGACACTATGGAGTTCTAGAAAAAATAATTTTCTATGGTTTACTAAAACTGATAATTTCTTTTATTCTTACAGGGATTTATGCTTGATTTTTATGATAGCCAAAACCAAAGAGATTCCTTTCAGTTCAGAACCTTGTACCTTGATCTGTAAGAAGAAGAAAAAAATAAAAGTAAATACAATTTTTAATTTGGGGGAGCAGGAGAATAAACTGTACTTTGAATGTGCCAAACCTGATAGGTTTATGCCAAAGCAAGTTACACGTAGTACACTTTATGTTCCTAAAGTAATAATGTAGCTTTCAATCTTTAAAGGGTACTAATATTTCTGAACATTTTAAAAGTTTTCTCCAGAAAAAAACTGAGATGGTTCCCGTGTACAATTTCCAGAAATTGTACATCTACATGCCATGTCATTCAGATCACGTAACATGCTTCAAAGGATTGGGAATGATGGGTTGGACTCTGGCCACAAAGGCAAGAGTGCACAAGCTGTTGTCTTTCAAATAAATAAAAAAAAGGAGACTGTGAGTTCCTTTTCTGTCCAGATCTAGCATTAAATGGTGGAAGCTAACTTATGAGTAAATCATATGTGTGACCTGCATAGAAGAACAGCCAGTTTGCATATGGGACTTACAAAGCAAGTTTATAACAATTTTACAGAGCTAAAGTTATACAGAAATGTCCTACACTCTTTAAATGGTGATCCTCCTTGTTAAAATTTTACCAAAAGAAGGATGGGCTTACTTATCTGTGCTGGTTTTTCCCTTTTGTATCCACTCATTTTCCAAAGCAGCTGAACTGATATTTATCGAAAGCCAACATACAAACTCTGTAAGGGAAAACAGAAACCCAATCTTGCTCTCAGTTCTGCATGGATGAGTTTCAGTTACCCCTTTATTAAGAAGTTCTAAATTAAGGGAGCTGTCACTGAAAAAACTATGCATCACATACCTGCCTATTCGACCTCCCCACAGTGAAGAAATCCTGAAAGAGAAAGGGGTTTAACAGTGGATCTTAAAAAAGAAGTGAGCTCATAGTTCAAGAATCACTTCTTGGTGACAGTGCACACAGCAGTTAGAGATCGTGATTAAGGAGCAAAGACCCCAATGCTTTGGAGAAACAAACTAAAGGCTTTATTATCTGAACTATATTCTAAGATGGAAAAGTTACTCAGGGTGCTAATCAAATCTAGCTTCATTCTAGGGAAGAGTTTAGGGAGGACTGGACAGAAGAGAAGAGGTGGAAAAATATCCCTAAGAGTATCAGTTTACAGCAGGATAGGTAGACAAGAAAAGGGGAAACACTGGGTCATTCAAACTACCCAACCCTATCACTACTGCCTGCTGTGAGGCATTCTTGCCTCTCCAGTGCTAAGTGTTGTTGCACTTCTAACACTTGAGGCATGCCAAGTCCAAGCTTTATAGTGTTTTACAGATGTTCCATTGTTTAAATGTGCCATTGTTTAGTGACTACATTTGTTTCCCCTCTCTGATCTTCCCCCCTCTACTGGATACACTGTAGCAGAGTGAAATAAAGCAATTAACCATTTGATCCATTGGAATACACATGTTTCACACAGATACACAGTTGCAATAAAGAACTGGTTTCTAATACTTTGCAGCACTTTAACCAATTCTAACAATGTCTAAGTTGGCTACCCTATTTATTCTAATACAAATCCAGCAGAAACCTTATAATAGGAGCCATGCATCCTGACACCTGCTCAGATCATGTAAGCTCAGGGCTGTGGTTTCTTTTACCGAATCAATCCATTTGTAATGAAGACTTTTTTCTCTCCTGCCATCCATGATATGGATAATTCTGACTTTGGCATTTAATTATATATTTTTACACTTGATCAGGGTGTAGGAGCAAAACTGGAGGAAGAAAGTGGGATGGGGATTGTGTGTGGCTGTTTAGGTGTGAGTGTTTGGGCTGTGTTTCTGGGATTTGAGCTTGCTATGGTGGGGGGAGGAGGATTCTCATGTAGCTGCCACGTGGGATGTATGTTTAGGGAAAATTCCTGTTAAGTGTGGATTCAAAGGATGACTTAGGTGTTCAGGTTCTTGGATGAGCTGCTTATTCTTTAGCCCCACCAGTTTGCCTTCTATGAAATGGGTGTTTTATGACTGCCCATGCCTGACACAAGAGCCATTTTTGTGAATGTACCTGTGATGAACCTGATGGGAGGGGGTCTTGACAACAGAGCCTCCTTGGCAACTGGGAGTGTTTAAGCTGATTGGCTAGTACAATGGAACCATGGATAGCCCTGGGGAGGGGCTGGTGGAAAGAGGAAAATAAGGGATCTTAAGTATCTGGTTTGTGTTTGAAGAGGAGTGTGATTTGTGGTGTGTTTGGGAGAGGTTTGAGATTTGAAGAGCTCTGTGGGAGAGAGAACTGAGAAATTGGGTGTACGAGAGATAGTGAATGAATTGAAAGAGAGAGAGAGAGAGAGAAGAATGGTGTGCTGTTTATAAACATTTAGATACAAAACATATTTAAAGCAACAGTGTTACAATAAATGTTTGAAGTTTTGTGTTCCTTAAAACAGTGTCACAGAGTCTTATTTTGAATCCTGGAATATAGACGCTACCAACAATATCATCTTGACCTTAGTGCCAACAGTACCACAGGCTTTTGAAAATATAAATCACTGCTGATCCTTACATCTGGGAGAAGGGCAGATTTAGGGAAGGCAGTAAAGGGGGACAGTCCTGAAAGGAAGAAGCAAGAGGGGACAGGAGTGAGGAAGACACTGCATTGTCAGAGAGGGAGAACTGAGGCAGACCCATTTGTCCTGGCCCTGGCTTGATTCAGAGATCTCCCTGGCTGTTCAGACCTGAACACAAAGAGGTGCCAGGCTGGGCAGGCCTTGAGTGCAAGGCTTGGGTGTGCCTTTCGCACTCGGCACTGACGGGTGGTGTTTTTTCCCGTGCATTTTA
The DNA here is from genome assembly GCA_948472985.1 of Iguana delicatissima. NCBI lineage: Eukaryota > Metazoa > Chordata > Lepidosauria > Squamata > Iguanidae > Iguana > Iguana delicatissima. The sequence continues at coordinate 301,255 of CAOKZL010000990.1, read as the reverse complement.
CAGTACCCTATGGTATTTGTTGCTAGGGTTTCCAGAGTGAAAAATGAAGGGGCCTTTACTTACATGAAATCAAACAGTTATTCAATATTACCAGCCAAAGTGGAACATCTGAATGTGATGAGAAGCATTTTCATCTTTTGACAGGAATGGAGCGAGTTCTATTTTCAAAGAGAATTGAACTGAAAAGAACTCTGTAGGCATGGAATTAGCATATGAATTATGATGCCTTTATTAACTTAGAAATGCAATGCAAAAATGAAACTTTTTGCATTACCATTTTTGGTCAATTTTTAAAGTGCTGATTAATCTTAGAAGTTCTCACTACCCACTGAGCAGGGCTGTGTGGTTTGCTATGTACATGAGACTCATAAGAAGCTGTTCAGTGAAATTTCATTTATCTTAATATTGTAGACTGCCTGAAGGCTATTTCATGGCTAGATTATAGTGGTTGGAGCTAGACTCAGTTCCAAAATCTCCCCCAAGTCACCCTGTTCCATCGCCCCCCATGGCTGGAGGCTCTCTCAGCTGCCTCACTTGGCCAGCTCACCTTCCCCTTTGGGTGTTTCTCCTGCTTCACTCCCTTCTCCTAGCAGAACTCTAAAGGGGGATGGCAAGATGTCAATGAGGGAACGGTGTTGGCATGCAAGAGCTGAAGTAGTAGTAGAAATTTTAAAAATCTCTAGACATTATAAAAATCTGCCCAAACAGAAGTTTTAGCTCTAATTGAAAGAGAACATGTCTGGAAAAATGACAACGTATAGTAACTCTACCTAAAACCCACCTTAAAAACCTGTCAGCTGCCCAGAGCAATAGAAATCTCTGCTACTGCTAAGTGGGGTGCTGCAAGATGACACGACCAGCCCCTCTCACCAGCAAGTGATGCTGCCACAATTGCTCATGACAATACGAAACAGTTACAGTGTCTTAAGTCTAAGTGGCTAACAGGATGTTGGTCCGTGTTTTCTGCACACAAAACTTTATTGGTATACACAAACTTTATTGTGCTGCTTAATTGGCCCATATAACACACACACACACACACACACACACACACACACACTCCTCCAAAGGATAATTTGCCTGCAGCACTTCAGGACATTCAAGTACTGGGAAAAAGTGCACACAAGTATTCCTGCTCTATTATTGTTCTGCACAGGACTTCCTAGTCATTGGAAAACCTGTTTTTCAACCTGGGAACTAATCATTGTAAACCTCCTTTTCATTTCTATTAATCTATAACTATGGCCAAACCTCTGAGTGAGCACCAATGGAAGGCAAGCTATTGGAGAGAAACAAGGCATTTGGCTCCAGAGACTATCACCACTAACAATGTGGAGATGCTGTTTAGGCCACTGGGTAGAAACTTAGGCAGAGAAGTCAGGATAGCCTGCGCTCAACTGCAGCAATGGCAGGGGCGAGGTGGTGCTATACTGTGATGTCTGTGTTTCTGTGTGTGTCTTTGTCAACATCTGCATTTGATTTCTAGTTTCAGGCAGTGGGCAAACCTGGGTAATGTCAGCAAAATCAAGAAGACTTCCCTGCCCAAAACTCTTACAAAAGTTCTTCAGTTTCAAACCATCCAGTATTTACAGATAAAAACTGGATATCTGTGGCTAAGCAATATCAGAGTGCGGTCAAAGGAGCAAACATTATTAATGAGGAAGAACACATAGACTAGAATGAGTTACAGCAGTTTGCTTTTGCCTGACCCTATTGGGAAGGACAAGATTTGGCTCCTTTCTCTTCTCTCATCCCTGTTGTGTTAATAAAGTGCAAAATACTTTTGCAACTTTAACTCAATTTGCAGAAATTTGAAGTAAGCCGTGGGCAAAGGAAGAAATTGAGAGTAGGAGAGAAACTGGGACCTTTTAAAAGCAGCTCAAGATGTGGATGACAGAGATTAATTGGGACTCTCTCTGCCAAACTGAGGTAGAAGCTCTGCAACTTCAGAACTCATTGTTCTGATTGTGCCGCTTTTGTCCTGCTGCTCTGCCTTCCTATTCCCATCTCTACAAGAAATGCTGGCTCGTATATGTATCCTAGGGGAAATCTGTGCCTTTACATACCTCCCTCAAACCACTAAGCTTTGTCTGAAGCCTAGCTCATTTTAAGCTGAAATCACTTTTTTTTTAGAGCTGCCAGAACCTAGGATTTTAATCCAAGAATCTTACCTGCCTACTTTTTCTCTTGAGTCCCAGTCCCAGATGACATTTGATACTTTGTCTTTTCTGACATCTCTGCCAAACATCCTCATTCCTTTCCACTGTTTTGGCTAGACTTTCAACATTCCCCATGTTCTTTGTGTTAGTATTTTTTCATTTGGAGGCAACTGTACTGTTTTATCTAGTTGTATGCATTTTTCACTTACTGGCCTAAATCCTGTTGTTAAGTCCTGATTAGCGTAGACTCATTCAGTCAATGGGATAAATATATGTGTCGATTCACCATTCAACAATTGAGTGAATAGGCCTACTCTAGCTGAGAGCCAGCATAGCATAGTGATTTGAGTGTTGGACTATGACTTTGATGATTCCTTGCTTGGTCATGGAAGCCCAGTGGATGATCTTGGGTCATTTAGATTTAGATTTAGACACTTAGATCCAGAAAACCCATTGATAAGTTCATTTTAGGGTCACCATGTCAGAAACAACTTGAAAGCACGCAATAACAACAACAAAGCTGAGATCAACCAAGAGGATGTCAGCTATTTTTAGCAATATATGAAGCTCTAGCGTAACATTTGCTATTCACTTTTGTAATCATTGTGTATATGCAGATTCTAGTATAGCTGGTATAATTCTCTTTTTGAAATACTTCTATTTGAGAGTGAGTTACTGGGACAAATTTGCCTAAATGTACTAGTTCCAAACTTTTAAGACAACTTGCAATCATGTTTCCCCAGAATACGACCATGTTATAAGAGAATGTCTGGTGAAAAGACAGCTATTAAATCCCAATGAACTTGGTAGGGTAGACTAACATACGAGTCCTAGGATCCTGATCTATGTGTATAAATGAAAAGAAATAATTCTCACTGGGACTGTACATTGTTGTGAAAGGAAATCGGTTAAATAAATTGCTTTCATGTTGGATAATACAAAATTTACAAACTGATTTAAAGGTGGATGTTATTAGCATTGACTTGCCATTTTGTGTATACTTTGGACATTCTATTGGTTAAAAATGGAATCTATAACTGAATAAATCAACATGAAGTTAATGAAAATATCCCGTTAAATTGTGTTAAGAGCACAGAGGTAAACAAAATCTGACCCACTATATAGAAAAGTCTTTATTGCTACTCTTCAGGCTTTTAAGGAGATTTGATGCTGACAGGATGGTGACTTATTGGTTGACTGGATGAATTTATTACACCTCAGTACACATTCAGGACATTTCAATACTGCATTTAGAGAGAGGTACCATTTGTATCATCCATTTATTAATTTTTAAAAATGTGTCTTTGAAGCAATACAAAAACACTTTTTCATCTGCTTCCTACTCCCTTCAAGACAGCAAAATATCACTTATACAGTAAAAGACATGGAGAAAAGAGCTAAAAATAAAGACACTGCACTTTCAGTGAAATCCACATGTCTGATGCAAAGATTACCACATTTCATTTAAGGACAACATCTTATGAAACTAATCTAAATGTTGCAAAATAAAAAAAGCTGTTGAGTTTCCAGAATTATTTACTGGGTTAAATTGTGGTAAGCAACATGAAATCTGCAAGCACATGCAACCTCAAGGCTAATTTTTGCAGTGTTCACCATCATCACTACATTACCAAATTTAGGTAGCAAATCTCTTTAAAACAAGTGTTTTCTAATTGTTTTAAATCGCTCTTTTTGTGGTTGAAAGGTGTTTGTGGGCAATGTGAAGAATTAGCTGTGACTCATATTTATTCATAAAGATTTGCATCAATTTCCTCTCCTCTCAGGTGGTGATCCTGTTTGTTGCTTATAAATTTTACTACAGAAAAGGTGGATTTATTTACATATTTTAACAAAATATAGTCACATAATTGAACTGGTGTTACCCTATCCCAGGAACTATAAATTTGATATCAAATATGCCTACCATGCCGGAGAGGTTACCCAGATGGGCACGTAGGCGAAGAGGTCGAACAATCGAAACTAGGTTGTGCCAAGAAAACTCCCAGTCATGTAGCCCAGGGAGACCTCAGGCAATACACATCTACACAGACAAAGGGTCCTCAGCCAAGAGTAGCCAATTTGAGAGGATTACCGTGTTTTCCCCAGGTTGAACAACTTTGACTCCGGAAAAATCCTAAATCAATATTGCAACCCGACTTGATTGCAACCCACTTGCCATTGTATGGCATTCCTTCCTTTATTTTGGCCATTGTTCTCCTCGGGAGAGGGCCTGCCTTCAAGGTACATTCCGCCCTATAAGTAGTCCTAGTTTCCGAGGGTTTCTTTGGAGAACTCCCCGCCACACTAGCAGACTGATACTCTGTTAGTTGAGTGATCCCCTCAGCCGTCTCTTCACTGAGCCCCATTCTTCTCATCGCTTCCCGGACCGAAGACTTCAGAATAGGTGCAGCATCACCGCCTCTACAATCCCTTTTGCTATATCCCCTATCCATTTTTCACCTCTTTTCCTTCTCAATAGGCCTTGACTGAGTGCATTGGTGTGTGAGAATTTTTCATTCAATAAAATCCATTTATCCAATACATTTGTCTGGCCTTTTGGCTTGGCTTGATCCCATAAAGTTGGGTAAAAGATCCTGCTGGGTTACCCTGCCTCTTGTTTTGCTAATGCCAGTGCTCTGCTGATTTCCCCAATCTTTATAACTTGGAATGAATCAAGGTGTCCCCCACAGGAGGGTAACACTGTCTGGGTAGAAGTCAGGGTAACACTGGCATTAACATAAAACTAACAACTAAAATCAACATAGAAAAAAGAAATAATTTTATATGTTGGTTTTAGATTAATGCACATTCAAGTTGCTCTGGGAAGAAGGTAGCTATTCTGTTTGAACATAGTAAAGACAAATAAATCCACTCTTTCTCCAGTAAAGTTCATGAGCAAAAAGCAGACTTATCATGTGAAAGTAGGGGAAGTTGATGTATACCCTTGCCTTGTGAAATAATTATAGGTGCACTGGATCACATTTTATTGTCCTCTAGTAGATCTACAGTATCATTTCCTAATTTACTTTAGGTTGCCTGCCAGAATTTTTCTTTTTCTAAAGAAAAAAGATGTTTTCTGCATGGATGGATTTCTGGTTTTCCTTTGCCAGTAAATTCTAGAATAAGGAATGAACAGTCTCCCTCCCTCCCTCCCAATCTCTCTCTCCCTCTTTCTCTCTCTGTGTATATATACATATATTTTCTGTCATCAGATATTTCATTATCTAACTTTTCTCATCAAGGAAATCCTCACGGAAATCCTGAATGAGATCTGATCTTGAAGAGGAAAGCAAACTTTTATTTGAAGTCACTCCTTGAGGCATGCCAAGCTCTCTATAATCTGTCCTGTGCAGCGGTGTATTTAGAGTAAACAGCACCCACGGCAAGTGTGGAAGTTGCACTCCTATCTTCTTACCCCCACCCTCCACCCCATACTCCTACATGCACGGCTTTTTTGGGACCCTCCCGCAGCATTGGTGCCCAGGGCATGTACCCCACTTGCCACACCCTAGATACAGTCCTGTGTTTTAAGATCTTTAGGAGTGGGTTTTCTCTCTGTCCCATTCATGTCTCAAGAGTGCTTGATAGGGATGTATTCCTGGGGTCTCTAACATGGTGTGCTTGAAAATAAGAGCACCATCAAACACATACTACCCAACATTTCATAGATGAAAAGCAGGACACATGTGGCCAAGCAACATCAGAATGTAGACAAGATGGCAAAAGTTTCTAATGAGGAAGAAGGCACAAATTAGGAGAGGCTGCAGCAGTTTGCTTTTGCCTGAGTCTACTGGGAAGGGCAACATTCTGCCCCTTCCTCTTTTCACTCCCTTGCAGATTTAATTCAGTGCAAAGTACTTTTGCACTTTGCACTGGGTTTGCAGCAAATGAAATACGGTGAGGAAAAAGGGGAAAGTGGGAGGAGGAAAGATGTTTTAAGAAGCTGGAAAAGTGGGATGACTGAAGATTAATCAACACTGTCCCTGACAAATCGGGACAGTTGAGGGTACACAGACATCCTTCCTCAGTGCCCTAATGTGCACCCATAGTCTGCTTAAAAAGCAAGTGTTGTCCTCTCATCCACCATCTTTACTTCCTCAGAAATCCTCTGACTCAAAGGCATTGTAAGGAAATGAAGATGATGGTTGGACACTGTGGTGCTTGGTTAAAAGAAATAAAAAGATCTCATGATAGCAAAAAGAGCTGAAATACTAAGGGAGAAATAAAGTATTCTGGTTTCTTAGAAGTCTTGGATTATTTTCACACCACAGCTTAATATGTGATGCTAGCTTATGTTCAGTCACAAAAGACAGAAAATACCAGCTCAGTCTTACCTATGTTTACTTAGAGGTAAGTTCAAATGAATTAAGTGGGACTTACTCCCCTTGTAAATGTGTTTGAGTTTTCAGTCTAAACTACTTATCTCAGGGAACCAGGGAAAGAATGACAGTAATGGAAGAAGAGGACTAGCTTCCTTGATAATACCATTGTTGTTAGCCTTGCTATACAGATAATGGAACTTATCAAAACTCTATACTTTACAGGATATCTCTCCAATTCCATAGCTATTTTTGTATACAATGCAAGTATAATTGAAGTGAGTCAGTTGTTGATGAATCAATGGTCTTGCTGTGTGGATCTTAAGCATCAAAACAGTAAACAATAGCAATTGCTATCCTTGAATTTTAAACATCGTTAGGACAGTTTGAAATTGTGATTGGCCTTAAAATCAGATATTAATATCAGAGCTTCTTTTTTCTGAATACCCTTTAGGGATACAAAAATGATGGCAGCAAACTTCTGGACTTTCACATTGTTCCCCAAGTTTTAAATATTTAACCTCACAGAGGAGCTTAAACAGTCAATACCTAGGAAATAAAATCCTATTGAAAGCTGGGTAAAAGTAAAAGTAAAAACTGAGTCATATTTCAAGCTCTCTCTTTTGGGAAGAAATACATTAGTTTTTACTTCCAGATATTTTTGAGTCCTTTTGCTGCATTCCATAAATGATAGTTTTGTCAAATGGTAAAAAACTATATGTTTATTTTCAGTAGGAAAAAAACCAACAACCTAGGGCCAGTACTCTATATCACAGTGGTTCTCAACCTGTGGGTCCCCAAATGTTCGTGGACTTCAGCTCCCAGAAGCCCTGAGCATTGACTATAGTGGCTGGGGCTTCTGGGAGCTGAAGTCCATGAACATCTGGGGACCCACAGGTTGAGAACCACTGCTATATCAGCTACTTAGTTAAACAGAAATAAGTTCCCTATTAACAGGAAAGTATCCTTAACTAAGTATACTTAACTAATCTCTCCTGGCCCAACATTCTCCCCCAAAGCCTGACAGAAACCTCATTCAAGAGAGCTCAAATCACTGTCAGAATAGACTTCTTTCTCCCCATGCAGATAACACCTGGTAAAGTAGGTTGGGGGAGAGGTATGATCGTGGCAATAATGTCACGATTGTGACTACGTAACAGTCATGAATACAGAACAGTTTCCCAACTATAATTGCTCCTTTCTGGCAAATATTTTAAAGAACACAGACCTTGGCCTAAGCTGATTTTGCTACCTCCTCCCTTTCACCAATTTGATCATTATATTCCTATCTTTCTTCATATAGGAAAAAACAAGACAGTATGAAAATTAGCTATAAAAACTGTATTGAGGCCAGCATCCTGTTGGTGACATATGTAGATGTAACGGTGGGTTACACCAATTTAACCCTCAATGACAATCGTTAACAATCTAAACTAATGTTTGTATTTTTAGAAGTTTGTGGGAAAAGTTCTCTAGAACCTCTTTCTACAGGAGCCAGATGCTCCTCCACCGCCAGTTAACAGCCAGGGTAATAGAGATGGACCCCCTTCCCCAGGAAGACTCACCTACTGCCTACAATATTTTGCTGTATATTTGGTATCAGGTTCAACTGTTGTTACCTTTCCACCCTTTCAATTTAACTGTGAGATCTTGCTGTTACTTTTAAATTCTCTGGTGGTTATTGAATAAGTTGTTTTTAATTCGTGTCAGCTGCCTGAAAGTTATTTATATTGAAGTATAGCATTCCAATTTATTAAAATAAGAGCAACGGATTGCACTTGTAAAAAAAAAATGAAGCATAGCAGGTTTAAATTTTTGAACAAATGGTTATTATGAAGCATAATTAGGGATGGATGTCAGTGGATGTGCCATGCAAGCCTGCATTCAAGATGGTCTCTTTCTCTCTCTTTCTCTCTAATCTCCCAAGGGTCCAGCAAAGATGACTAAACTGAGGATGTAATATTTTAGACATATTACGAGATAATGTGACTCATTGGAAAAGATGATAATTACTGGCAAACTGGGAGGCAGCAGGAAAAGAAGGAGAACACAGAGGGATTGACTCAATCAAGGAAGCCATACCCCTGAGCTTGCAAGATCTAAGCAGGGTTGCTGATTACTGCTGCTCTTATTCCGCAGCTCTTATTACTGAATCTATTTTTGCACTAGATTGTTATAGTGCGATTATTCCACTTTCAACATCCTATGGAATCCTGGAGTTTGCAGTTTCGGCCCCTCCTGAAACTGCAAACCCCAGGATTTCGTTGGATGTTGAAAGTGGAATAATCGTGCTATAGCAGGCTAGTGTGGAAATGGCCTGAGGTCTTTCATTCATAGGGTCACCATAAGCCAAAGCCAACTTGACAGCAAATAACAACAACAATAGGACATTTATGGATAGATCCATTTCACAATTAAGGGCCCCATACATAGGTTCAAAGGGAATTTGACAACCTTAACAGTCAGGTGCATCGGTTAAGTACAAACCCATATGTTGTGTTTCTTAAGTGTAGTGTCACAAAAACTGAGTTTGTCAATCCAAGTAGTCCATAATTATTGCAGGTGCTTAGCATACATTTGGAGAAGATATGAGACTGTGCGGTTTGTACTTAACACAGCCCTGCATGCTTGTTCCTAGTCTTCCAGGGCTGCCCACTTATTTAGTTAGTGATTGGGAAAGGAACATTTTGAAAATTTTGGAAAATTCCCCAAAAAAGGAAAAGAAAAAAAAGAGGGGGGAGAATATTTTCCCACAGCCTACAAAATTGGTATTCATGGCTATCAATGTAAAACTTGGGGGGGGGGGTGAATTTTTACAAAATACTATCAAAATGGTGTTCTACTGATATAGTACCCTATAGCCTCCTGGATCCAGTGTATCCACACTACTCATTTATGGCACTTTAATACCACTTCAAATGATATGGCTCCATTCTATGAAATCTTGGGATTTGTGGTTTTGTGAGTGGTATAGTCCAGGGGAATACACTAGATAATTCTAGGTAGCTCAGACTAAACAGAATTATGGTACTTAAAATCTCTTCAAACTGTGCAATGCTGATATACACTAGATCTTAGTTCCAAATCAGATTTGTTAATAGGTCTCAAATTTTTGCATATTTTCTCCCAAACATTCTCCAAATTCCCACCTCACTCCACATTTTCTTTTTTACTTTAGCCATCTCAAGATGGTTTCTCCTGTGCTGTCTCCAGTAGAGAAAAATATATCCAGCTATTAATATGCCTATCAATGTAAGGATTGATGTCTACCACAGATTTAAAAACCCCCCATTGAATTTGAAAATCTCTCTCCTTTTGAAGCATTGCTGGCATAAACAGGGTAACATGAGATATATTGCAACATCTCTTGGGGGTGCGGTCCTAAAAGGATATTTTCTAAAAACCATTCATTCATGTGGGATTAGGCAGAAAGAGTATTTACTATTGTCAAGCCTTCTGGTTACTTTAGATAAGAACTGGAGCGATGACAAACCATTTCCACATCAAATATATGCAAATACATAGGGTGTGTTGAAATTGGGCTCTGGTTGAAGAAGTCAGTGCAAACATTAAGAGACCAGCTAGAAAGGGTGTAGGGCTTGAGACAAAAGCAGTAGATGAGTCTCAGCTGCAGGAAAACAACACTTCCAAACACTGATGGAGAGAGGCCTTGGGAAAGCCTGTGACTTAGGGCTGGGTCAGTTGCAGCAATCCACTGCTGTACATGGCTTGCTGCTGGTTCCTTGTTTCATTTACATATTATTTGTTTTTTAAAACTTAATACCTTGCTTTTCATTATACAATAATCCCAGAGAAAGTAACAGTATCAGTGAAGGAAAACAAAAATCATTAAGCAATAAGACAAAAGGGAGTGAAAGTATATATGGCTGAATAACCTTTTTTAAAGTGTAGAAGTGTTACCCTGATTTCTGGGATCCTGTGGGGGACACCTCAGTGTGCTCCAAATAATGGGGAATGGGAATTAGCCAGAGCACAAGCTGTAGCACTACAAGAGGCAGGGTAACCTAGCGAGATCTTTAAACCCAATTTTTACGGGGTCAGGCCAAGCCAAAAACCAAGCAAAATTGTTTAATAAAATGACTTTATTGAGGGGAATTCACTCATGCATGCACACAAGATACACACAATCCCACATTCACACAAGAGCTAGCTGAAAGAGAAAGGGAGGAAAAATTATAGAGAGGCTGAGGGATTTGGGGGGATTTATAATTACCAGTCCGGAAGAGTAGTGAAGAGCAGAAATGTGTTTTGGCTTAGGTAGGACCTAAGAGCAGTTGTCATTCAGGAGCCAGACAGACAGAGTGACGGGTAGATCTTCAAGAGACTGCACTGGGCCTCCTCAAGTCAGGGGTATTTATACCCTGAAAATGGCTTGTGGCTGTGAAGGTTCCAGATGCAAGACAAAGGGAACCTGTTGGGGACAATGGGTCTTTTGGCTGTTGATGGGCTTAGTGCTTTGATTGACAAAGACATGATGAATGTTGTAATAGCTGTCTATTGTGAGTGCTGTGGGGACAGACAAAATAATCCAGGTGTACAAGGGATGAATATCTGTCAATCAGTGTCCTGGTGGGCTCCTCACAGTTGGATTCCTTGGAAAAGTCCAGCTTCTGTTTAAGCCTATCATCTACAGGAATGATGTGTATTTGCCTGACAAATGATTCAGTCTTACCTGGAAGAATTTTGGAGTTGAACTACGTTTCTCACATTTACAGTCAAATTCTTTCCCTCGCTCAGTTTGACCTCTCTGTCACCTTTCAGGCTTTAATTTGATATCAGAGCCAATAAAACGTGTTGCCAATTACATATGATGCCAATTAGGTATGGTGCCCATCCAAACCATACTGATCTTGGGGACCCCCAAAGCAGGGCCTTATAGAAGCACCCATTCAGCAGAAAGTTTGGTGAAGAAATAGTTCTTCAGTGAAGTTTATAGACTCAGCAGCACCAACCACATTTGAGGATCAAGGAAATTCCACAGGTTGGAGTACCTGTATCCAGAATGCTGTTTCTCGTATTGCTGAAGGTACTCTACCAGGTATCTAGGTCCAAAGCTGAGGTGGACAAATGGTGGCCCTCCAAAAGTTGTTGGACTACAAGTTTCACCAACCCTAGCCTGCATAGGTAGTGGAAGGGAACGCTGGGGGTGGCATCCAACAAGATCCATATCTTCTTGGCCACATCCTAAGCCCTATAAAGCATTAAACATCAACATGTGCACCTTAAATATAGTAAATATAGTAAAGTAGCATACTGGCAGCCAGTGCAACTGTTTTGGTGTGTTATGTTCCTGATAGACTCTCCTACTTAGCAGACTAGCCATGAGATTTTGCACTGACCGCAGGCTCTGGATCAGAGTCAAAGACAGACAGAACAAAGATACCCAAAGTGGTAGTCCAGGGGCTAATGTGATCCTGAGCCATTTGGACTCCCAGTAAGAATTAGGATCTGAAACAGTGCAATTGCACAGTAAAGCCTTGCCTAAAAGCACTTGTGGTCATCTGATGGTATCTGTTCTTTATGTACTTCATAATCTCTTACTTTCAGCAATTTTTTTTTGAGTGGGGGAGAGGTTTCCAAATATAAGTTACAAGGACTATGAATTGCAAGGCATTATGCAGGTATTCCTCTCTATGACAAACATTTTAGGGAACGAAGAAAACAAATGAAGGGGTGGTGGAAAAAGAAAGGAGGGTTACAAGTGAGGGAAATTGTCTGACACCAATAAAATTATTAGTGATTCAGAGGGATGGCAGAAGAAAGGCCTCCTGGGAAACTCCCTTGTAGTGTGAACTGAACATATCACACAGCCTTATTGGCTATGAGACCACATAGCCAGAACTTCATGCTGTTTTATCAGCATGAGGCTCGGCAGAGCATTGTCACTAGAGAGCTCAATAGAAAACACTATCATGGGTTTGGGGTTGGTAGGAATGACTTTTCAAGGGTTCCTTTCAGCCCACTTCTTCTGAATGCAAACAGCTTCGGAATCCCTCCTCACTTTGCAATTCTTGACAAAGATTTTTGTAAGCAAAGCTAGCAGAATGACACATTTTGGCAATTCCTCTGAAAGGACAGCAGACAACATTTTGGTGATGTGTTCCAGGGGCTGGTAGGTGGCCTAAGAAGCATAGATGGATGGACAGATATGATTTGTCTTTTACACCCCACTACTAGTGTCGGGTAGCCCTCCATATTTCAGTTATGAGACATGTAGTAGGAGTTAATTAGCAGCTTGCTTGTAACAAGGTATAAGAACCAGAGACCGTTAGATAAACAAAGGCCATTTCCACACGGGGGCCCCGAAACGCAGTAGAACAGGGCAGTACACGCGGGGACGGAGTTTACCTTAATCTGGGTGGATCCGTCCCCGTGGGGAGCAGCATGCGTTCGCTGCTCTACACACTGCCGGTGTCCGGCGGTGCCCAAAATGGCGTCCGGCAGCTTCCAGCAGCGCTCCACCAATCGGGGCAGTGCGTCAGCCGGAAGCCCGCCCTGGGGCAGCTCTGCAGGGACGCACTTGCGCGCCCCTGCAGTTCTTCACGGGGCGCTGCGATGGGCTAGTGCGATCTTGTTTTAAAAAGACCTCTTGAAAGGTGGTCTTTATAAAACACGCGGCGCCACCCCCGTGGCCGCACGAGGGCGCTTTGAGGTGTAGAACCTCACCTTTTCAAACTGCCCTAGCGCACCCCGCAGTGTAGACGACCTCCTGGTGAGGTTGTCCCAGTGCGGGCTATATCACCGTGTGGAAATGGCCAAAGCTAGGGATGTAGTGATAAGCACTGCCAGGCTGAAACCAGAACTCCAAGGTCTCTTGCGGGCTGGATGAGAAACTCTTTGCTTTTAATGTTTTGGATTTTGCTAATTGCCTTCAGTTCGCTCACTGAAGTCCTGTACTATGTATCACACTCCTAATAAATAGTGTATTTGCGCTGTTACATTTGTGTGTGTGAATTCAGTTCCTGACAACTAGCCACTCCTGCCAATGGACCAGGGGAAAGGGCAAAGACTTGAATTTTCTCTGCAGATCCTATGGGACTATGGATCCTCTAAACTTCTGGTAGGGATCAGGAATCTGTTGGAAGTGTTAATGCAGCAGAGCTACATCCTTGCACTAGTCTATATGTGAGGGCAAATAAAATGATTAACAGAGAATCTGTACATTTTTAAGAGACCACCTGCTACGGCAATTGGACCCTGGATAAACTTGGGAACCCATGAAATCTTTCACCACCTAAAATCAGGCTTTTTATATATAACAGTACTCCTCAGCATCATGCCATATCCCAAATATTAAAATGTGAAAAGGTTGCTGTAAGGGAGGGCTTTGTGTATTTTTTCAACAAGGGTGGCAATCATCTTTCATTCAAAAACAAAAGATTCATAAGTTTATTGGGAAGAGAATTTTTTCTTCCTGCTCTCTTTACGCAAATCAATAAAAAAAGTTATGTAAATATGAGATCCACCTTTGGCCAATAAGAATAAAGTTAAACTTGTCCTATTTGGCTATATAAATTCTTACGGTTAAACAGGGCAGGGAAGATGTGTGGAGTAGAATTCAGTCCTCGTGTGGCAAGGAGTTACACTGGCAAGTGGCTTTTCCTTTGATTTTTTTCCCCTTGACTTCTATCTAAGTCTTTCTTTATATGTATGAATGTGGTGCACTCTGTTATATTTGTATTCCCCTATATTTGGAGAGAACCAAAAAGTAAGTGGGCTGTCAGGATGAAAATGAGTGAGTAGGCACATGGAACTTGGGACTAATTGCTACTACCTAATGCCTTGAAAATAGCACAACTGAATGCAGCTGTTTAGAAGAGATCAGGAGATGACTAAAGAATTAGACAATGCCGTATTGTAGCCACATTACTTGGAGAAGTGGACTGATTCAAAGTAAAAGGGGGAGGAATTATCATTTGTAATGGTTAAAAGGGTATAAAAAGGCATGGTAGTTAGGAACAACACTGGCTGGAATAGGTCAGGTTGGGGAAGGAAACTAGGTCATCCTAAATCTAAGACCTGCAAGCATTTTCCTGATTCAAGGTAGCAATGTGGGAAGTTACAGCATCTCCAGTAGCTGGCCATATTGATTAGAAGCACTGGCACAATCAACAGCCTAAGAAAATGACAGACATCTGGATAGTAGGAAGAATAACTTTCCCTGCAGAGATTATGCAGAGATTATGACTGTCTGGTTAACAGTGGTCTCAAAAAGACAGAGCGGATGTCTGAGAAGCATCTCACAGTACTGTTTTTTTGGCTAGTAAGTATGTTCAAAATTACAATCTAAGCTAGTGTTATGATGGTGCTCTGCTTTGATCTCCCATCACATTTCTTTCCTTTCTCCTCCTTTCTTCCCCACTCCTTACCCCATTACCCTTTGCTTTCTCTGCGGTCACTTACCATGGTGTGGTTAGGTAACATTAGACTCCAGACTTAATGACCCCATGCTTCCCCTTTCCTTCATGGAAACCTTAATGTGCATTGCTCATTTTAGTTCAGAATATCATAAGCAGGTCCTGCTGTGTGGGGCCCTGGATGCTTTTTTCAGGCACCACCACTGGCCTCCTAGAATACTGGTTTCATAGAATATTATGTGTATGATAGATCTTATATCTTCCTCAGAAGACACCAGAAGTGCAGAGAGTGGTGGTGGGATCATGCTAGCAGCAATGGCAGCTGTCACACTTTGTTCATGTTCTCAAGCTCTTTTTTGGCTGCTTAGAAGCTCGTACAATTTCTGTAGTGCATTCTCTAATACATATTTCATACAAAGTGTGGTTATGGGACTATGGCACCAAATGTAAGGAACAGGATTTTAAATATGCAAAATTGGTATAGTGTCAAATCAATGCTGTGACAGGGTAAACCAGAGCTGATATCAATAATAATTGAGCTAAAGTAATATTGTCTACTTCTAGTCATCACGAAAGGCAAAGTGTTAGACCTAGTTGGGCAAAGTACCCCTTGGGATTCCCTAATACCTGAAACTCTAAAATCATCTATACTGTTACTTCCAAAAGCTTGTCCACTGTTGTGTCTATTTTCAAGCTTTTGTTGTGAGCTATGAGACTGGAAACTGACTCTCAGGAGCCTTTTGCTTGGTTCCTGATTTAGTGCTCGTAGAAATCAGTCTTCCTGTTTCAGAACATCCAGTCTAAAATCCAAATTTGTTGATCTTATTTTACAGGTTAAGGGAGAAACATTAATTTGAGAAGATGAAGTGTCTTTTCTTCATTGCTTTGGTCATTACCTTTGTTCTGGCATTCTTCTGCCAGTCTGGTAAGTATTAAAGAGCTCCAGTAAAATATTGTAAACCTCTAGCAAAAGACTGAGCAGAGAACAGAGAAGCAGGGAGAACAGGGAAACTTATTTCTGAGGCACAGCAGAGCATATTCTAGGTTTCTGTGGCCTTGCATAATGGTGTTTCTCTCCCTCCAACCCTCTTGCTGAAAAGGCAGAACAGTATGTTATGACCCCACTACCTGAAGCAGCTGGCCTACTGGGATGAAGTAGGTTCTTCCTCAAAATCTACTTTTGAGACAGTATCAAAAACTGCTGTGGGAAGATCTATACTACAGAGGTATAATACAGAAGGGAGATAGGAACGTTTTAGAGATAAGGAATGTTTTAGAGCAGTCACTGCCTTTTGGTTCTACAGGCGTTCACTGTTGTCTATAGCGAGACCAATCTCAGCAGGTTACACGTTCAGTCCTTGACAGATCTTCTGAAATGGTCTGGCCAGGTTTCTTAAATGGACCTTCATATATTTTAGTGTAACTTTTGTGAGTGCAAGTGGATTGTCCTTATGAGCAGTAAAGCACTATTATATGGAGTGCACACTCTGGAGTTCATATACTTGGCATCAGTACAGCCTTAAAACTATTATTCTTAGCCATTAAAGAACTTCAGCCAAGTGGTTTCATAGTGGACCTCTGCACATTAGTACAGTAACATGAGAACTGTCTTTCCACAGCAGCAGTGCTCAGTTGGGGTAGACAGAGGAACTGCATGACTGAAAGCTGATCACATTTGGCTCCTGGGCCTTCAAACATCTCAGTTGCAATAGACATTGAAGCTGCAAAAAAGTGAGCTCCCACAACATTATGTTTTCATAAGAAAGTCCTTGTACTATCTGTTTTCTGGCATCTTGACTTTTAAGTTGGTCTCTGATATGGGGAGATAGAAGGCACAAGTACACTACACATGCAAAGTAATTTGGCAGCTAGGATGGCAGCAACAGAACCCTCAACAGTAGTGGTTATACCACTGGACTGAAGTTCTTTAATGATGGAATAGGTAAAAATAATAGGTTTGATGTGGGACTGAGGCTAAATATACAAACGTTAGAGCATGCAACCCATATGAAAATGCTTTACCCTTAGAGACAATCCACTTGCATCAGGAAATGCATTCCCTCAAACTGTCCCAATCTGAAACAGACAGCTCTGGTTAATCCTCTGCTGTCCCACGTTCTCAGCTGCTTTTAAAATGTCCCAGTTTTACTCTCCCCTTCCCATATTCCGGGTTCAGCTTTGGCTTACTTCAGTTGCTATAAACCAAGTTCAAACCACAAGCATTGTTTGCATTCAGTTAATTCAGCAGGAGGGAGGAGAGAGGGGTAAATCGTGCCCTTCCTAAACTCAGTATATGAATTCCAAGATACCCCTGCTTAAAATGATGGTTTTGTATATTCTTCCTCATTAATGACATTAATAACGCCTTCTTATTGCCTGACTGCACATTTTTGATCGCACTGTGAAACAACTCTGCCACATTTCATCTGTGAAACATTGAGGTAGGGGCAATGGCCATATTGTGACCATGAGATCTCACTGCCCAAAGTCTTCAGCCAGCCTCAGAGTGGAAACCTAGCTGATACAGTTTTTCTTTTCCAACCTTGGTTACTGGCTGTGCTAAAGATCTACTAGCTTAACCCTATTTACACAGGAATTGTCCTCCTGCTTGTATTCTTTGTCCTCTCCATACCTCAAAATGTACAACTGTCTGACAACAGCTCCTGCTGCTATCCTTCAGTCAGAGGGGGGTTGGAATTATGCAGCCCCCCTAGACGTTGGTGAACCTCAACTGAGACAAATGCTTAGAGCTGTAGCTCAGCAACATCTAGAAGGCCACACAATTCCCACAACTGAACAAAAAAGGCAAAATACGTTCCTTTTCATTGCTGTTAGAGAAATACAGAAATTCAAGCTTCCTACCAGGAATTTGACTAGCTTGACTTTAGGCAATTTATGTTCCTAAAAACAGTTTAATACCTTTTTGTAAGGCCCCGCTTTGGGGGTCCCCAATACCAGTATGGTTTGGATGGGCACCATACCTAATTGGCATCATATGTAATTGGCAACACGTTTTGTTGGCTCTGGTATCAAATTCAAGCTTGAAAGGTGACAGAGAGGTCAAACTGAGCGAGGGAAAGAATTTGACTGTAAATGTGAGAAGCATAGGTCAACTCCAAAATTCCTCCAGGTAAGACTGAGTCATTTGTCAGGCAAATACACACCATTCCTGTGGATAATAGGCTTAAACAGAAGCTGGACTTTTCCAAGGAATCCAACTGTGAGGAGCCCACCAGGACACTGACTGACAGATATCCATCCCTTGTACACTTGGAGTCTTTCATCTTCCTCACAGCGCCCACAATAGACAGCTCTTACAACACCCATTACGTCTTTGTCAATCAAAGCACTAAGCCCATCAACAGGCAAAAGACTCCTTGTCCTCAACAGGTTCCCTTTGTCTTGATCTGGAACCTTCACAGCCACAAGCCATTTTCAGGGTACAAATACCCCTGATTTGAGGAGGCCCAGTGCAGTCTCTTGAAGATCTACCTGTCACTCTGTCCATCTGGCTCCTGAATGAGAACTGCTCTTAGGTCCTACCTAAGCCAAAATACATCTCTGCTCTTCACTACTCTTCTGGACTGGTAATTATAAATCCCCCCAAATCCCTCAGCCTCTCTATAATTTTTCCTCCCTTTCTCTTTCAGCTAGCTCTTGTGTGAATGTGTGACTGTGTGTATCTTGTGTGAATGCATGAGTGAATTTCCCTCAATAAAATCATTTTATTAGATAATTTTGCTTGGTTTTTGACTTGGTCTGATCCCGTAAAAATTGGGTTTAAAGATCTCGCTAGGTTACCCTGCCTCTTGTAGTGCTACAGCTTGTGCTCTGGCTAATTCCCATTCCCCATTATTTGGAGCACATTGAGGTGTCCCCCATGGGACCCCAGAAATCAGGGTAACATTTTAATTATTGACATTACGTTTAACTGCTGTAATTCAATATTTTTAATGGAAATATTTATTTAACACTTTTATATCAGATAGGTTATTAGTGTACTTTATTCTTAACTTGATGTGAGTCTAACTTGGTCCTCTCCCAGAAGGAAGATGGGATGTAAAGGTAAGATAAGATAAAGTTAGATCAGGTTAGGTAATTTTTTTTTCTTTTATTTAGGAAGTGCTCTGAAATGTTACAACTGTGCTAGTAGTCCATGTGAAAAGACTGTGACATGCCCATCTGGGAAGGATGCTTGCATTGCGGTAAACCTTGCTGGTAAGTATCTTGCCATTTATTACTCATGCTTGCCTTGTGATATTTACAGGCCTTGTGAGATGTGTGGCTCCCAAAGCTCACGAGCCCAGAAAGTGAGTCCAGTCACAGAACCTAAGTAAAGGGAGGAAATTTTCTGAGGCAAGGTGGCAAGGCTTCTTTGCCTCCTCCCCAAAGTCTCCTGTAAACCACAAGGATGGGAGTTTAACTTCGGGACATGTGTCTTTGCAGCCCTTCTCCAGATAATAACAATAAGCTGTTAGGGCAGTGGTGGGCAACTTTGGTGAGCCTGGGGCCCCAGTGCAGGCCACACTAGACCCAGAAACAGGCAAAAATAGTAAAAAATCAGTAATGTTAGTGGCTGGGCATCTCTTTTTATTTGGGAGATTGGAGGGTGGAGAGCAATGCAAAAACTGGAGGCTTCCAGCAGGGGGAACCTCCTTTTTTGTGATTTCGTTACGACAGAGATTGGGAGGCTCCATGGCATCTGCAGAAATCACTTTACTGGCCACTTCCATCTCTGCAGGCTGCACTCTGCCTACCCTTGATACAGGTCTGAGCAAGCTAATCCTCTTTCCTTCTTCCCCTTTCCTTGCCTTATTGCTTTTCTTCTTGACTTAGACCTGAACATTTTTTTATTCCCAAGGGATTCACAACTCATGTCAGGCTACATTTGAGGTCCTGTAAACTTCTGAATTTAGAAACTTCTCTGTGTGCATGGAATTCAAGGAGAAGCCAATAGTTTATGAATTGGTGGCCCTATTTCACTTTCAACCTTGTACACACTCATCTATCTATTTCCTCTTAAGGGGAACAAGTGGGACATGCAGTGAAAGGTGTAACTGTGGAGTCTCTTTTCAGTGTGCTGGCCAGCCATGTCTTTTTTTTTTCAATGTAGAAGTCCCTCCTGTTTCTGCCCAGTCCCAAGGAAAGCTGTGAATTGTTAGTGTTTGTGCTAATGCATCCCTGTTAGTATTGTGTTTTAAAATTTCAATCACATTGTACTAAATACTGTCATATAAAAGTAAATCTTAATTCATTACATGAACTATTAATAGTGTGTTAGAGAAACATTAGAGTTTTTGTTTTAAAAAAAATACAATTATACTTAACTAAAAATGACCAATCCTCCAACCCTAAAAGAAAAAGATAATAAATTAGAATAATATCAGATATTCACCAGTATTCTACACCAGCTACTCCGTTGCATATGCCTAACTAAATAATGTCTCTTGGCCCAACTCTCTGTCTACCTTGAGAGCAAGCAGCTGAATCAGTTTGTCTGGATGTCTGTTCAGCTGCCAACTGAGGTGCAAGAAGGATGTTTTCGGGATCCTCCACCAGCAAGTGAGACCGAGACGAGAAATTATAACAGGGCTCCTGCTTCTGACTGCCTTACTTGTAGTGGGAGGGGGTGGATATGTTATCCTTCTGGTATCTTGATTGGCCGCTGAACAGATCTCCTTCACCAATGCAACTTCTGGCTCTGGGCTGGGGTGGGCATTAACATAGTTTTACAGTGAGATTATGTAGTCTTACTGAATACAAGCCAGTTACAAATCTGTAACTCTGGATTATAAATCTATAACTGCAATACAAAATGCCAGCCATTAATAATGACTCAGCCCGTTAATGTTATTGCCATTTTTTAAATCACTGATGAAAATCTAAGTGAATTGAGGCAGGACATTAATTTTTAATAATTTTTTTCCAAGCTTTCTTCTTGACTGCTGAGGATGCTTGGACCCCCTTGGGCTTCTTCAGGTTTTCCTATCCTTCCCTCCAGAAATCTGTCTAAAGGTCTTCTCTGTTTCAGTAAACCTGGGCCTCCTGTGCACAAATCCTGCCTCTTTTTTTGGCGGGGGGGGCTACATAGAAATCTGCTCATACACCTGTTTAACATGTAATATTTTTTCAAAACTAGAAAGGGACTTTTGTGGCTTTTTCATGCTACACCGTTATACCACTATGGGTCTTTCCACACTACATTGTTATAGTGCTATTATTCCACTTTCAACATCCTATGGAATCCCGGGTTTGCAGTTTAGGAAGCAACATTTAGAATTCTCAGCCAGAGAGTTCTTTGGCCTCAGGAAACTACGAACGCCAGAATACCACAGGATGTTGAAAGTGGAATAATAGCACCGTTACAGTGTGGTGCGGAAAGGCCCCATGACTCCATTTAAATTGCCATGAAATGTGCAGTTGGGGGAGAAACATTTAGGATTTTCACCCAGAGAGCTCTTCTAGTGCCTCTGACTAAACTACAAACGCTGGGATGCCATAGGATGCAGCCATGTTAAAAAAGAATCATAGTACTATAACTGTGTGATGTGAAAGGGCCCCTGGACTGGTCAGGTTTGGAAATTTTTGTTATAGGCGTTTTTGGCAGTCTATGCAGCTGCTGGAGAATCTGGAACAAAATACTGGCCCTTCAGTTCAACCTGTTCAATTGCCCAACCCTTGAATATACAATGCGGCTGCTGATGCGGCTACCTATACACTAATTTTAATCAATAAAGATCCAGTGATGGGCTTCAACTAGCCATCTGGAGCAAACATAAGCAGATGTGGGAGCTATCAATCTTCCCTCCTCTTTACAATCTTCCACGCAATTTCTGAACGAGTTCTAGAGGGCAAAGAAATGTTCCAGGCTTGGGTTTCAGGCAACATAGAGGATTGCAGGGGAGAGGAGGGAGAAAGTTTCTAGAGTTTCAGCAGTGGAACAGTGAAATTCAATCAGGAGGCCTTCTCAAGATCTCTTTGTTGTACTATAATGGAGCTAGACCTGAAACCTTCTGTAGTGTCAGCAAAATTCAGTTACAATAATTGCAGCCAGAATCTCTGCTTGGTAATAATCATTACCAACAGATGATAAAACCAACAAAATAAATAATTGATAAATGCAAAAAAACACAAACCCTTCTCTATCTCTGCATGATAATGCAGTCTTCATGTTTCAAGGCTACTCCAATAACTTTTTCGTTCTTTACCAGTTCATGGATTTTTCTTAAGTGCTGCATAAGATACTCTTAGGGCACATAGATTTTCTTTTGTCTGTCACACCAACTATTCTTAGAACTGGAATTTTTTTTTTGTCCTTTAACAGTATAAATGTTATCTGTAGTAAATGAATGTTTTGCTAAGCAATACAAACTGCATATTTTGTTCTTGAAGAAGCAAAGCAGTACTGGGTTTGAGAATAATTAATTGCACGTATTACATTATCCCTCTCCGCACTTCTCATTCTTTCCTATTGAAAGATCAGAAGGTAAGGGGAAATGGTTGGCTTTAGGTTATTCTTTGGTGTGTTATGGAACAAGGAGAATAAAAGAATGAAGATGGAGTCTCCTTCTATCAATGAATAATCTTGTTGTGATATAAGACAATGAAAGTTTGCAAGAAATACATTTTTGGATCTCTAATCTAGTGTCTATTTGGTATTCATCTATTTTGATTTTTTAAAAATGAACAAAGCTGCCTTAAATATTCTTAACAGAAAGGGGGTATATGTGTAGGCATATCTGTTATCTATTTACTTCACATATAGGGCAGTAAATTTTTTTACTCTTTAACTGGTTGGTAGTCCTATTAAAATGTATTTTTGTGAAGTGATTCAGCAGATATTTTCTCCTCTTTTTCTTACTCCTTCCTTTTCTAACTTTTTAAAAAATGTAAACTAATGTAGCATCTTTTTTTTTCTTTTTAAGGTACGGGAAATGTCTCTGACTGCTGGAAATACTCTGAATGCAATCTAGATAAAGTTGGGGCTTACTACAAGTCCAAGAGCTTTGGATTTAGATGCTGCACAGGAAACCTGTGTAATGCGAAACCATTTTCAACAGGTAATTAAGGAGTTTCATCATAGCTTCTTTGCTGACAGTAGTCCAATGCTCACCTTCTAAAATGGTATAGAAAAGACATATTGATTTGTTTTCAAATTTTACTTAATACTTATTAACAGATAGCTCAAGAGAAAGAACCACACTTGGAGAGATAGAATGACTGAATTATGAAAAAATATATGTAATAGCATAAATCTTGTACACCGCCCATGATTGATTAAGTGCTCATGTTTTTTCCTTGAGATACTACTTTCTGCTTGCCACTTTGTGTCTCATCTGAATGGTTAATCTTTCCACAGTTGAGTAATGGATGCTCATGGTCATAAGTTACCACTTGTTTTATAGGGAGTGGTAGTTCTGAGTAAGTTGAGATTTTCAATATATTTTCCATCTTTATCTATTTTTACACATTTGTTAGAATAACGTGGATAGTGTACAATTGGATCTGTTGAGTTTTCATGTCAGATGATTTTCTCAGACCATTATGGAAATCTCACTCATTAGTTGGGCTGGTAGGAAAATCCCTCCTTGATGGCAAGTGTCAAATCTCTTTACTTCCCTGCTCTTTTTTTCCAAATTGACAACATTTTGTCTGGACAGTTCTCCCAAACAGGATAGGTACCTAGGGTTTTGTTTTTTTAATGTATCCCAAAATCAGAAACCTAAACATCCCTTCAGGACTTTGGTTCATGCTGTCTTCAGAACCTGTATCTACACTAATCTTAGTGGTATCTCTGCTTCCTTCAATGACTCCTTTGTGTCCTCAGGGGGCACAGATGATTGGGGGCAGGAAGAATTAAAGAGACAGTCTTCTGTGAATCTAAGCAAACTTATATTAAGATCCAAGCCTGGGCTTCTTAGTAGCTAATAGAACAATAAATAGATTTGATACTAACCTTCAGGAGAAGCTTTTATCAGGGCAAGTTGCCCTCTCCAACAAATATAAAAAACTGTTCTAAAATGTTTGATACAGAGATTATGTATGGATAAGGAATAATGTCTAATTATATGAAGCTGTAATTGATAAAATCTCTAAATGCTAGACAATTGCATTCTTTAATGAAACTCTCTTTGAAAACTGAGTCATATAGTTATAGTTTTCTATTTACACATAACATAAAATAAAATCTTGCAAATAGATTCTAATATATATAATAATATATAAAAGTCCTTCTTTGTGTTACAACTGGGGAGAAAATGCCATTAAAATATCCCATTGAGGAAAATAATGGTGGTTTTATTAAAAACAGCCACCATACTCAGGCAGTTTCTACAGTAGCATTAGTCAGTTAATGTGTGCAAGTGTTATGCTTAATGCTTTCTGTGGGTTTAAATTAGACAGAGCATGTGTGTGGGAAACATTTACTGCAAAAATAGTCTCCGATCAGAATAGTTTTGGCTGTTCTCTTGGCAACTGAAGGAAGCTCACTAGAAGAAGATCCAGTGCAGAAGCAGAAACACCCAGAAACTCTGGGATTCACTGGGTTTGTAACACTGGTGGCATTACTGGGTTTGGAACATTGGCAGTCGATGGCTTCCATGTCAGTGGGATAGTAAATGAATTCTAGATATCAGATACTAGAAGAGATAGCCAAGGCACTGAACCCTATACCCCAAATAAAATTACATCTTGGGTAATTTCCAGAACAAATTAATCTCCTCACTGACATGGCAGTCACCAGACACCACTGATCTGTAATTACAAGATATACACAAGTAGTGCTGGGATAACTGCATTAATTTATTACATTTTAACATCTCTAAATTCTTACTGGTAAGACAACTGATGTTACAAATGATCAGGGCATCATTGCTGATTGTCACTGTACATTAGAGATTCTACTAACATGAAAAATCAGTCCTGACTCAAGATCAAACTCTTGCTTTTAGATGCAAAACCACCAGCACCTGTACAGCAGTGCACTAATGTGCAGTGTCTGGAAGCCAAACTAAACCAGTCTTGTAAGTATTTATGTGTACATCTTGCACTACTCATGTATAGTTCTAAAATCTAAACATTCTTGTTTATTTATTTATTTTTAAATGTCTTCTTTCACTTTGCAGTGCAAAATCTGCTTGTGAGGTTGGTTGCTCTGGAACAAAAAGTTCAGGCCCAACAGCAGCTCATTGAACAGATGGAGCAGAAACTAAACCTTTAAGGGCATGGTTCGTATGATGACAGAGAAAACAGAGGTGTTGAATACAAGGAAGGCTGGTGTGGGATGGAGTATCAACACATTTCTAAAAGATATTCTTAAAAACAGATAACTGTAATCAACAACCAGAATGGAATCTTATTAAAAACTTTTCAGAAATAATATTAGGTTAAGATAGTACATAATGTATACTTCCTGGAGTGGGGAGGGCAGAAAGTTTCTTAAATAATTAGGAACAATATTTCAAATATTAAAATCAAAATCATATCATTTTTCAAGTAATCATCTTTCCTCATATTTTTTTGTTAAAAAGGAAGCAATTTTTTAGAAAAGTACCAAATAAGTTTCATTTTGTGTTGTCAATACAGGATATGATAAGGAATTCATGACCATGTTTCAAGCCCCTTTCTTAGGAAATAAAATAACCTGTTTGCTGGAATCATTCTTGTACTATTGCATCATCTTCTTATAGATTTTCCACATTTGTTTTCTCAGACACAGATTTCTTCCTAAAATGAGGTCTCTTAAGTCAGCATTCCAGATATACACCTCAGGCTATAAGCCACAGGCCAGGAGCCTTGGAATTTGTTCAGACAAGGGGATTTTACTGACCACATTTAAGAGAGAAGGTCCTATTTTGGAACAGCTGACTTTTTTGCTTAACACATTTTTCTCAGTGTGTGTATGTGTGTGTGTGTGTGAGAGAGAGAGAGACAGACAGACAGACAGACAGAAGAGACAAAGGGAAAACACGTGGTCTGCTGCTTGAAAATGATGACATTTGAATCTCCTGTAAACTTCCATGAATGAAGACAGTAAAATTCTTGTCTGAGTGCACCCACAGTTGACATGTAAGAGGGAGAGCGATTCTTTTGTAGACTATCTTGGACATTGCAAGAGCTTTTTGTACTGTTAACCATGGTATGTCTCAGAACAGATCGCCTAGTTTGGGTGTAGGAGGCTGGTGCAAACTAGAAGTGATTGCTTTTGTACATGAAGGGCTGATTCCAAAAGGGAATGCTAGAGTACCATCACTCAACATCTTGGCAGTTATGCTTTGGGCTTTTGCAGAGTTTTACTCTTTTCCCCATACATATGTTAATCAAGAAGTCCAGAATACATCTGTTCCCCCAACACTCAACATCAACATGAAACTGCTTGGAGAAGTTCATCCAAAGGTACAGACTTACATTCCAGTGTCCAACACTGCAGTTTTGGACTATGTAATGAATATGTGGTAGCTGTAATGTCTGCTGCTACAGTTAATATAGAAAAAAAAAGCATGAATTGATAAAACTCCAAGGGAAGCAGAAGCAAGGTGTTATTTCTTCACCAGCTCCAGTAGCATTGCAGACAAGGTCTGACAAACAAAGGAACCTCAGCCCATTAAATACTATACAACTGGAGTTAAAGCAAGAATGTTGGTGTAATGTTCCTTTAAAGCAGTAAGAAGGAGCACAGAGAATTGAATTTGCTACTGGCAGAGCTGCCTAGGACCTGAAACAAAATGTTGCAATGCTCATTTGTGCTGTTCATGTTTCCAGCCACTCTTTTAAACCCCCATCCTTGTTTCCTGGTCCTCTCCCATAACACTTGGAATTTTGTGGCCACTGAGCATGCTTACTATTCCTTGGGCTATTGAGAGTGAAATATTACCTCATTATCCCAACCTCACCCAACTCAAGATTTGTGACACTACTCCCTTGTATGTGGGTTGGTGTACATAAGCTGTGGCAATCTCAGACACCAAATATCGGAAATAAAATGAGCAGGGTGCCTTGAAGAGGAAGGCTTAGGGTTTCCCTTGGGCTAGGCACTATGTTATTAGGCCAAACACCCCCATACTTCGATATGGTTTAATTGGTGAAATATGATTTAATTGTCAAAATATATTAATTGGCATAAATATAAAATATACCCTGCTATGGCTGAATGGCTATGCCAGATAAAAGGAAAAGGCTGTCTGAACACATGCATTGCAAGTTAGGTCAGAAAAGATCTCGAGGTGGAACCAGTTTGTAATCAGGAAATCATCAGGAAACTGCAGTAATAATCGGCTTGCAGTTAGCCTTAATGACTCAACCTTTTAGACCAGTGGTTCTCAACCTGTGGGTCCCCAGATGTTTGTGGACTTCAGCTCTCAGAAGCCCTGAGCATTGACCATAGTGGCTGGGGCTTCTGGGAGCTGAAGTCCACAAACAACTGGGGACCCACAGGTTGAGACCACTGTTTTAGACAATAGTGTCTGGAAGAATCCCACAAGATGACTGATTGTTTTAACTCCTTTCCTTCTGACCAAACAAGTTTCCCCTTTGTCTTCACACCAGTCTAACAAATACTGAACTATCAGGACAGCCATTAGCCCTTTGCCACCTAATACTATTAGCCTATTCTGGACCTCAGTGTAATTTCATTGTTTAGCCAGCCAGAGAACCATTAACACTTTCACCCTCCAGGCAGAAACAGGGTACTTAAACCACAGGTTCTGCCCAGTCAACTTGCAGCACACCAATTGCCGGTCACCACTCTGATTCCCATTTGTGTACTGTCCTTAGATTTGTGTCTAAGTCATGTTGATTTCTTTGCTGCTTTTCTGGATTGGTAAATATCACCCACTTTGCCCTGAAATCTCGCTATCCAAAACTTTCCTCCATTTTCTTTCAGTTAGCCTTGTGTGATTGCATGACTGCTTGGATCTTGTGTATGTGATTGCAGTTCCACCAATAAAACACATTAAGCTTATTTTTTTTAATCTCTGGCTGGTTCTTTCCTGCAGAAGTAATGATTAACATGTGTAAAAGATCTAATTAGATTACCTCCCTCTCACATGCCTCCTTTTTGAGCTAATAATTCCCCACCATTTCACGGAGGTACTGCTATTGCGGGTGGACTCCTGAGTCACCCACGTTTTGGGGTAATGGCTTTTCTTGGCCTAATTTAGAAAAATCTTTGTTTCAGGGACTTTCCTTTAGAAAACACAAGTTGAGACAGTGAAGGTTACATCCAGAATATTTAGTTCCTCCCTGACACAGAAGTGTTAAGGGCTTTTTGACAGCAAGGAAAGTAGGACCAGGTTATTTACATGGAAGGAATATGTAGAAGGCCAGTTTAAATACCTGGCCTGAAAAGATATTCTACTAGAAATGTTAGTTGGATGGAAAATTAACATGACACATGCACAATGAACATCACCTGGCAACTAAAAAACTTTCCTATATTAGAATGAACAACTGCTAAGCTCAGGGCCTCCATTCTGTTCAGATTCTGGTCTGTCGGGGTATAGGATAGAAATTCATTTCTTTGAGTTGTTTCCAAATGATGATGACCCTAAGACAACCTCATCTTGGGGCTTTCTTGGTAGCTTTTTGTTCAGAAGGGGGTTTGCTTTTGCCTCCCTCTGAGGCTGAGAGAGTATGACTTGACTAAGGTCACCCAGTGGGTTCCAATGGCAGAGTGGAGATTCAAATCCTGCCATCCAGAGTCATAATCCAATACTCAAACCGCTGCATCCTTCTGGCTGTCTCTGCTCTGCATAGGATGCCCCTTAAATGTTATAGCTGTCAAAGCTAATAATTTAATACTAGACGTCTGACAGCTTTTAAAACAAAAACAAAAACCTTAGAGTTCAGTTTAGACTCTGGTCTAAACCTGGTCAGTTTGAGGACCAATTTTATCCCCAGGACCCCATGGATTATCAAAAATAAAATTTCAAAAACAAAGAAGGGGCCAAAAAATCTACCTATGGTTTTGAAAACCCTTTTTTAAAAAAGTACAGTTTAACAGTACTAGGGGGCCCTTGTGATAAATCTGAAAGGTGAATTGTTATACCAGAAGGCTTCTAGGAGAGGTAATTCAATGTTTTTCCCCCAGAGAAAGAAGGCCAATCTGGGGTGCCAAGCACTATAAAGACAGAATTGAGGAGCACTGTGAGCCCAGGGCTGCACTTTGTTCATCCCTGCTTTATCCTGCTCTTGCAAAGTACTGTGTGTTGCTGTCTCTTACACCTGTAACTCCTCCTTTCCATCATGGAAGATTGTGCATCCCATGTGCTGTGCAATGCAGCACAGAAATAGCAATAATCTGTTTGCAAAATATTGGCAAACACTGCCCCCTCCTGCCACCGGACAAGCAGAACTGCTTTCTTAAATAAATTGTTTTGCTCCCAGCCAATGTTTCAGCGTAGGAATGATACTAATATATGAATGATCAACAAAAAATTTATTTGCCAGTGGAATTCATTAAAGTCTTAGTATTCTCTCTGGTTGAAATCTTGCACGGGATTTACAAACATTGGTGTATGTAAATGGAGTCATGGTGTAATGGTGTAGTAGTTTGAGTGTGGGACTAGGGCTCTTGGAGACCAGAGCTTGAATCCCTGCTCAGCCATAGAATCCCACTGGGTGATCTTGGGCAAGTCACACTTTCTCACCTCCAGAAGAAGTCAAAGGCAAAACCACCTCTGACCAAATCTTGCCAAGAAAACCCCATGATGGGTTTTCCTTAGGAGTGCCATAATGGGGAGTCAACTTGAAAATACAGAACGATGATAACAATAACAACAACAATAACAGGCAATGAGGGCATTTAGAATAGGCAGGGAGGGGCGTTTAGAATTCTCAGCGAGAGAGTTCTTTGGCCTCAGTAAACTATAAATGTTACCAGGCCATATACCCCCACATTTTGATATGGTCTAATTGGCAAAATATATTAATTAGCAGATGTGTTGGCATAAAATACAAATTATACTTATGGTTGCAAGGCCATGTGAAAAGGGACACTCGCTGGGAGTAGGTCAGAGATGACCCCAGTGTGGCCAGGTTAAAAGTTCTCTGAAATTAGCCAAGAAAGCCTGACATAATGGCTCTGAGCTAATCCTATCAACTGCCAACATCAGAAAACAATAAGGTGCCCAGGACCCCTACTGTGTGCATATCCTACTGCAGATAGCCCAGAAACTCCCTCTCAACCGAGACATTGAAAGCAATCAGTCCATTCCAGACCCATTGTCCACAACAGGTTCCCTTGGTCTTGCATCCGAAACCTTCCCTGCCACAGGCTATTTTCAGGGTACAAATACTCCTGATTTCAAGATGCCCAGAGAAGTCTCTCGAAGGTCTTCTCATCACTCTGTCCGTCTGGCTCCTGAATGAGAACTGTCCTAAGGTCATACCTAAGCCAAAACACATTTCTGCTCTTCACTACTCTTCTGGATTGGTAATTATAAATCCTCCCAGACCCCTCAGCCTATAATTTTTCCTCCCTTTCTCTTTCAGTTAGCTCTTGTTTGAATGCTTGACTGTATGTATCTTGTATGCATGCATGAGTGAATTCCCCCAATAAAAACACATTTTTAGCTTACTTTTTAATCTTTGTCTGGCTTTTTGCTTGGTCTGACCCCATAAAAATTGGGTAGAAGATCCTGCTGGGTTACCCTGCTCCTCGTTCTGCCAAAGCTAGTGCTCTGCTAATTTCCTCAGTCTTTGCATTTTTGGAGCAAATTAAGGTGTCCCCCAAGGGACCCCCAGAAGTCGGGGTAACACAAACCCCAGAATTCCATGAGATGTTGAGAGTGGAATAATAGCACTATAACAGTATAGGGTGGAAATGGCAAGTTCTAGTTGCTTTAACTCAGGATAATGAGGACATATCATTTGCTCTTCTGCCTCATGCAGCGAAATATCTTCTCAGATCCCTGATTTAAATACCACAACAGTTGGATTATGGGTGCCTGATTCCTCTGATCTAGGAAAGGACAGAACTAAACCAAGGTACAGTGACCCTTTCAGTGTGGAAGATCTGTATGTTTTGTTCCAAACACAAATTGCAACCATGTCAAGAGAGGGGAGATTTTTACCAGGAAAACTATTCAGGGAAAACAGAACTTGTACATTACCTTTATCTCAGTTAGATCTGGTCATTTTCATACTGGCTGCTAACAAAATGTAAACAGATTTCTTCCTGTCATATCTTTCTCTGCTGATAAGAACACACACTTGAATCCTAGTAGTGAATTCTCCCAGCCAACAATGTACCATGAAGCAAAATTTACAGCACGAGTAGACATTAAAATGAGTCTAGACATGTGTCTTTAGAGCACACCTGGTAACAGGTCAGAATTATATGTTGTCATGGCCCAATAAAAAAGTCTGATGCATAAGCCCCAACACATGTATTGTCTTTCCTTTTTTCAAAGACTGCACTCTGGTGTTCATTATTCTTATTTGCTAGACGTGCACATGTGTAATTCTAATTGGATAGTGGACAGTGTTCACAACACATCTGTTGATTCTTAATATTGGGCAGGAATCTTTAACTGCAAATGGCAAAGTGAGGTAGTCAAATGGACCTATCCCATTTACAGATGTAGGATGCCAGTGTGGCCAAGCTGCTGCCTAGATCAACGTTTGTATAGGAAGAGGTGTATGTGACTTGGTTGACAGTAGTTTACCTAAGACAGCCAGCATGGTGTAGTGGTCTGAGCGTTGGACTATGACTGTGGAGACCAGAGTTTGATTCCCTGCTTGGCCATGGAAACTAACTGGGTGACCTTGGGCACATCACACCCTCTTAGTCCCAGAAAACCTCACGATAGGTCACCATTAGGGTCACCATAAGTCAGAAATGACTTGAAGGTACACAACAACAACAGTAACAATGTGCACATAATTATCATAACAGCTGGTGCCTATGTCACTGGAGTGGTAAAATCTACTTCAGATTTTACACTGAAAGACCTGAATCTATTTGGGGGCCACGGCTCAGCACCCTGGATAGTTTCTTTAAAGTTCAAGCTAAAGCTTGGATTCATCATACCATTCACATGGAAGCCATCAGCTCCCAACTACACAATTGCATAACATACCTGTTATGTAATCTGTTCTTAAAAGATAGAATATCCTTGAAGTATCACATAATACACAGTGAAACATTATGAGAAAGGCATTATGTTTGGATTAGGAAAGAAACCCATTGTTCTGGTTTAAAGCTCTTTGCTGAATTATACCACCATATGTCACTTATATTTTCAGACGAATATAAGACATTCTGAAACCTATTAAGGGCATACATTTCTTACAGAATGGGGCAATACCATACTTGTAACATGAAAGGAATTGAAGTGGCAGAATTACAGGATTTGTACAAGAAGTTTGTTGTAGAATGTCCTAGTGGAGGTCTCTATCTGCATGAATTTAAGCAGTTTTTTGGCATTACAAGCCAGAGTGAAGCATCTGAATACGCTGAGAGTGCATTTAAATCCTTTGACAGGAATGGGGTGAGTTTGATTTTAAAAGAAAGTTGAATATAGGAAAGTTTTTAGGGGGATGGGGTTAGGTCAGTATAGTGGCTGATATGCCATGCAAAAATATAGC
This sequence comes from Iguana delicatissima, assembly GCA_948472985.1. Lineage (NCBI taxonomy): Eukaryota > Metazoa > Chordata > Lepidosauria > Squamata > Iguanidae > Iguana > Iguana delicatissima. The sequence continues at coordinate 268,813 of CAOKZL010000990.1, read as the reverse complement.
TTCCTCTGCCCTTTTGGGGCCATATTTATTTATTTATTTTGCGCTTCCTAATAAAAGTTTGGTAATTACTTTTCTTTTAACATTTCAGGATGATAAGATAGATTTTTTGGAATATGTAGCAGTTTTAAATCTAGTGCTAAGAGGCAAACTTGAGCACAAACTGAAATGGTTATTTAAAGTATACGACAGAGATGGAAATGGCTTTCTTGATAAGACCGAACTACAGAAAATGCTGAAGGTAAGAACTCTTGAATTTAATGTTTTATATTTAAGATGATTTTTAGGCTGCTTTCTTTACTTAACGGGGTGGTGGTGGCATCACAGTAATATCTTATGGTATACCAAGCCATGAAACTGGTTCAGTCTCTTCACATATAACTATAAGATATAAGATATCATAGCATAATTGGCTTTTAAGTCAGATGAATAACTGGATGGAAAATGAACAACTGTATGGCATCTAGACTAAGTTCCATGGAGTAGGGACTTGTCCTTTTCATCTCTGTATACATGGTGTCTCAATTTTAAAAAAAATTAATCTTTTCAGAGCGTCTATAATGTCAAACAAGGATGGGCAAGAAACACAGATACACAGCTGTCATCCCCGGAGGAAGTGTGTGACAGGATATTTCAACTATTGGATGAAAACAATGATGGTAAATATATTCTTTGTATTTTCTGCAAGTTTCCCAAAGCACATTTATATCTCTGTTTAACTGAATTTATCAGTGTACTCTGTCTAGGCACACTATATAAACCAAGCAGGAAAAAAAAAGCTATGTCCAGTTTTAATTTCAGTCTCATTGCCATAATAAACAGCCAAAGTTGTTTTTCTCCCACTCATTTATCATTTTAAGGATAGGATAGAAACTTAGGATAGAAACTTGGAAACTGGCTTTTATGTGTAGGTGATTTCTGCCAGATTGAAAAGACATGAAAACAATGAATATATGCCTGTCCAAACTATTTTTGAAGTGTAACAGCATGCAAAAAATTGACCTTTATATACAACACTGATAACCTGAATCCTTCAACTGATTCATTTTATATCAGGTTTGAGTGTTTCCACTGCAAAGTTTTCTATTTCCAAAACACTAAGCAAATCACAATAGCAAATAGATTTAAGGTGGCAAAGAAGCGCAGAAATACCCTGATTGTGATAAACATTAGGCCAATGGAAGAGGTGCAAGAAGTGGACTTATCCCCTAACTTGCAGGGGTTGAGTAACAAGTACTTGCAGGGGTTGAGTAAATGCGGTGGATCTGAAGGAGGGAAGAAGTTTGTCCCTCTGAAGCCTTTGGGGGCCACACAAATAGCCCAAAATGCAAAATGAACAGCAGAACCAGAAGTGGCTAGAAGAGCATTTCTGGTTTTTAAAAATGAGAATCTTTTGATGTTAAGCCATTCAAGGTGCCCTGGCAACCACATTAAAAGCGAAATTGCCACTCCTAAAGGCTTCCAAAAGGAGGAGAGCAGAAGAAGGAGATCTAGGGAATCTGAAGGAGTCTTGAGGTTCATGGGGAGGGGGCTGCTGCCCCAGGATCACACATTGCCCATCCACATGCTAGCAAAACTGGCACCATCATCACAAACACAGACGATAACAGCTCAGTAGCAAAATACATTTTGTATGCTCAAGGTCACAGATTCAGCCTCTCACATCTACCTTCCCAGGCAGGCCTAATAAAGAATCTTACTGGAAATGCTAGAAAGCCACTGCTGATCTGTCTTGTTAACAATTGGATTCAAAAGGACTGGTGGTCTGACTCAGTACAAGACAGCTTCCAATGTACCTAAACTATAATGAGTTGTACAATGGTTTGTGAAAGAGCTTGTACAACTACTTGTTAAAATAGTTTGTGTAGCCACTTGCAACATTTTGTCCTAGTAGACTTAAAGTGCTGGATGTGCAGCCCTGCCCCAAAAGATTTCTACAAACAGTAGAAGCCTTGCACTAGCAGAATGACATTATTAGATATACCCCCCGCGCTTCCTAAAAAGTCCATTATTGTTTTTATACCGCTATGCAAAATGCAATTAGTTCTGTGGATATTCATGGATGCCTGCTTCCATTCATTGCAAGCCTGGAAAATAATACATCAGCCATACATGTTTATTCAAAAGAAAGCCCTCCATATTCAGTGGGAATTTCCCTTGTAAGTATGCTCAGGACACCAGTATACATTATTTATCTTTTGCTATTAGGAAATCATGGCCAATTACATGGAGCAGAGTATTAAGCTTCCCTGAAAACACCTTAGCTATTAGCCGAGCTAAATAGATAATGGCATTTTTCCCAATAAGATGTTTTAAGGAAGCTTTCCAGTTCCTGACTGCTGCTTCAACAATGCAACTGTTATTGCCTTAAAGGACTTACTGGGAGGAACTTAAGGGTCAGAAATATAAGAAAAAAACATGGTTTAATTTTGAAACAAATGTTTGTTATGCAGTTTGTTTATAGAAATTGATTGTTCTATTTTGGGAAACTGCAAGTTCAGCATGCTCCTAAATCACAGTTAGGACAAAAGGAGGTAGAAAGGACAGTACTCGTATTTTTCCCTGGTCTATTTCTCATGTATAGGTCAGCACTGAGGAAAATATTGAGGGATGGAGCATATCTATTGTCTCCAGAGTGTCTAGAGGAGGGACCAAAATGGTGGAGGGTCTGGAAGTCATGCCCTATGAGGAGCGGTTTATGGAGCTGGGGATGTTTAGTCCACAGAAGAGAAGGTTAAGAGGGGACATGATAGTCATGTTTAAATATCTGAAAGGGATGTCATATTGAAGAGGGAATGGGCTTGTTTTCCACTGCTCCAGACACTAGGACAAGAAGCAATGGATTCAAGCTACAGGAAAAGAGATTCCATCTGACCCTCAGGAAGAACTTCTGAAGGTCAGAGCTGTCCAGCAGTGGAATATGCTGCCTTGGAGTGTGGTAGAGTCATCTTCTTTGGAGGTTTTTAAGCAGAGGCTGGATGGCCATCTGTTGGGAGTGCTTTGAAGTGTGTTCCTGCATAGCAAGGGGTTGGACTGAATGGCCTCTGTGGTCTCTTTCAACTCTATTATTCTATGATTTGTTACCCTGTGACTTGGGGGTCCTGAGAGGGGCACCCAAACAACCAAACAAACACAACCAAGTTGGGGAAATTAGCTGGAGCACTCTCTTGGCTAATGAGAGGCAGGGTAACTTAGCGGGGATCTTTTACCCAATGTATACAGCATCAGGTCAGTGAGCAGTCAGGCAGTTAAAATAGCAACAATAACTTTTATTAAACAGATAGCAAATATCAAGAAAACACAACCCCTCAACTAACTAGGAAACAGAAAAGAGAGTTTGGGGGAAATGGGTGATATGCCACCTTTCTTGCAGTCCTGAAGAAGCCAACTGGAGAGAAGGAAACTCGGTGTGGTGGCCGAGGGGAGCTCGCAGAGCAAAGTGGCAGCAAGGCTGGATAGCACTCCAAAGAGGGCCGAATGCAAGTCCGTTGAGCAGTCCGAGGAGCTCTCGGAGCTGGGTGTTTTTATTAGGGGATGGCATGACTGTAGGCTAGCCTGGTCTTGGGTGAAAACAATGAGTTTTGGGCTGGAGACAATGTCTCCGAAAGGTCAGGATTTGCACGATTGAGTTAAGGTCTGAATTGACAATAGTATGGCCAGTATGTAGATGCGGCTAGCTTGGCAGTTAAGCACTCAGCTCGCCAGGGTGCCCTCTCGGGGCAGAGGTCTCTTTGTGTTAATAATGAAGGTGTTTGTTTTGGCAGGTCCCCTAGAGCAGAGCTGGCAGTTTCTGGCTTGCCTTGGTGTAAACAGCAGATAATAGCCATGCCTAGCTTCACGCTTGTTCGGTGGCCTCACAAACACTTGGCTGGTGGCAGCGCAGGGCCGAATTGTGATATCAAAATGATATCTAAGGTTACCAAAGGCCAGGCCAGTACACGGCGGTAACAGATTCATGAAAGTATGACAATAATAATCTCTGTTTTTAATTTTGCAGTCTGCAGGTAGTTTCTTCATATGCCTGAAATGGAGAACAAAAATGTCATCATTGGTACAGGGGTACTGGATTATAGCCTAAATGTCTTGAAAGGCCCCCTGGCTTGTGTTTTACAACCCTATCCTAAGGCAAAAATCCTACCAAAGTTCTCTGAGGTATATAGTCTGATGACTGCAACCAGAAACAGTTGAGGCTTTGACTAAATCTCTTAACATATTAGTTTTCTCTATTCTTCTAGGAAAACTTTCCCTGAAAGAGTTTATTGATGGAGTGCAACGAGATGATTGGATAAGAAAAATGCTAAGCGTAGAAATAAATCCCACAAAATGGATCCTTGAACATCAGGAAAAAAGACAGATGTAAAGGACAAACATGAGGAAATGTAAACAAATGAGGAAATGTAATACAAATGATAGTGTTTATGTGAATTATTTTTTCAGGGTGACATTACGAGCCTAGAAAACAAGAGGTACTAGATTGCAAAGGCATCCTTTTTTTAAAATCGAATCATAGCATCAAATTGCTAAAAATCTGTAAGCTTTATATTTGCACATAGTTCTTAATTGGAGAATGGAGGTAGTGTAAAGTCTTACCTGTTACAACATTGCTATAAATTATACATATATGCATAAAAATATTAGTAGCCTTTTAAACAATTAGTTGTATATGCATGTACGTAAGTGAATAGATCTAACCTCAAATATTTCTTTACTTCCTGTATAATCATGCAGCAGGCCCCAGCTTCCAAGCGCAACTGACAGGTTTCCTTATGATTGTCACAACTATTTGGCCTATGTAGGCATAACTGTATCCTCTTCCTACTTCTATATAGACATCTCTTCTGTTTTCTGTCATTTCCTCACACAGAAATCCCGTACCAAGTTCCTTCCTTCTTGCTTCCATTGTCATTAAAGTTCTCATTTCCCACCAATTTATTCCCTACATCCATCATTTTCTACCCTATGTAATTACAGGAGTCCTGTTCTTGTTATGTGAAGCAATCTTTCCTCTAGCTTTCCTATGGCATGCGCATAAACGATGAAAAATGGCCACAACCTGCCTGAGATGCTTTATCAGCACATATCCAGGTGGGGACTGTAACTTATTTGCAAAAACAGCTTTATGAATTTTTCTGGAGAGATGGTTCAGGGATTTCAAGAGCCAATATTGTTTTGGGAATAGCACAGCATGATTATGTACTTGTTTCTGTAACCCGGTAATGTCTGTTCAGCTCAAGAATTTGCAAATAAACAGATTATTGAAAAGCTCCAAGCCCTTGCCAGTGCTCACTTACTAAGCAATGCTTAACTGGGCTCTGGTCAGAGGTCAGTGTAAATATTATGTAGTTTTGTGAAAAATGAGAAACAGTGTTAAGTGCCAAGGTAAGCAACTAATGCAAAGGTTGTCTGCTATGGCCCTCCAGATGTCAGACTGCAGTTCTCACCAGCTCTAGCCAGAATAGCTAATGGGGAGGAAATATGGGCTGGAGTTGTAGTCACAAAACATCAGGAGGGTAACATTTTTGCATTCCAAAGTATGCCTACTCTGCTTCCACCCTTCTCTCAAAACCTGTGAGAGATTGTTATTCTTCAAACTTGGGGTATCACTTTCAATTTCCAGGAGATCTCTGGTTCCTCCTGAAGCGAACATGTAGGCATCTTCAGCTGGGCAGTTGCTGGTTGGCCCTGCACTGTTCCAAAGCACCTCAGGTTAGTAAGCTTCTCCAGTCAGTTTAAGGGATAGATGCATATTATTCATCTGAAAAAGAACCTATCTTTTTACTTTTACTTTCCTTGCCCTCTTCCTGAGACTCAAGCTGGCATCCATTTCTGTAACAGTCTTTGCATACTCTGAGAGACTAGTGAATCTTTATAACAAAATCTTCAAAATTCTGCATCAAAGCCCCTCCTCCCCCCCCTCAGCTTGACTGATCTTCTTCTAGTTTCTAGAGTCTACAAGATCAAACAAAGAAAAATATAAATTACAGAAGCATAAAAACAGAATATCAGGGTGAGAAACACTGGTTCCCTTTAAAAAAGGAGAGAAGTCTCATTTGATTTTGGAAAGTCACTGAAGGTTGGCTTTGTACATTTCTTTTGCATCCCTACCATACTACCATAATTCAAATCATAGTTCTTTTTACACTGGCTACACTTCAGTTTATAAAAACCAGATAGCATCTAGTTGTATAGTACGAAAATCCACTATTTTTAAGTGTCCCATTTCCCCTTCTTTACTGCAGCCCTCATGGCCACAATATTTGGCCTGATTTTTGGACCTTCCTTCTTTCCTGAGCTCAATTTTGTAGCACTTAGTATAATAATGAATTCTGTAAAACTCACCAGCTTGCCTAGTTCTCTGGTGTTTTAATTGGTCCTAATAATGGTATTGTCCAATTGTGTTTCTCCCCCTCATAAGTTTGTTTCTTTACTTGTTTTGGGAAAAACAGTCACTTAGGATGGAATCTGACAAAAACCCACCAGAGGCATTCTTGCCATCAGTAGAAAAAACTCACAGCCGAAACTAGGCAGCAGTCTAACAGTCTTTATTGTGGGCAGTAAATCAAGCTAAGGCAATTAAGTCACAGCGAAGCGAGCCATCTCTAACAGAGCAGACAAAAAAGGAACAAGAACACAGCCTGTTCAGAAGCCGTGTTTTAAGTATACATGTTCAATAACAAGGAGCCTTGCAAACCATAACATATGAACACAGCTGCATGTTCCAGACGGCCTTGATTACATTCAGCTTTTTCATGGGAAACACTCTATCCTGCTAGCCTAAACAACTGCAAGCGGTTTTGCTTTCTCACCCTCTGGTGGTGGGAAACGTGCAGCCAGGAGTAACAACACATCTCTGCATTGTGACACTCCCCTACTCCTTGCGTAACGTTTTCAGCCACCATGCACTGGAGACTCCATCAACCCCAGCTTGCTAACGTGTTGACCAAATGCATCAGCAGGAAGTGGCTTAGTAAACACATCAGCTACATTTTCTTCTGAAGACACATAGGTAAGGGACACTTTTCCTTCTCATACATACTGTTTCACATTGTGAAATTTGATGTCAATGTGTTTTGATCGAGAAGACGCCCGGTCAGACACTGCCATTTGAATACAGGCTTGTGAATCACAACATATTTGTATTGGCATTGGCACAGACACATGCAGGTCTTGTAGTAACTGCAAAAACCAAACCAACTCAGTACAGAGCACAGATAGACTCACAAATTCTGCCTCTGCAGTGGATAAAGCAAGACAAGACTGTTTTTTAGACTTCCAGTCGATTACTACACCACTGTATTTGATAAGAAAACCAGTTGTGCTTTTGCGGTCCACAATATCCTCAGCAAAATCACTGTCTGATGAACAGACAAGGTTTGGCCTCTGATCAGGACAAATGCTTAGGCAATAATCAAGGGAACCTTTTAGGTACCTTAGTACCCTTTTCACACCCTGCCAATGATACTGGGTTGGCTTAGCACACGCTCTGCCCAAAACGTTGACACTTAGAGCAATGTCAGGCCGGCTGGTGCCAGCTAAGTACAAAAGGCTCCCAATGACAGACTGATACAGGTGTATATCAGGAAATAATTCCTCACAGATATTTTTCAAAAATCCTGGCATCATTGGCGTTTGTACCGGTTTGCAGTCAGACATTTGACACAATTCTAACAGCTTCACAATTTTTTGTTTCTGACACAGCAGAATACCATTTTCAGTTCTCTGTACTTCAATTCCAAGAAAGTTCTGTACTAGGCCTAGGTTCTTCACCTGAAACTTTTTTCCTAGCTCATTTTCAAACACTTGCACTTGTTTCTGTGTAGCACCGACCAGACACAAATCATCCACATATGCAAGGAGAATTTCCAAACTCTCCCCTTTCCCCTGAACATATACACAGGGATCAGCAAGGCTTTGTTTGAACCCACACCCTTGCAGGGCATTGTGTAAACAAAAATTCCAACACCTGGCAGAATACCGTAACCCATAAAGCGATTTCTTCAAACGTCAAACTTGACTTTCTCTCCCCTCTACTACAAATCCATCAGGCTGGAGCATGTACACTTCTTCCTCTAAGTCGGCATTAAGATAGGCAGTGGTAATATCAAAGTGTGTGATGACAGCTTTTCTCTGAGCTGCTATGGAAACACCAACCTGATGGACTGTGCTTTCACAGTCGGGGAGTAGATCTGATCCAGATCACTGATGTCTTGTAAGAACCCGTGTGCCACTAGGCGCGCTTTATGTTTCACATGCCCATCAGCAGTGGGTTTTAACTTGTAGACCCATTTGCTGTCAATTGGTTTCACACCCTTGGGCAAATTACAAAGAGAATACACATCATGATGAACAATGGAATCCATTTCACTCTGCATTGCATCCCACCAGGGTTCTGCCTGCTGCTCAGGCATTTTCACAACATCAGCAAAGCACTGAGGCTCACAGTTTACAGCACACACACGAACTGCTAGAGACTCAGGGAAAAACGCTTAGGAGGAATGCCTTTCGTTTTTCTTTGTGACCATATGGGGATGGGACGATCCTGCAACGGCTCGTCCCTTTCCTCAGCACTGCGAGACCTCTTCACTGAGCCCTCGCGTTCTCTCTCCCCTGTGCAAGACCCTTGCACATCACTTACAGCTCTTCTCCTCCACGTGCCTCTCTCCTCTTCTGTTTTAACCCTTGAGGAACTAGGAGTGGAGGCTGGGAGCGGAGCAGAGGCTGAAGGTTGTACTGGCTGAGAAGCTGGCAGACCAGTCACAGGGAGAAAAACTTCAGACGCTGCCTGAACACGCGACCAATTTGCGTGTTCCTCAAAAGAGGCATTCCTAGACACCACACAGGAATTGCCACCAGCATGAAAACGATACCCTTTGCAGTTGGGCTCATAGCCAACAAAAGGCATACGCTGGGCCTTTGGCTCCCCCTTCCTTCTTTGCCCCTTGGGGATGTGCACCCAAGCAAAACTCCCAAAAACTCTAAGATGTGCAATGGAAGGCTGTTTACCAAACAGACATTCATAGGGAGTAGCATTAACCACAGAACTCCACAGCCTGTCGTGTATGTAACAGGCAGTCAGAATTGCCTCACCCCAAAAACTCAGAGGCAGATCTGCATCAAGCAGCAAACTGTGCATTTGAGTCTGCAGAACCCCTGCATTCCGCTCAGCCACTCCATTTTGATGAGGAGAATAGCTGGCAGTCGTTCTGTGAACAGTCCCTTGCTTTTTGAACCATTGTTGCAAGTTCTCCGACAGGAATTCCATTCCTCTGTCGGTTTGAAGCTTTTGCAGGGAATAACTAAACTGCCTTTCAACCAAGGAACACCAGTTCTTGAGAACTTGACACACATCAGACTTTTGTTTCAACAAATAGCAGAAAATGAACCTGCTAAAATCGTCTACGAGGATGACGAAATATCTAGCCCCTCCTAGGAAGGGTTTACTCATAGGACCTACAATATCACAGTGTACCAACTGAAACGGGGCGGTTGGTACACGAAAACTAACCCTCGGTGCTGGGAGTTGTTTAGATTTAGCTTGCTTGCAAATAGCACAGTCAAGAAAAACATTACAAGGCTTCAAAGTACACCCTTTACAACAACCAGCAAGCCTCTTTAACACAGGAAAGCTTGCATGTACTGCGCGCCGGTGGAGGAGATGAAGTCACTCATTATGTTGTGGGACATTACCATACACATTACACACAGTGTGTCATGGCTCAAGAAAGAACAGCCTCCCTTCTCATGTAGCCACAGCACACACCACCCCATCTTTGAGGATTTTACCTTGCTTCCCATAGAACTCAACCTTGAACCCTGACTCTGTTAGTTGCCCCACAGAAAGCAAACAAAAATCAAGAGAGGGAACAAACAAAACATTTTTCAACCCCATGCCAAGGGCAGGGACAAAAGCTACACCCTCGCCACAAACTTTAGCCTTTGTCCCATCTGCTAATGTCACAGTAGAAACACTGGCAGAATCCAAACAGTCAAATAAATCTTCAGAATTGACCAGATGCTGGGAACAGCCGCTGTCTAGAAGCCAAACGGAATCACCTGCCTCCTCAGAGTCCGACACAGTGTCTGAAACAGCATCTCCCACGGCAACAGCCCTCTGGCCCGACCTCCTCTGCCTCCTCTGCCACGGCCCCTGGCACCGGCGCCTGTGAAGCTTTGCTCCCCTTGCTTCAGGAGCGGGCAATCACGCTTATGATGAGAAGCAGACCCACAGCGAAAGCACCTTCGCACAGCATGGGCTCTCACCAGCCCCTCCTGCCTCGCCTCAGCAGCCGGAGAACTTTTCCTCCCGGCACAGGCCTCTGCAGCAGGAGCCGTCTGAGTGGGTGTCGCTGCATTCCTTGCGCGCTTTTCCTCTTCTTCCAGCAGACGAGCAGAAACCAAGGGAACGGTTAACTCTCTCTCTGGCATGGATTGAAGTGAGGACACCACCAGATTCCAGGAACTATCGAGGGAATTCAAGATGCAAAATACCTTGTCACCTTCAGGCAACACTTTGCCTCTCTCCCAAAGTGACGAAAACAGCTCTGACAACTCTGCCAAATGCTGCCTCACCGGGACACTGGGGGCCAGCTTCATCCCATACAAATGGGCGCACAGGGCATACTTTGCAGCTGTCGATTGACTCAAAAACAACTCCCGCAGCCTCGCCCAGGCTTCTCGAGGGGTGGCAAGATCCCTAATATGTGTGAGCTGGTCATCTTCCACAGTAAGAAAGAGGACAGACATAGCATGCCTTGTTGCCGCTGCTATCTCCGCAGCAGTCCCCTGCAGAGTCGGGGGAGCTGTGAAGGCACCCCACAGCCCCTCAGCTTGCAAATACTTTTCCATGCGAGCTGACCATGCCAAGTAATTAGTTGCATTTAGCGTAACGAGAGGCAGGCCCCAAGGCGCCAATGAGCCATTGTAAAAACACTTCAAAAAACACCTCTCAAAATCATCCTCTGCTACCATGACAAAAACCCGCCAGAGGCATTCTCGCCATCAGTGGAAAACTCACAGCCGAAACTAGGCAGCAGTCTAACAGTCTTTATTGTGGGCAGTAAATCAAGCTAAGGCAATTAAGTCACAGCGAAGCGAGCCATCTCGAACAGAGCAGACAAAAAAGGAAGAAGAACACAGCCTGTTCAGAAGCTGTGTTTTAAGTATACATGTTCAATAACAAGGAGCCTTGCAAACCATAACATATGAACACAGCTGCATGTTCCAGACGGCCTTGATTACATTCAGCTTTCTCATGGGAAACACTCTATCCTGCTAGCCTAAACAACTGCAAGCGGTTTTGCTTTCTCACCCTCTGGTGGTGGGAAACGTGCAGCCAGGAGTAACAACACATCTCTGCATTGTGACAGAATCTACTACCAGAGAAAGATTTGCCACCACGGCAAGGAGTTTGCACCCTTAAAACCATGAGACAATACAGTTTCAATGGACTTAAAAAAAAAAAAAGATGGCAGCAAAAGACTGTCATGTTTCTCTCTATACCAGCTTGAGAACCTGTCTGCTTCACGCAAAGCTGGAGCAAAGAAACAGCCCTTTGACTTTCAGCCAACCTTTCTGTTTTCAGAAACAGAGACTATTGTTGCCAACTCTAGGTGTAATCTGATACAACTATGTATGATTCATTCATCTGACCTAATTTGAGAACTTTTTCTTTTTCCACCTTTGCCACTTTTTGGTTGGAGAGCCACTGTGGTACAGTGGTTTGAGCACTGGACTACAAATCTGGGGCCGGACCTTGAATCCCTGGTCAGGTTTGGAAACCGACTGGGTGATCCTGGGAAGGTGACACTCTTTTGGCCTCAGAAGAAGGCAAAGACGAACCTCTCTGAACAAATGTTGCTAAGGAAATCCCATGCTAAGGAAGTCCTATGACAGATTTGCCTTAGGTTGGAAGTTACTTGAAGGCACACAACTTTTGGTGGGATTCTGTGTTGCTCTGAGAAGAATTCTAGAGAACTCAAAAACTTGCACCCCTTATCATTTGGGTTGGTCCTAATAAGAGCATTACCCAGCTGTAAATTTGTTAATTTATTTTTATTTTTAAATAATTAAATAATTAAATTTATTTATAATTCAATTAATAATCTAATTAATAATTTAATAATTTAATTTATTTAACTTATAATTAAACATTTTAATTTATAATTTATAATTAAATAATTTAATTTATAATTTAATAATTTAATAATATTTAATTTATTTTTAAATAACTTAGGGGGGAAAGAACATTGGGTGGGGTTCCTGGCTTCTGAAACTGCTTGCTGTTGTTTTCAAGCCATCTTCCTCTTCTGGTGATCCTATAAGACTTCCAGGACACCACGTTGCTAACAGTGCTGCAAGGGGTTTGCAAACTATGTTATCCTCTTTAATGAAAAACAATAAAATAAGAATTTATATTTGGCGTAAGCCTCCCGGAGAACAGGGCCACAAAGTGACACACGGACGTTGTCAAAACTTTAAATTTGGGGCAAGGCTCACGATTTGCATCCTTCTGGGTCCCGCTCCGTTTCGCGCCCGCGGCTCTGTAAACAGGCTTCGTATCCTGAGACAAGGGTATTACTCTGCGCCGCATCTGAAGAGCTGGGTTTATGTCCACGAAAGCTCAAGTCAAGTCAAAACAAAAATCAAAGCTGCTGCTGCTGCGTTCCTTCTTCCCGTCGCCCTCCTCCTTTTTATGCGCCGAGAGACTAACGCGGCTACGTCTTCGAAAACAAACAAGCCACATCAAAGCCACGTTCCACCCTCTTCTCTACCGTCTTGCTACGCGCCCCGACGACCGCTAGGGGCCGCTCTCTGCCCAGGCGGCTGGCAAATATCTGGCGACACACGCGAAGAAGGCACAGAGGGTGGGGCGAGTTGGGCGTCGGCCACGCCTTCCCGTTCGCCGATTGGCTGCGGGCTGCTCTGCGGACGTCGCGTCCTGACGTGCGCCAGGCTCGCGCTCGCCGCCGCCGCCGCCGCCGCCTCCTCCTCGTCCACCGTCGCGGCGAAACTCCCGGTTCGGCCGCTGCGTCGCTGATACCGGGATGGCTGTCCCGGCTGCTCTACGGGCAGCCTGGAGAGGGCCGGGGCGCAGCTGGCGCCGCGGCCTGTGAGCAGCGGCCCACGACACCCAAGCCCCGCCCGTTGCTTTTTCCTGAGGGGACTGAACGCGCTCCAGGCTCCTGCCCCCCTCTCGTAAGGTAGGCGCAGACTCTGCCGGCCCCCCCACTCCAGCGGCATGGAAGAGGAATCACCTCTTGCCCCGACCGGAAGTGTTTACCTTTGAAGCCCCTCCCCTTGAGGGGGCGCGCCCGTCGTGTCTGCCCGTTGTTGCCCGCGCCTCGTCTTAAAGGCACCGGTGGTGGTACTTGCCGGGGGACGAAGAGATGCGCCCTCTGGGTCTTGCGGAGAGAGGGACAGACGCGGGCCTTCCTTGCGCCCGCCTCGCCCCGGGACGGGGGTGGTACAAGTCTGCCGGCAAGGCCCGCGGGAGCTGGAGGGAGCTGGCTCACGAGCACGCTGGGCGGGCCGCGTGGCCGTTACTCAGGCCGTTTCCGCACTGGACCGCTGCTCTTTCGACGTCCTGTGGAGTCCTGGGGTTCGCAGTTTAGGGAGGGGCCTGCGAGCGGCTGTTATCCCGCTTTCAGCATGCTGTGGAAAGGCCCCTCCCTAAACTGCGAACCCCAGGACTCCACAGGACGTCGAAAGTGGAGTAAGAGCGCTGTCAGGGTCTAGTGCGGAAATAGCCTCGGACACGCATGGGGCAAAGCCACTGTGTGTCTCCCCTCTTGCAAGACCGAAGAAACATTTGCAGCTTGCTCTGAAGCACGTTTCTTTAGCATGTAGTCTAATGCTATTAATTTCCCAATAGTTGCGCGTCGCATCCTCTCCCAGATTTTTTTGCCCATTTCTCCTTTCTTTGCTAGCTTGACTGGCGTGCGTCTTCCCTTGTTTTGACAAAGGTGTGTGTGTACGCGTTAGTGGAAGGAGGCAGTGTAATGCAGTAGCACACTTCAGCATCTCCTGTTGGAAGATTCCCAGAAACCCGCTAGAAAGAGGAGTTCTCAGTGCTGTGCGTGTACCAGTTGGGGATGGATGGGTGGCTTAACATGCAGTCTTCATACACCAAAAGAGTTCTGTGACACCGTAAGGTCTAACAACTTTTTCCTGGCATAAATTTTCACATGTTTAATGATATGGGTTGGAGTCTGTAAAAGGCTATAGCACGTACAGCATTTTAGCCATTAATGTGCCACATATCCCAGTGTTTCTGTTTAAACTGTTGTAACTAGCTTCTGGTTAGAGTTGCTTTATTATTCACTGGAACTGAAGTCAGAAGACTTTACCAGGGCATAGGTCTTGCTGAATTAAGTGATACTGATTTCTCAGTAGACAAAGCAATTGCTTGAAACTGGATTATATATGTATTCTCTACTGTGGTGTGATGGGGAAAAAAAGTTGGGTTAAAGATTCCAGGAGTTCCCCCTACCCACTTCTCCATTCAGAGCTGAAATGGAAATGTATAATAGTGTAGTTTGTCCTCAGAAAAGAGAGGAATGCTCTTCTTTATCTTGTGTGCCCTTGAAAAAACATAGTAATTAGATCCCAGTGAATTCAGAGAAATTAAATCTGCTATGAGTGCAGAAGAGATAATGAAAACACACACACGCACACGCCCTTGCCAGTAAAAGTAGATGAGTTTAAAGAGGGATTTGTAATTGGGAGGAGACAGTTGGTTTGCTGATTATGGAGGTCAAAGTAAAGTAATTGACCATCTGTGGGTTTTGCTCTCAATGCCATGCGTACACTTAGATATTATAAATAGTTCTGAGCCTTATCACTGGCAATCCAAAGAGGGATCTATAATAGACAAAAAGGGAATAGATTTCTCTATACATTTGTTCTTCGTTCCCCAGTTTTTAAGTTGGTGATGATTTATTAAATACATATTTCTTAAAAAGGCCAGAAAACAGTATTAGAAGATTGATTTAAGAAGACAGGGGTAGATCCAACATTGCACAGATACAAAGCAACTTGCACAGTCGCTCATTATGCAGCCCCCTGTAATCTCAGAAAGCCTCAGCAGATTATCAGGAGGATGTACTGAATGTGGTGGACTATGTCTTATGTGCCTTAACAAGCTGTTTTAAGATTTCTTCACCCATGTTTGGGCAATTTGCCTGCCCACAGCCGCATAAAAACAGTGCACAATGTTAAACAAATGCCCACCTAAATCTCTGGAGAACTATTTGGGTAGGAAGATGCATTGTGAGTGCTTTTTGTGGACTTAGACTGTCTTGCTGTGGGCCCCAGTATTGGACTAGGGTTTGGGAGATCTGGGTTTTAATTCCCATTTAACCCTGCAACTTATTAAGTGACCTTGGACTTCTCACTTTCCTAGCCAGACTTATCTTGCAAGATTGTTGTTAAAGGACTGAGGTTAAAGTTGAGAGGAGTGCTGTTTACATTGCCTTGATCAGTGGGTGAAAGTAGGTGAAAAATTATGAAACTTTATGAAAAATAAGTTTTATCACATATATAGGAGAACACCATCCACAAATCTATCAAAACCATCAGTAAATATCCTGTTTTTTTATTGTTTTTTTAAAAAAATTTGGATGTACTCTACATGGGAACAACTAATGTAGACAGAATGATTCTGTTCTCCTCACCTAATGCAACCGTTATATTTCAAAGTGGTCTCTTCACTGGCTTTGTCAAAGCATTCTAATGTCCCACTGTTCTCATATTCGTATAGAGCAGCCTCACATTCTCAGTTGTGATTAAACTTGCTGTTGTTTAACATCACTATGGCTCTGTTGTTATTATGTGCCTTCACGTCCTTTCCAACTTGTAGTGACTCTAAGGCAACCCTGTCAAGGGGTTTTCTTAGCAGGATTTGTACAGAGAGGGTTTGCCGCTACCCTCCTTTGAGGCTGAGTGTAGAGTCTGACTTGATCAAGATCACCCACTGGGTACAAATCTTTAAAAAAAGAAGAGAAAAGATTGTAGCTAGAAAGCTGTGTCAGTGTGAAATAATATCTAAATGACACTCTAAAGCAGTGGAAGATCTGCAGAGAGTGATGATTTTAGTTGTACAACCACAAGTTTAAAGTAATTGGACTGTCTAGACCAGTGGTTCTCAACCTGTGGGTCCCCAGATGTTTGTGGACTTCAGCTCCCAGAAGCCCCAGCCACTATGGTCAGTGCTCAGGGCTTCTGGGAGCTGAAGTCCACAAACATCTGGGGACCCACAGGTTGAGAACCACTGGTCTAGAAAATGTCCAAAAAAAAAAAAAAGCGCTGGAGGGTTTCTTGAGAAGAAGTTTGGTGATTTAATGAAAAAAGTTAGTGCAACAAACCATTGTCTTTGCATTAGAAAAATATGGAAATAAAGAAGCAAAAAGAGCAAAAATTTCCAGGGGAGTAGCATTTTTAGTCTGTGGCAACAAAACAATAAAGAGTTTGGTATCTTAAGAAAATAACAGGTTTTATTGGGCATAAACTTTTGTGGACTGCAACCCGCTTCATTAAATGCTGTCCATTAAGCTTATGCCTAATAAGACTTACTCACTTTTAGTGGTCAAAAAGAGCTTTTGTTGTAAAGTTTAAAATGAAAATATCCCCCTTCTCTACTTCCAAGCTTTTTTCTTTTTTTTCCAGTTGAGTCTGTTTATTTACATTCCATTCATACATAGTTTCTATTTAAAAGATAATCTTACATTGTTACATCTTACATTGTTACATTGCTGCTTTGCTACATTGCCTTATTACATTGTTGCCTTGTATTACTTGCAATCTTGCTTTATACCTTTCTCCAGTTCAAGACTTCTCTCCATTCCCTTTCAAAGTTCTGGATAGGCTTATTTCTCAGTGAAAATGTTGACTTTTCTATCTTTATCATATGCAGAACTTTTAATTTCCATTCTTTTATATCAACATAGTTCCTTTCTTTCCAATATTGTGCATATGTCAATCCTGCAGCAGTTATCAGATATAGCAGTGTCTTCTGGTGACATCTTATCTTTCTTTGTTGCCCTAGCATATTTAACAAATACAACTCTGGCTTCATTTCAAAATTTAGACTGTAAATTCTTGGAATTTCATCATGTATTTCCTTCCAAAATTTCCTTGCTATCTTACCTATCTTACCTTGCTAAAACGACCCCACCTTTTCATCACATTTCCAACATCTTTCATTTCCATTTTTAGTTATTTTCTGCAACCTTTTGGGTGTCATATACCATCTGTGTAGCATTTTATAAAAATTTTCTCTTAAATTTAAACTTGATGTAAATTTTATATCTGTTTTCATGCCCTCACCCATATATCCAACTCAATTGGATGTCCAATATTTTGTACCCATCTAACCATATTATCTTTAACAGTTTCTGATTCCATTTCTCTTTGCAACAATAGCTTATAGAATTTGGAGATCCTCTTCTTTTGGTCCTCCTTCATCAATAGATCTGATTCATTTTCTTTTCTTTCAAATCCATATAATTTTTGAGCCATATTAAATTTCTCTTTAAGTTGTCTTCAAGGAAACCAGTTGAATTCATGTCCCATAGCTTTTAATTCTTCTTCTGTACACATTCTTGGCTTATTCCCTTCCCATTTCAACAAGTCTTGATAGGTTAATAGATTTCTTTGTTTTGTTAGGGCAATTTTATGTGCTTCTTGAGGTGAGGTCCAAATCAGAAGTCTTCTATAAAATTTATGCTTTATTTGTAACCACACTTTCAATAATGTCTTTCAAATACAATGGTTATTAAACTTTTTATTCACTGTTATTTTGTCGTAGCATGAGTATCCGTGCCATCCAAACCTATTATTTATTACTTCCAGTTCTTTACATGTTGTATTTTCTACATGTATCCAATCTTTGATTAAATCTTAGCTTTTGTTGTTTTTAGAAATAGAACTTCTGCTTAGGAGTGTAATGCAAACATAAATAATGAATTTGGCCTACAGAGGTATGGGAATGGAACTCAAGTAGTCCCTTACCATTGACCGTGGTGGCTGGGGATTCTGGGAGCTGAAGTCCAATATATCTGCAGTGCCAGAGATTCTCCATCCTTGTTCTAAAAGAACTCCAGTAACACTGGATGGATGGGGAGTCTCCTGCTGTGCTATTTAGCTTGTTTAGCGAAGCAGGCTCCAATCCTGTCTTCTGCTTGAGTAGCAGAGGGAATCTCTGAATTCAGTCTAGTTGCCACCACTATAAAAAATTTACCCCATGTGACTCAGTAATTTATTGGAAAGTTACTAAGGGGTTTAACTTGCACTTGTCCCACCTCCGATTTTGTAGAGTTTTTCCTTTCCCGCTCCTGTAGGAGATGAGAAACACACCAAGCAAGCACATGTAAAAAGAGAGTGGAAAAGAAGAGATCTTTCAAGGAAAGCTTTTATTCTAAGTAAGTAGTCTAGCAATAGCAAAAGAATATCTTGCACACGAAGGCATGGTTCTTAAGGCATTACTTAGCAATAGCTACAGAAACAGTTTAAGTCGTATTTGGCTGAAGGTTAGAAAGAAACGTAAGCTCTAATGCAAATAGTGGAACATTCCTATTCCACTCATGATACACATGGTGTTTTGGATCTTTGGGTGTTCTTGGTAAGCTGGGAGTATGGATTGCTTTGTCCAGCCCTTTGAGCCAGCTTCTGGAGGCAGGCAGAATGGTGAGGCAGGTGACACTTCCCCTACCTCTCCGTCAGTTCCAAAGTGTCTCAGGTCTTAAGACTTTCTGGTACCTCATGGCACCATGTTTTTACAACCTCTCATCTTAGAAGACGTTCCAGACTTCCAGACTTCCCCCAAAACTGGTCATCCTCACAGGGCAATTGTCTCTCTTGATCTCTTTTCTCTCAGATGATGCTGACCCTCAGTCAATGTAACTTAACTCATCATATCATTTACTGTTTGTTTACCTAGAAGGAAGACTATACTCTTCAGCTGCATTGCCCAGATAATGGAAGAGCCTATTATCACAGTTAGTGATGGTTGCCCATCCTGAGAATTGACCTTTACTATAGACTTTAGGCAAGTCACATTCTCTCAGCCTCAGAGGAGGACAAAGGCAAGCCCCCTCTGAATAAATTCTGCCAAGCAAAAACCTTGTGATAGGTTGCCACAAGTCAAAGATGGCATGAAGGCACATGACAGCAATAAATTAACTTTCTCAGTACAGCTAGCTAATACATTATATATGTTGACTAGAAGCAGCTACTAGCTTAGAGAGGAGAACTTCTGCTTGAAGCTCAGTTTACTGAGAACTGTAGTGGTTATGGGCTTTGTAGTTAAATTGCAGTTTCCCATGCTGCTTGTAAAGATGCTTCTGAAGCTTTTAGGAGGAGCATTCCATGAAATACAAGAGAACTGTGTTTATACACACACACAAAATCTGCATTCACAAAAGCCTGTTTACAAGTTTAATCAACCTTTCTGGATTAGGGCCATTGTGAGATGGTAAGCCCCACTGAAATCAATGGCATTTAATTATATGTAATTATGACTGGGCAGGAGGATGTGTACAGACATGTGTAAACTGGAGTCAGCTTTGTTGTTTTCTGCTATGAAGCTTTTACTGCTTTCATTTCTCAACAAGCATACATACTTGCTTCCAAATCAAGCACAAATATGACAGCTCTTTTGCCCATTCTGCTGGACTTCAAGTATTGCTATTCTTCTTTCACTAAAAGCTATAAAAGAGCTTATAAGGTTGTTTGATGCCCTATTCCCCCCCCATTATTTGAAAAAAAAATATAAAATGGCTTTAATTACTTGAAGGGCCTTATGTCACAAGGGTCAGCCAATCATTGTACATATGGTAAAATCCAGGGGAAAATGTTTGCTATAAGAGCTGTCATTCCCATCCCTTCTCTTAAGTAGCTCACCCCCCAGCCCATGAAACGGTCTTCTTGAGAGTAGGGGGATGCTGCTGATTGGGGTGGACCATGGGGGGAGGCTCCTGAGGGGGAGCATGAGATCCCCCAAAATCAAGAAGGGCCATCCCATGTAAGTAACAGCTAAACTCACTGAATGTGCCTCCATATGATTTTGTTTGCCAAGCTGCCAGTAACAAGGATAATATCTTAAGCTAAATTGCTTTGGCTAGATCTTGTTTATCTAACATATTCCACTGCCGGACAGCCCTGACCGTCAGGAAGTTCTTCCTGAGGTTCAGGTGGAATCTCCTTTCCTGCAGCTTGAATCCTGGACAAGGAGCAATGGATTCAAGCTGCAGGAAAGGAGATTCCACGTGAACCTCAGGAAGACTTCCTGACGGTCAGGGCTGTCCGGCAGTGGAACGTACTGCCTCAGAGTGGAGTGGAGTCTCCTTTGGAGGTTTTTAAGCAGAGGCTGGATGGCCATCTGTTGGGAGTGCTTTGAGGGTGTTCCTACATGGCAGGGGGTTGGACTGGATGGCTCGTGTGGTCTCTTCCAACTCTACATTTTATGATTCTAACCAGGCATAGTTTTCCATAGCACTAGATGTGAAAGCTGTATATGGCTTTCTGACATTAGAGGTGTCTGTGGCCAAATTCACCTGTAGGTATATAATTCTTCAGCAGTAATGAACAAGCTGGTATTTTCTCCTGCCCAGTCATCTCTATTTAGCTCCTCTGCCAATAGGAGCAATCAACCTAAGCCGGATGTCACCAGTAAGCAAAATCTTTGTTTTGCTTGAACTGGTATTTCTGGCCTAACACTTGCCTAGCAAGCTAGAATCTGAAGCCACAGTTTGTTTTTGGCTAATGATTCATAACTTGTCTGGGAGCACAATGCTGGGGATTCCAGTATGGACACAATGCAAAACTTAATGCTTGCTGGTGATTTCCTACTTAGTTTAGCCATTTTCTGTGACAGGAGGAGTGAAGTGGAAGCAAGCAATATGCAGCCTCTTTTAAAAAGTTGCTTCCGGAGACATCAATAAAAGCAAACTCATTTTCTTACCCTCCCCGCCCCCAAAAGCCATTGTACAGAGTCCTGAGAGCAGAAGCCTCAAAAACAGCCTTGGAGACTCTTGTGACCTCAGGGATGTGTTTTCCTTTCCGTTGTCTTAATAAATGCTTGCTTCCACGTGTCCTTTGTCTTGGATCAGTAGAAGATCTCTGGTCCATGTCCTGTTCTTTGCCAAGATGAGGTTGGAGAGTACTTTCTCAATGATGGAACCCATTTTATAGAATATGCTTCCTAAGAGATCTGCTAGAGTCTGCCCTTTACACAGGCCATTTCTGCACTAGACTGTTATAGTGCTGTTATTCCTCAAAGACTCCTCTCTAAACAGCAACCCCAGGATTCCAAAGAATGTTGAAAGTAGAGTAATAGCACTATAACAGTCTAGTGCAGAAATGGCTACAGTGTTGGCTGGTGGTACATTCCCCTCCCTCTGTGAGTGTATAGCACAGAGAGTTTTAAGCAGGTACTGCTTAGGTTTTTGCATTTTATCAGGGTTTTATGTATAGTATTTTACTAGTTTTGGGTGTTTCCATTGCCTTATTATACTTTATTTTTATTATCCTTTGACAGAAATAAAAATATAAGAAAAATAATTGCCGATATTGAAGTTACTAAAATAACCAAAGCTTTTTATCCTTTTCTACAGCCACCTTAAAGCTATGTGGAAATGGGGCAGTGGTGATGATTCAGTCCCTAAATCTGGAGTAAGTACTTTAAACAAAACTGCTAACTTCTGTTGAAGATTTGTGAGGTGCATTTCCATTTTTACATCTCAAATGTTTTGAGTGGTTTACTGTGCCCAGCATAATTAATATTAATTCTCCATATCAAGTGAAAACCACCTTGGGTTTGTCCTCATTGTCTTTGCTGGACAAATACCTGTATGCATTAGCTGATGTGCATGCAATTTATCTTCATTCCCCTACAATCACAGCTGGCTAATGTTTAAAGGAACCTGAGATTTTACTAATTTACATTTGAAAACAGATTGTTACAACTGATTCATGTGGTTTTGTAAAATTAAGTGTAGGCAGCCCTGACTGTGTCATCCATTCCTAGTTTTCTGAGAACCAGAGCTTGGAAGGGTTACTTTTT
Source organism: Iguana delicatissima (assembly GCA_948472985.1). Lineage (NCBI taxonomy): Eukaryota > Metazoa > Chordata > Lepidosauria > Squamata > Iguanidae > Iguana > Iguana delicatissima. The sequence goes on along the minus strand of CAOKZL010000990.1, from coordinate 246,759 downwards.
GAATCTTCCAGAAGCAAATGATCTAGAAAAGTAGTTTTCTAAACTCTGTTGAGAACCAGATGGTACAAAGTATTAGGTTTAAACTTACACTTAAGTCAGGGAATTGCATCAAGATGAGAAAAATACTAAGAACTATTAAATGTTTATTTCAACACAATGTCTGTGTTTGTATGATATAATGCACTAAGGATCCATGGAAACTACAGTTTGTCATGAACCAGCAACATACTGATGCACCCTAATCAGTCACTTGCAGCAGGAGCACCTAGATAAAGGGATAAAGAGATTTTCCCCACATTTTGTATATGTTGTCTGACAGAAGATACCTTCTCTGCTTGATTCTATGGAAAAAAGTGCTCGAAGAGTCATGATCAGTGGTTGTGTTTCAAACTGGAAGGAAGTCACAAGTGGAGTGATTCAGGATTCTGTCCTAAAGCCATTTTCTTCAACATTTTTAGCATTTTTAGATGACAGTAGAGGGAGTCCTTAACAAGTTTGCAAATAATACAGAATTGGGGGGGATGGGTAACACATAGTGGAAGATGGGAACAGATTTCAAAGGAACCTTGATAAACTAGAATATTGGACAGAAGTTAATAAAATGGAATTCAGTAGAGACAAATACAAAATTCTACATATAGGCCACAAAAACCAAGGTATAGGATGGGGATATGTGGCTCAGCAGTACTACACGCAAAAAGGGCCTTGGAAATATTGTTGATCATAAGTTGAATGTGAGCAGCAGTGTGATGCTGCAGTAAAGAAGGCTAATGCTACTGTAGTCATATGTAGCCCACACGGTGCATGATTCCTAACACTGTAAAAGTATCAGCAGAAGTGACCAATATGCTTGAACAGGCTTGTTGTGCCATGCAAACACATGGAATAATACTGTTTCACTTCAGTGGAATGAGCAAGTGGAATAGAACCCTGTTCCCTGCTGGCCTAAATGCTGACTGGCAGCAAATGTTGGTATATTCACTGTAGTGACCCTTTCTTCAATGAGTAGCTAAGTTGGGGCACATGTTAAATAATATTCAGGTATTTATGCTTGAGCTGTAGTTATTTTACTGAAGGGAGATCAATTCTGTTCCAATAATATATGAATATTTACTTTTCTGCAATATTTTGTTGCAAAATGTAGGTTCAGGGCACTTCTCAAGCAGCAACCATGTCAGCAGCTGATTTAACTGAACAGCTGGCCCAAACTGAACAACTGGTAATACAACTCAAAGAACTTGTCAAAGAAAAGGAGAATGAGTTGCATAAGAAGGAGCAACAGTTAAAGGTATCGTTTGTAAATCAGAAATGCATTTTCTTACGAATGAAAATGAACTTCCACTAACATTAAGAGGCACTGGAGATTAATATTGTACATGATAACGACAGCTCGAACTAAATATGCCAAATTGTGGAAGTCTCAGCAAATACCCACAATTGAACAGTAGTGGGGGACATTTATTGAGAACAGAAATGTGGATATTGTTTCAGAAAGATTAAAGGGGAAATCGGATGATCAGCTAAAAGCAGAATGGCAAATTGTAATGAGTAATTGCTGGGAACTGCCAAGTGAAAATGTCTGAATTATGGTTGAAATTAAAGAGGAATGACTGTAACATAACAGGAGTTGATGAGAGAAATGCAAGATCAAGCATGTAAGATGAACATAGAATTGTGAGGCGTAATTTTTTATATGTGAGTAGATGTCTAGAAAATGAAAACTAGATCAGAGTGGAAGAACCAAAACATTACATGTAAAAGTACGATTTGAGATGATGTTTTTTATTTGTGAAATTTAATAAAATTATTAAAAAAAAAAGAAAATGAACTTCCTAGCTGTCTTAGTAGCAAGATGCTTTTCATAAATAGCAGGTTAAAAATGGCTGTATCGCATTGGAATCATGAACAGTGATCATGATTAGCAGGTGCAGTTTCCTTCTAGTTTATTTTAAGTTGCTGTAACTTGCCAGATTTGATTGTCACTCAGAATGTAAATGCTTCTCAAGTGTGAACAGATGTTGTTGATAAGCCCAGGGTTAAAATTATCCATTTCAGATTGGTGTCTGTAGCATGTAGCTTCCCATCAGATAAAGGCCACCTGTCTTGAAATTATTGTTATTTCGGTGCGGAACCTATCCTTCTATTTTCATATATGTAGGTGCTCATATACTTTTAATATGTATAATTAGTTTACATGTGCCAGTTGCCTTTTGTCTACAAACAAAGTCTCAATACTTTGTAGGAAGAAAAAGAAACTTCTGAAGCTAGGATTTCCAAATTAAAGCTGCAAAACAAAGCCAAAGTAACATCTTTAACTTCACAATTAGAGGAACTTAAGAAGCAGTTGTCAGGTGCTGGAACAAAAGAAGGAAAACCTGAGCAAAAGAAAGTGAGTTGTTATTCTTAACATTCAGATGCATTTTAAGCCTTGAAAGAACTTGTACTTATCTCTCATTTCCTATTTTTCTGAGACTGCTAGCCAAGTACACTGTATGCACGGACATTTGTATGGATGGTAGCTTCTGTTTGCCAGTGGGGTGCTTTGCCTCTGCTTCTGTTAAAGAGATAAGTTGCTTTGTAAATGGAGCAGCTCTAGTGGTAGAAACATAGTAATGGAAGGAACAAGCAGTGCCTTGCCTGTGCCTCTGCCTCTCTACTGTATTTGTCTTTCATTTAGATCTTGATCTTACAGTGCAGTCTTAGGCATCTTGATTCAGAAGTTTGTCCCACATTCCTTAGTAAGTCAGCTGCTTTACAACATGAATGAATGAACCTCAGCAGCCTTCAACTTTTGCGCGCTCTCCTTCCCCCAGGGCTCTTCTTTCCTTATGTTGCCTCAAGGAGCTGCTTGGAAGCTTTCCTTTCTACATTTAATTAACCACAGCTTGCTGTGTCCTCTCAGCCTAGACCCGTGACTGATCTTTTGCTGTTTTTAAAGTTAATAGTTTTAAGCAAGCTAATTTAAATAATTGTGACTGAAGTGGGCAAAGTGCAATCTTCCAGATATTGTTGAACTGCAACTACTCCAAGACCTAGGCGCTTTCTGCACGGCATTTGCCGTGCGAAAGGGTGCCTAGAGCATCGCATGATTGTGAGGAGCGATCTGCATGACACACTCACAATCGTATGATGCTCCAGGGGCTGGCAGGCGCCAATTGCGCACCTTTTCATTTTTGGCTGGAAGCTGAAAATGGTGTGTGATCGTGCATTGCTTCCAGGACCCATGCACACTTACCTGGCATGCAGAGCCTCCGGAGCTGCGCTGGTTGCAGCGCAGCCTGGGAAATTCCCAGGCTGCACTGCGGAAGGAAGAGGTGGGGCTCTCGCGTGAGCGGGTAGCTCGTGCAGAGCTGAAGCAGCAGGGACATGAGAGCCTCTCGCCAGAGGCTGCTCCGGCATTCCCCGCACCTCAGTGCCGGAAAAAGGTAAGGTGTGGAAAGGGCCCTAGTTAACATAGCCAGTGGAGAGGGGGTTTAGTTCAACAACATCTGGATGGTGGCATTTTTGTTTAACACTTGCTTGTTGTTAATAATCAATGCTAACTGTAGACTGTTCGAATGACATGACATACCATGCTTAAGAGGAAACAAAAGCTTCTAACTCCTCCCGCTGGCCAAGTAAGAAGAAGTTAATATGAAACCCAAGGTTCAGTGGCTCAGTCATGCTGTTTTAAACTGTAGATTAGTGTGCGTGCGTGTGTGTGTGCGCGCGCCTGTGCGCATGTGTGAATGCTGCGAAAGTATTAGCAGTTGTAGCCTAAGTATTTTATAAAGTCTACAGAATATTACCCCCAAGTTCTTTGTGTTCTTAAAAAAACCCAAGTAATAATATCTTTCACACCTTGCTAAAATACTTTAAACTGTATTTTCAGATCCTCATTCCAGTATTACTCAAGGAGGAGTAAATGAATATATTCAGAACTTTAAATGAGACATCCATTTATTTTATTCTTCAAATAATGGCAGGTATCACAGAACAGTGTTTGTATGCAGAAATTCTCAAGTTAATCCTCAGGAATTCTAGTTCAAAAAAGTAACTTTTATAAGCATTGTTCTGTTTATAACAGTGGTTCTCAACCTGTGGGTCCCCAGATGTTTGTGAACTTCAGCTCCCAGAAGCCCTGAGCATTGACCATAGTGGCTGGGGCTTCTGGGAGCTGAAGTCCACGAACATGTGGGGGCCCACAGGTTGAGAACCACTGGTTTATAAGCTGTTCTGTATTTTAAGACCAAAATCATAATCGTCTATTTAGATTTTTTTTAAAAAATATTTAGTTTAAATTCTGTAACCTTCAATTTTTTTGTTCTGTTGAGTGTATTAAAATTCTCAGCTTTTGAACAGAACTCTAAAGCATGTTGATTTTGTGACTAAAGCAAATAATTCTTGTATTCTGTTGTACACCTTTCTTATAGTCTAAATCATACACCTGTGCTAAGTTTCCCAATTTACATTTTTAGGGCTCTAGAGATGGCGATCAGGATAATGCTGCTGCAAGTCGTGGAAAAATATTGGTACTTAAAAAGAAAATTGAGGAACTAGAGACACAGAATGCCCAAAGAAATGAAGAGCTTCAGAGAAAGGTATTGTTTTGTGGAAGACTGTAAATATTCTTCATTGTTGGCATTACTTTGGCTTGCGGGGGAGAGGGGCAGGCTGTTTGAAAGACTCCCATGAAAGCCTGCCTAAGCATCACGATCTGTGAGGGAGGCACTTCTTTTCAGTTGTATCAATACTGGAGTCAAGTTTTGTGCAGATGCAAGGATGGTCTTCCTTGGTGGCAACTCCCAAGCTTTGGAACTCCCTGCTAAGGATGAATTACCTTGTTTCATCTCTGTTGTCCTTCTTCCATCAGAGAAAACAAAATGTTTTAACTAGGCAGAGGTTTGGCAATCAGCAAACGGTTCTACTGTTTTTTAGTATATATATATATGTGTGTGTGTGTGTGCATGTTGTGTCCTGCAGTTTCTTTTTCCACTGAATATTTTACTTACTATGTATTTTATTGGTTGTGATTTTTATCTGCAAGCTTTAACATTTTAATCAAAAGGTTTTTTAGTGTAACCTAAATCTAGTGTCCTGCTGGTATTTTCTCCCTGACAGCATTCTTCTCTCTCAGCTGTGCACAGGAATCAATTCTAGGGAAGTTGGAGGAAACCCCTGGAGCAAATGTTTTGGGTTCTAGGGAACTACAGTTGGCGGGGGGCCTGTTCCTTGATGGAAGCAATACCATTAAGCTGGCGTACTTCTTTGGGTCCTGGCTTCTGTATTTTATTGTTAGCCATTATGAGCACTAGTTTTAATGGAAAATTAGACTTCAGATTTAATAAATAGATAAAAACCCAGCTGAATAAATACTTCTAAATACTGAACATCAGTTTTGGTGAAGTCTGTCCAAATATTTTCAAATCATCCAGTGCTGTTAATGAAGAGGTTATCAGAAACAGAGTAAAATACTATGGTTATTCTTTTCTGTTCTGTCTACAAGTTGCTTTATTTTTGTTTTTTTCTGGACATCAGCATTTTGTAATAGCGTATGGAAATGGGAGCTTGACATTGAAAATATATTTACTTGAAAGAAAGTCCCTTCCTAAAGAAAATGTACATAGAATTGCAGCATTTTCTTAAATAAGTTCTACGTGAATATTTTAAATGGATGTAGAATTGGAAGAATTCTTGTTAGGTTGATAATTTAGAAATTTCAGGGAAGGGCCAGAAGTCATCAAGTAACAGGCCTATTTATATAAAACATGTGCGAATTTTTAGACTTAATATTCAACTAATATTAATAACACTGGCTAGGTGGGGTGTTGTAGCCCAGAAAATTAAGCTTTCCAGGCTTTGTATAATTTTTTCTAGACAGCTTTGTGGAGTAATATGAATAAGTGAGAATTGCTAATAAAACTTAAATACCCGATAAAAATGGCAATTTTTACTCCTAATCTTCTTGACCAACTTTAGTTGTCTCATAGAAGAACTGTCATTTTATCTCACTGTAGCTGGAAGAAATCTGACAAGATAAATTCATGCTTAGAGTATGGAAAGTAATGGTGATAAATGAAAATAGCATTAATGTGCCTGATATATAGTATTAAAACTGGGAGAAGACATAACATTGTTTAGTACATTTCTGATGAAACAATATTTTTTGTTTCCAGATTGCTGAATTGGATGCTGCACATCAGCGCGGAGCTGAAATGGATGCCATGCTTGCTGAAAAGCAAAAAAAGCTGGATGAAAAAGAAGCCTACATAATTGATTTACAGTTAGCTTGTGGATCAACTAATGATGCCAAAGAAGTACTAGTACATAACAGTGAATTAAAGGTATTTTTAAAATGCCATCTCACCTGTTATTGAGAATTGTTCATCTGCAGATTTGGCATCCTCCTCAATATGCTGAACAACATGGACAAAAGCACATTCCTTTGATTGCTGTGGTATAAAGTATTTTCTCTATGAAGTAATTTATTTCGTTCTGTTTTTCCAGTTGTACTGATAAATATTTAGTTGAACATGTCATTAATCCTCAGTGGCTTATTCCTATTCTAACCTTCTAATTCTTTTTCCTTGTGAACTGCACAGAATCAGCTTTCCACAAAGGAGGCTTCATTACAGAGTATGCAAATCCTGGTTCAGAACCTTACGAAGAAAGTTGGAGATAGTGAAGAAAGATGTAGCCTCCTTGAAGAACAAATTGAAAACCTTAAAAACCTTCAGAATAAAGAGAAGGAACATTTCCAGGAAAGAGAAGCCATGTATACACAAAATGTAAGTAAGTCTTTTTTTAAAAAAAAATCTTCAATAAATTAAAAAAAAACCTGTCTGGGTTCAAGATTTGGCCTCTGATGAGGAGAATAATAACATGGATGTATCCCAGAGTGGAGTTGGTTAGTAAAACTCTTAAACAGGAAGATTTTTTTTGCTAACTATGTACAATAGTACAGTTGTAATATTGAAGGGTTGTGAGAAACAAACCTTCTCAAATATGTGGGGGATTTGTGCTATAATTGCAAAGTCAGCTGTGAGAGAAAATCCAGGTGTCTGTCTTCGGGATAGGACTTTTCCTCATCTGTGGTCTTGGAAAGCAACTGTTGTCTGGTAGGTTTCTTATTTGTCTAAGATGTGATTTCTTAGATACTTATAGATGTTTGACTTTCAAAATACTTTATATGTGTATGTGGAAGTTTTAAAGATTTTGGGACATTTAATAATGTTTTAAAAAGTTTTAAAGTGGCACTTTGATGTCCATAGTTGAAATTTAAGCCATTAATGGTGTTGCTGTGATCCGTTTTACAGAGACTTCTTTGTTTTATTTCTTAGATTCGTATGTTTCAGAATATTATACAGGAAAAGGAAAAAGAGCTGATGGAACTGGCCCAGAAACATGAGCAAGAACTCTTTAAGATGGCTGCCAAATCTGATGCAAGTGCTGATCTAGAACAGGTAGGGAAAAATGTACTTTAACTCAGTAGTACAGTGAATGGAACCCAAAGGCTGACTACTAGAATACGAGTTAAATCCCCTAAGTTACCATCTTGCAAATTTAACTTGGTCAGCGGAATGTGTCCCAGAAAAGATTTGCACATTGTTGCTTCCCAATTGGAGTCATGGTTTGAAGTGTGGCCTCTTTTCAGCAGTCTCTTCTCACAACCTTGATATTCTGTAATCTTGAAGCTCCAGTATATTCTGCTGATTTGGGTTACTAAGAACCAATACAGTTTGTTCAGAACAATCCACAGCTAGTTTTCTCTGCTCCAAGAAGCAGCTGTTTCATGAATGCTAGTAAAATAGAATGAAATTAATAGGAAAGTAGGGCATAATGGGAATGAGAAGAAGGCTTTTGTCCTATCATAGCTTGACTTCCCTACTCTTGAGAGTTGAAAATGAATGACTATTATATTTAATATTTATGGGCCAGATGACTTTATAAATAAATGTAACTGTTTTACTTACATCCTAAAAATGTGGGACTTAGCTATATTAGACAAGATGAAAAGGGCCAGGAATGAAAGAAACTTTCACTTCTAGAGAGATGTAGGAGTATTGGTTCAGAAACTGGACAATGTAGATTGAGAACATAAAACAGAAAGAGGGGTATGAAGATGTAAGTAAGGTGATATCCTACATGGAAGGTAAAGAAGAAGAATAAATAATTAGACCATTCCTGGGGGGGGGGAGTGGCCAGTAGGGAGGGGATAATAATTATAATTATAAAAAAAATAAGAAGAAGGGGGAAATATTTGAGGAGTTACAGCTAAATCAAATAACATATTATGGAACATATTAATATATTAGAGGTTATTAATATCATTGTAATAATATTGTAACTATTGAAAAAGTTGTAACTGTTGTTAAAATAAATTTAAAAAAACTTTAGAGAGATTTCTACCACTTCATAAAAATCTCTTGTCCTTCAACAGTTATTGAAAGCCTTGAAACAGAAACTACATGAAAAGGAAGAAGTCATGCTGGGAAGGACACAAGTGATAGTTATGTTGCAACAAGAACTGGATGCTAAAGACCAGCAGTTCAAAGTAAGGATGAGGTGCAGTTTGTTACTATTCTTAGGCTGTTAAAAATATAACATTAAGTTCAGATTTTAATTTGTGATATTTGGCAAATATGCTTATGTATTTATGTTGTATTATCATATCCTGTACTTACAGATTATGTTTTGCTTATATCTTGTGGGGCTTTTGGGGTCACATACATGTGTACAAAACAACATAAATATTGAAAAAAATAAAAGCACGTTGAGCTTTTTCATTTTTCCTGCATTTTTAACAATTGCATCCTGTATTCTCTTCCCCGTGCTCTAAGGCACATCTGCTATTTGTGTTAAAAGTAGCAGTTGCAAGCAACTTATTCCTCCAAAGCATCTCCTCATGATACTTAGGGGTAGAATATTGGATCATTGAATTGTATTAGAGATAGCACTGGTGCAGTGCTAACAAACCAGGGGATTATTGTTGGTCATCTGGAAGCCATCCAAGATGTACAGAACAATGGATTACTTTAGAAATATTTTGGCAGACAGCAGGATGATTCCATGTCTCTCTTCCAGAAAATGCCAGTGCAGATTGTAGAGTCTGTAGGCAATTTCACAGTCCCTTTCAGTTTCATTGAGGTCATTATGTGAATGCTCACAGACCTCTGATACAGTGGTGGAAGAATGGTAGATTGTATCCATATTAGAAGCATTTGATATTTCCTGACAGTCAGGGCTGTCCGGCAGTGGAATGTGCTGCCACAGAGTGTGGTGGAGTCGCCTTCTTTGGAGGTTTTTAAGCGGAGGCTGGATGGCCACTTGTCGGGAGTGCTTTGAGGGTTTTCCTGCATGGCAGGGGGTTGGACTGGATGGCCCTTGTGGTCTCTTCCAACTCTACATTTCTATGATTCTATGATATTACTAAGAGATTTTGAATGGCTTGGAGACATCCCACAGCCTGTGCTGGAGGATTCCAGTTATTTTTTGGAATAGAACCTGCTGCTATGGACCCATAGCCTCCTATTAACAAAATTATTCTGCACTGACCAGCATCTGGAGTTTGTGCCTCAGATTTTTCTGGAATGTAGTCTTGCGGCATCCCTAAGAGCAGGTCTCCATGGGAAAAATAAACTGTGACACTTTTATGGCAAAATGACTTGAAACTTATTGGAGTCTAGAGTTGCTTGAGATTAACCCTTGGTCCTCAGTGGTGTTTCACTCAGATGGTATTCCTCTGGGGTTGTGGGTCAGGCTTGTTGATTTTCAACTTCCCCCTAAAGCCCCTTGCACCCTCAGAAAATCTGAAGCAAAGCACTGAGGGACCTTCTGCAACAATGAGGAAGACAGAGATTGCAGCAATAAGGCAGATCTGGCCATTTCCTGCAACAAAGATCTCTTAACTGGATTAAAAGTTGTCCATTTCAGTATTTGGAAAGTTACTCTTGAGACAAAAACAAATCTGTAATGACACTCTGAAGCTACCATGATCGAGCAACAGTAGTCTGATGCTTTGCAATCCAGAACATCATTCTACTTGTTTTTACTTATGGATGACTTCAGCATGACAATTAATTCATTTTCCAAAAAATAAGTATCCCATTCCTGTTTCTATGAGTAGAAGGAGCCCTTTGGTTTGTAGAGGGACTCTGGATCCAACTTTTTGGTATGAAATAATGTCTACATTGTAGAGAGTTTATATAAAATACCCTAAACACCAGATCCCATCTGATCTTAGGAGCTAAGCAAGGTCAGCACTGGTTAGTATTTGGATGGGAAATTGCCAACAAATACCAGCTGCTGTAAGCAATATTTCAGAGGAAGGAACTGGCAAAACCACTTCTGAATATTTTTTTTCCAAAGAAACCCTATGAAATTCTTGTGTTCGCTATAAGTTGACAGATGACTTGAAGACACAAACACACATTTTTGTATATTTAAAATACCATTTTTTTAATTCAGGAAATTAATGAACACCTGAACCGCCTTCAGTCAGAGAAAGATAACCTCCAGTCCAAACTGAATGCTGAAAAGCATGTAATGCGAGCCCAGTTGAGGGACATGATGGAGAAACACGAGAATGAAATGAAAGTAGTCAGAGAGAGTCATAGTGCTGAGATCCAAGACCTCCAAGAAAAGCATGAAACTGAGCTGCAGGAAAAAGACCAAATCCTGCTTCAACTTCAGAAACAATTGGACCAGTTAAATTCTAGTGGGCAAAATAATTTGGAGCAAGCTGTTGATATAGATGCTGTGATTAAACTGAAGTTGGAACAACTTGAAGGTATATTACTTAACAATATTACTTATAACTTCTTAATACATTCAGTGGATGTGTGCCTCTGTAATTTTGCTAACACTGTGATCAGTTTTTTGTAAAGATAACAGCCTAGATTGCCATCTTTGTGGCCATTCTTTTACACAGGACTCAGAGGTACTGGTTATCTATGTGGTGGAGTAAAAGAACAAGTATTGCAATCACACACGAATTTGTGCAGGCCTCATTTTTCTTAGATTCTTCATTCTCTGTGCCTGTGAAGGATAATTGATATCCTAATCTGGCTTCTCTGTCCTGTTGTCTAATCCAAGCATCTATAATATATAACTGTATAGCATTAAAACTGCCTGAGAGTCCCATGGTAGTATATCACATCTGCGTATGCCCTAATAACATTTTTTTCAAACTCACGTTATTAATGTGTAAATAGCACAGCACAGCGCATTTTATAATAGAATTTCTGCTACAGTTCTGAACAGTTACTGAAGTGCTTCTTTGTTTAAGCTCAAGCAAAACTGAAAACAGAAGAGGCCAGCAAATCTGAAGCAAGATTCCTTAAGATGAAAGCTTGGTCCAAATCCAGAATCAGACAGCTTGAAGATGAGCTAAAAAATGTATGTAAAATTTTTAAACAAAATTTACGTCAGTGTACTTGATTCTGTCATATAGGTTTAAAATAACTAGAAGGTTCCCAGATGCCCATCTAAAATATGACGTGAAGAAATCAGTCTTTACTGGAATACATTTATGAATGAAAAGTTTGGTGTTAGTTTCTGTGTCACTGAAATGCAGATAATAATTCTGCAGCTGTTGCTACTCCAAAACGATAAAATGTGGGAGATGTTATCGATGAGTATTCCTTCATTTTGGAAGAAATTAATGACAGAATGCATCAGGGGGGTGGTGCGTGGCTGGATAGCAGTACATGTGAAAGGGATCTAGGAGTCTTGGTAGATCACAAGCTGGACATGAGTCAGCAGTGTGGTGCAGCAGCCAAGAAAGCCAAAGCGATTCTTGGTTGCATCAATAGGAGTATGGTGTCTAGATTGAGGGAGGTAATGGTACCACTCTATTCTGCATTGGTTAGGCCTCATCTGGAATACTGTGTTCAGTTCTGGGCATCTCAATTCAAGAGGGATATCAACAAGCTGGAACGTGTCCAGAGGAGGGCGACCAAAATGGTAAAGGGTTTGGAAGCCATACCCTATGAGGAATGGCTTAAGGAGCCTGGTATGTTTAGTCTTCAGAAGAGAAGGTTAAGAGGGGACATGATAGCCATGTTTAAATATTTGAAGGGACGTCATGTTGAGGAGGGACCAGGCTTGTTTTCTGCTGCTCCAGAGACTAGGACAAGGAGCAATGGATTCAAGCCTCAGGAAAGGAGATTCCACTTGAACCTCAGGAAGAACTTCCTGACAGAGTTGTCTGGCAGTGGAATATGCTGCCTCAGAGTGTGGTAGAGTCATCTTCTTTGGAGGTTTTTAAGCAGAGGCTGGATGGCCTTCTGTCAGGAATGCTTTGATGTGTGATCTTGCATGGCAGGAGGTTGTACTGGATGGTACCTGTGGTCTCTTCCAACTCTGTGATTCTGTGATTCTATGGTTCTATCTTTTGTAGTTTGCCTCGGTGAATAATAATGTAACTACCTTACATGACCGGATTTCGGAATTAGAACAGGAAAAGGAAGACTTACAGTCAACACTGCAAACATTTACTGAACTTAAAACTCAAAATGGTAAGTAATGATTTGATTTGTCTGAAGGAAGAGAGTATTGAGAGTTTCAGTTTAATTCTTTATGTAAGAATTTAATAAGCTGAAAACAATAATGAGGTAGCCTTACCAGTAAGCAGAAAAGTCTACAAGGTATTGTATATGGAATTGAATTTAAATAACCTTCAGACTGGTATGCACATGTACTAAAAAAGCTATAAAATTACTCAGGAGATGTATTGTTCAGGACTGAACAATAGATTCCTAACATATACTCCTCCGAACTGGACCTGCCCAGTGTGAGCCTTCCGTTGGCATCAGTCTTTCCTAAAACTATCTTTCATACTGTTCCTAACAGAAACTCTTGGTGTTCTCTCTGCTTGTGGCAACATTCATAAATGCTGAATCATTTGATTTATTGCTCAGTATTGTAAGATCTCCTTGATGGCTGAGCAGATTAAGGAGGAGTTTAATTTTGGGCTTTTTGATGGGTTCAATCCATTAAAGATACAATTTGACATCTGAGTTCATTGTCATTTTTAAGCATTACCCCTAGCTCTAAGACCAAGTTGAACTAAAGAAGTACAAGCATACCTCAATTAATAAAGTAAATGTGTTCCTAGGCATTACTTAAAAGAAAATTTGGTACCAGAGATAGAAATAACATGGAAATAATAGAGATAGTTTCTTATGCTGTAAAAAAGAAGAACAGTTCAACATGTTTAGGGAAACTTTATCCAAAACTAACAATATGAATATGTGAAGTGAAATAGCCAGGTCTGGTAAGCCTAAATAAAAACATTATGAACCTTCTGAGTACCGTTTGAATGCTTCTTCCAAAATGCATCCAGTGGTGATTTTTTTCCTCTTTCACCTGTCTTTACCTTTCTTATGATTTCTATTTTGGTGGCCACACTGATAGATCTATGTTTTTTTAAACATGCTAAGGGGAGGTGGTGAGGTAAGCTTACTCCTTTCCGCTTTTCTCTCTGTTTTGCTGTTCATGCGTGCTCAGTAAGGGATTCTTGAGGCAGCTGTATTTACCTTGCCTATAGGCAGGCATATATGTCTACAGTACAATTGATAAAGTAGAATTTCATTATCTCCCACTTCGTGGTTTACTGCATTCCTCACTGTGGACATACTTCTACAAACCGACCTCAGAAGTCACTGATTCTCCAGCTCTTCTTCACCATCTATCTAATTCCAATGCTGCTAAAAATGCCAGCTAATTAGAGGATGAGAAGGAATAGGGGTTGGAACTGAGTGGGCATAAAAGGAATTTGTAAAAAGCAGCTTCCTTGTCAGAGGCTTTGTTAACTGAGGTATGCCTGTATGATAGGATTGCTAGAAGTATTTCAACTCTAAGGAAAGTTGAAAAGTCTATAACAGTGTCTGACAATGGTATCTGCTTCAGAAGAACGATTCTTTCTCATTCAGGATAATTTGTTTGTAATCCTTGATAATTTTTTCCTGGTAGTGTGATCCAAACCATAGAGACTTAAGTTCCACATTTTGTCATTGGGACTTCCTCCCAAGTAAACATGATCACAGTCTCAGTCTTGTGTTTTCCTGTTAGAGAAACCCAAACATTTGAGGTTTAAACTTTCCAAAGTTTAAAAAGCAGCTTATGACACAAGATGACCTTTGCTTAGCCCTTTATGGTGCCTGCTGAGTTGGAGGACATAAATTAGTATTTTTTAATTGAGAATGAAAATTAAAATTTACATACAAATCCACCAGTATTCATCTTGACATATAAAAATAATTTCATACGACTAAGGAAGGGAGAGAAAAGGAAAAAAAATTAAAGAGAAACAAAAAGCATAAAAAACAAATGAAAAAGAAGTTGAAAGAAAGAAAAAAATTAGAAATATGGAAAGAAGAAGAGAGAGAGAAAACAGAAAGACAGGAATATAAATTCCAATATGTAAGATTAAGGTACAAAAAATATATATCTACCTACACACACACACACACACACACTTATACTACCTAAAATATCTATTATCTCACCATTTACATACATTCTTAAGCTTCCTCCCGTTTCCAGCATAGCTATAATTTCTATGAGTACATATATTATCTAATCCAGTGGTTCTCAACCTGTGGGTCCCCAGATGTTTGTGGACTTCAGCTCCCAGAAGCCCTGAGCATTGACCATAGTGGCTGGGGCTTCTGGGAGCTGAAGTCCACAAACATCTGGGGACCCACAGGTTGAGAACCACTGATCTAATCTAATTTATTAAATCTATAAATGCTATAGATGCTAGTAATTTGACATTTTCACCTTTTCATAGTACTAACACTTTCTCCTTAAAATATAATGTTCTCAAAATTCTAAATTAACCTCTTTCAGGTTTCCCCACATGTTCTTAAAATATGCAATTACTATATTCCAATCCTTAATAAATTTACCATATTTCTCCCCTCTCAAAAGAAGTGTAAGTCAATCCATATAAATTATATCTAATATTTTCTGAATCCAATCATGTATAGTTGGAAGAGTACTTTGCCTCCACTTTTGAGTTAGGATTATTCTCACTGCTGCTGCAAAATAAAATAATATTTTAGCTATTTTTCTTTCCAAGTCATCATCCATGATAGACAATAAGTATAACTCAGGTGACATTGCAAAATGTAGACCCAACATTTTTTCAATTTGTACATGAATTGTCTTCCAGAACTTATTTACTTTTTTACAAGACCACCATAAGTGAAAAAATGTACCTACCTCAGAATTGCATTTCCAACATTTATTATTATATTTCTTACACATTTTACATAACTTATCTGGGGTTAGGTACCACCTATATTGCATTTTATATAAGTTTTCTTTAATATCTTGGCAAGCTGTATATTTCATTCTTTTAGTCCAAGTTTTTGTCCATTGCTCTAAACTTATTGGGTGGCCAATATTTTGAGACCATTTGATCATAGAGTCCTTAACTAATTCATCCTCTGTTTCCCATAATAATAGTATCTTATATAATTTAGAAATAACTTTAGTATTTTCTGAAAATAATACTGCATTGAGTGGTCCTCCTTCTTCTAATAAACCGTTCAATTTTAGGTCCAGTTTCAATTTTTCCCTAATCTGTCTATATAATAGCCAATGGCAATTTATCCCTAATTCTTTAAGTTCTCCTTGTGTCCTTATTTTAATCTTGTCCTTATGAAATTCTACCAAATCTTTATATCTAATCCTTTTATCTAAAAGAATATTCTCTTTTTTGTAATATGCCTCTTGAGGAGATACCCATAATGGTGCTTTAGGGCAGCATCTTAATCTGTATTTATACCATACATGTATTAATGCTTTTCTTACAAAATGATTGTAGAATTCTCTGTTTGCTTTATTTTTATTATACCATAGATATAAATGCCAGCCTGACCATATGCCAACTCCTTCCAGGTCCAATAGCTGCTTGTTTTCTAATGTTATCCATTCTTTAATCCAACTTAAACAAGCGGCATGAGTTGGAGGACATAACCAGAATCATACTGATCATTTCCTGTAATACACATAAAGGTAGTTGGGTATACTTTCCAGTGCTAGATTGCTTAGTCTTTTGAAAATCATTCTTACTCTCTTTGTTTCTGCATTTCTGTGACGCAACCAGAACCGATATTTGCTCATCTAAATAGTTTATTTCAAATTTACTATTAATACAGATAATTGTCTTTGCAGAAGAATTGCTGGCTAAACTGGAAGTTTATGAAGAGCAGCAGCGAAAACTGCAAGCTGATCTTGAACAAGTTACGAAGAGGGCAGCTTCTCAGGTCTGCTGCTGTTGGGCTTAATGGAATTTAGCTGAATTGTAATTAGTAGAAGTGGCTATCACTGAATATAGAGTAGGAAAGCCATTTAAAATTTGCTTTGCTGGAAAGCTGATGAACTGCTGATAGTTGCATAGTCTTAAGATTCTGTAAGCTTATGATAACCTTGTTTGTTTATTCTTCCCATTCAACATCTAGATCAGATGAAAGCCATTTTTAAACAAAACCCAGACTTCAGCTCTTGACTAGAAGTGAAACAGATAGTCAGATAGATAGCTGGGCAAGCCTACTTCTTAGACTGGCTAAAAATAAAAGAAGGAAAAGAGAGAGAGAGGGGGAAAGATGTAACAATGGCTAAGTGATGTAGGAGGCAAGCAGCTAAAGATCCCCTGCCTTTGTGCTCTTGCCCTAGCTCCACTGTATACAGAAAAGTCCACACCAGAGAGTAGGAAGCCCAGCTTTCCAGCATGATGATCCAGTTGCAATTTTCCTCTTCTCCATACATTGCATAATTATTTAAATTATTCTGCTTAATCTACAGTGTGTGTTTGTGTGACAGAAAGAAAATCTTATTTAATACAAATCCATGGTACAACCCAGAACTTTTCATGTTGGTGACACATTTTTTAGACATGCATCATTTCATGACACAGTAATTCAGTAAGTAATTCAGTAAGTGGAGGCAGCTGCTCCACCCGGACCTGGCCCACTGCCCTCACCGGGATCTTCCTTGGCCCAGGGTGGCAGTGAGAAAGGCAGCCCCTCCACCCAGTCCTGGACCGACGATGACCTCACCAGGGTCTTCCTCAGTCTGGGGCAGCTGTGGAAGTGGCAGGAGCGGCAGCCCCTCCACCCAGCCCTGGCCTGCTGCAGTGGCAGGAAAGGCAACCCTTCCACCCGTTACATTTGCGTAGCACACCTTTGCACTAATGTGTCATGACTCACAGTTTGGAAAGCTCTAGTATAACTGTGCTTGAAATACTAGGTACAGTTCTGGTTTTGAGGCTGCGCCAGCAAAATGGTATTGTAGAACTGAAAAAAAGTAGAGACAAGGACAATCACCATGATCTGTGATGAAAAGTTACAGTGTTTGGGGCTATTTAGTTTAAGGAAAATGTGAATACGGAATGGGTATGGAAGTGACAGGTGCATGAAATTATGCTCAGTATGGATTAATTCAATAGGGAAAAGTTTTTCTTCCTTTCCAATAATACTAAGATAATACAGATTACAGTGCTCCTACTCATTTATCTCTCAGCATCTGCCATCGCCTCAGAATTGGAAGTGGGCAGTTTGTGGCAAAAAGAGAGAGAATAGTACTGCACAGTACTGAACAGAGGTACAGTAATGACCATCAATTTTGATGGCTTCAAAGGGAGTTAGATGAATTAGATGAATTAATGGATGATGCAGCTATCATGGCTGTTAGTCGTTATGGGTATATACCTGTTGCCCTGGGACATTATCATATTACACCAGTATTAAAATCACTCCACTGCTGCCAACTAGTTTCTTTGTATGGTGCAGAGTGTTGGTTTGTTACCTTTAAAGCCCTACAGTGTTTGGGTCCAGATTACCAGCAGAATCACCTTCTCTCATATAATCTGCCCTGCAGATGTAGGTCTTCTGGGGGACACTTCCTTTAGTCATCAGAACTAGGCTAGTAACTGTTACCCAGAGGAGATTTTCTTCAGCCTCCCCTAAACTGTGAAATGGCTTGCCAGAAGAGATTTGACAGCTGGATACACTGTCCAGCTTTAAAACAATCTTAAAGCCCAGTCTGTTCTCACAGATTTATTCAGATGATTTTTAAATTAGCAATTTTAAAGTTTGTATTAATTGTTTTTATTATGTGTCAGTATTATATGCTCTTTTAACCATGTGTTTAATTTGTTGTTGTTTCCCACCTCAAACCATGTGGAGAAAGGGGTAAAAAATGGTGGTGGTGGTGGTGGTGGTGATGATGATATAAATAAAATGGTGCTACTTATGAGTTTCCCATAGACATCTGATTGGCTAGTGTGGGAACAGTGAGAAGTTTTGGGGCTGATCTAGCATGACTATTCTTATGTTCTTAGGTGGAATTTCTGATTACTAGGTTATTTAGCTTATGATATTTGTTTAATTCTTTTTGGTATGTCTGTGTCCCAACTGCACTTGTTGTAGCCTAGTGAATCAGGCAGTGTGGATGAACTACAGAGTCGCCTTTTGGAATGGCAAGAAATTGTAACTGAATCTGAGGATGTACACAATCAAATTCGAGAGGAAAAATCTGCAATGGCTCTAAGAATGGCACAAATTGAAGAAGAGAGAGAAGGTGAGTTAGTTTCTTTGAGATGGTGTTAAGTGATTTTGTTAGGTTGCCAAATAACTGGAAGCAAATTAATAGTTCTGTGCAAAATTTCATGTTGTGCTTCACTGTTGCAATCATGTGAGAGTCACCCCAGCGGATAACATCTGGCTGCCTTTGATATATTGTGCAGACTGATCATAAGTAAATTGAGACCTAGTATTGGCCACTATTGCAGCTAAAATGGCATCTGAACCATAGTATGTTGAGCAGAACCATTCAGTTCTGCTTGCAGTGCCATCATTAAGAAGTGATACTCTCCTAAATTGTACAAAAATCAAGGCAGAAAGTAAGTTTAGCCTTAAAATCCTAGCATGAGTTCTTCCAAGCCCTTCATAGTAAAGTTATTATATGACCTCTTAAGAGAGAGAATGAGAGAGAGAGATGCTGCTAATCTTTTCCTATGCAAGATGGTATGATATAATCTTTTGACATTAGGAATATATAGAGGAGTATCTGCTGAATTTCATCAATGCTCCATGATCTTTAATGATCGAGCACATTTTTTAAATTTATGTTTTCTGGTTAGGTTAAGTGTTTGGAATTCTGTTAAAGATTTTCTATTTACAACTGAGTTACCAAGGAAAGTCCAGGAGCCTGGACTTTGAGCATACTGATTGGTCTCTACGTATTTATTGAAATGGAAGTGATAGTTTGAAGAGCTATACAGTGAACCCTCCACTTTTGCCAGGGCTCAAGATCACTGTGGAAGTGGAAGGAATGCAAATAAAATAAAAAATGATGAACACTATATTTTTTTCCTTGAAAACCATTCTCTAGGAATCTCTATGTCCTCTAGCATGGTTATATGGTCAGTTTCCAGTGGAAGTAGGCCATAGAGTCATGCTGGAGGACCTAACAGTGCCTAGAGAAGTGTTCTCTCAAGGAATCTCTAGGTCTTCCAGTGCAACTCTGTGGTTCACTTTCTCGTAGAAGTGGATCATAGAATTGTGCTGCTGCACCTCAGGATTCCTAGAGAAAACATATTTTTTCTGTTGCAGGGACAAATAGAGTAAACATTTTTTAAAATAAATAAAATAACCTGTGAATAATCAAATCTGCGAGTGCTGAATCTGAAGAAGTGGAGAGCCCACTATAATACTGGTAATGGAAAAGGGAGACTTGCTAGCAAAATTCAAGTTTACCCTGAAGTTTTTCATCAGATACTTCTCTTAACCAAACTGATATATATAAAGATATATGGAAGCTTTAAATCAAAGCAGCGTGTACTTCTTTCAGCAGCTGACAGCTTCATAATTCTTAAATTTGTCTTTTGAATATTAGTTAATATTTAAGGTGGCTCTGCATGAGTGAGCTAAGTGAGGGCTAGTCTTGTCATCCATAGAGACTCTGCAACTCCAGTATCTTACGAGGACAAATTGTATTTCTGAACCCCTTTCCTTGATGGCATGCTAAATTCTGTTAGCTGTGTACCTTCATGCCTATTACATTGATCCAAAAGCCCTCAAATAGACTCCATTTCATTCTTACTAGATAGAATTAAAATACTATACATTCAGTCCATTGGACTTCATCACTTGTCTTCCAGTTATCACATACTGCATAGTGAGCCTTTGAGTCCGATGGTTTCAGGTAGCCTGGGGCTGAAACGCTCTGTGTTGTATTCAAGCCCTTTTGTGTTAATGTGGTCAAATGTTGATCTTCCTGTATGTCTGGTCAGTATTTAATTTTGCATTTTTACTTGGGTTACGCATGACCTTTCTGTTTTGTTTTTCCCCCTTTTGCGGTTAAACCTGGTGAGCACTTGGCGTCCCTTCCCCCTCCACTCCTAGCCTACACTGTGATTTGGTCAGCCACTGAGAACATAGTTTCCCATCAGTTTTGTGCATGCAGGATTCTGCAGCCACAGCAGCCTATAGTGTACTGTTGCTGATTTTCCTTGGTAGGCATTGTTTTGTGGGAAATCTTCAACAGCACGTTATAATTGCTGTTTGTGGTGCTGTGTGGTTTTTCTTTTTCTTTTTCCTTTTTATTAACATGAGTAACAAATGCTGTTTTTTAACTTGATTTTCTTCCTCTCTGCAATGCTTATATCTTCATTTGTGTTAACAGAACCATTTTCATACCCTTTTTACTAATAGCTGGCTCCATATTTACCTTGCAAACTGCATAAAAATCATACTATCAGTGTTAAAAAATTATACCCTCAGGCCTTCTTTAGATGCCATTAAAAAGAGTCACTATATGAAAGTGGTATTTCAGGAGGAGAAATTTGGATAGATTTTGAGCTAAATGTACAAAAGAAGATGCAGACCATAAGTGCCATAGGCAATTTTTTTGGTGAAGTTCTTTCAGTAAAACAAGTTCCATTTGAGAACATGGCCCTTTATAGAAAGTTTGGTACAGCGTTGGTACTGGTACAGTGCCGTGGATTAGGACTTTGCTTGTGCCTAGGGTCTCTCTTGTTGGGTCTGATGGTGGACCCACAGCATTAAAGAGCACAGTCTGATCGATGTTAAACATTTTAGAGATCACATTTATTTTATTTCAAAGAGTTTTAAAAGTAGGGATGGATGTTTGAAGACAAAAGGGAGTGGGGAAATTTCCAGAGAGTTAAAGGTGATTGGAAAGGACAGTCACTGCAGTTTCATGTTTTTCATCTAAATTAGCAATCATAATGAAATTGGAAAAACTTGAAAGTGCTCTGATTTTACCGGATCACAGTTATAGTTTGTTTGCAAACACAAACCATGCTTTGTTATTTATTTTTAAAAAGTGTTAATTGCTTCTGTCCGCCATGCCCCCCTCCATTGCAAAAGGCCTTGATATTCAAGTTTCATCTGTGACTCTGCAGAGTTTGATCCTCTTTGCTGGTTGATAGTTCTAAGAAAAGATCCTCCATGATTTAACAGCTTTTACATCTGGCAGTTTGAAAAGTGAAAACAGTCATAACTTGAGGAGAATAGCTTTATAAATGAGATTTTCCCAACAACATGCCTAAAGGTGGCAAAATTAGCTGTGAGGTAATCCATTTTTCTTGAGCTTGTGTGTTTTTGTTTGATTTGCAGACACTGAAACATCATATCATGTATGAATGTTAGGAAATAACTAGAACCCATGATGCTAGTTGGGTCATAAAGTGTCTAATATGCAAAGCGTATTTGTATCAAATATCCAAAATAAACTTTTGTTACATATTGTGTTACCATATGTTTGGATCCAGAAGCATGTGGAGTTAGCTTCTTCAAATGAGTGATTTTTGCCAGTCTCTTCTTTTCCCCATAACTCACTGTTATTCCTCAAATATGCTCTATACAGCTGGGGGAACCCTGCAGAATAGTGCACACAGTGGTGCTGTGGGAGAGTAGGGGGAAAGATGAATGCATGCAAATCACTACTCTGTTTCTTCCAGCTGCCAGTGTGCTTCAGTTGCTTCTATCAATCTTTCGGTTTCTAGGAGAGTAAAACTCTGTATCCAGATCCTAATGATGTGATAATAATAGGGGCTTCTTAAATAATAATAATGAACTCAGTGTGATCCAGTCATGAAATCACATAAATGTAAGTCTGGCCTCCTGCTGTCAGGCTTGGTACCAGGCAGGGCTCTGCTTGACATAATGACCAGTGTGAACCTTGTTCACAAATGTATCTTTGTAAATCATTGCAGTCTAGAATTACATTGCTTTTTTGAAGCATTCACAGGAATTCTGTGATGTGGTTCTAGGGATTCTATCTATTATCCTCTCCTATTGGAGTCCAAATACTGTGTCATTATGAAGGATCTTCTACCTTCCAGACTGGCTATTAAGGAGGCTGGGGGGGGGGTGCAGTTGGGAGGTTTGAGTGATTTGTAAAAAAACTTGGTTACCAATTGTTTGCAGGATCCCTGGCTAATTTGATACTTGCTTTAAACAAACAAACTTTATTTATATTATTGCTTTCATAGTGGTTGTCTTGTGCAGAACTAGCATGTATATTAGTTCATTAAATGTGTGTCTTTTAGGGTCGGTGTGAATCTGAATGTAGAGCAAATAGAGATGTTTCAGTGATTTGTAAATCAAACACAAGTAACCAAAGGATGAATGGAATAGCAAGTGGTATTTATTTATTCATCTGTTCAGTTTTTATCCCATCTTTCCTCATTAGGGTTCCTGGTGGGAAACAGTTACAAGAATAGCTCATTACTGAAAAACAAACTTTACCATGTCATTCTCAGATAGGCTGAAGGAGCAATCCACAATCACCATTGGGATTAATCTCTCATGCCAAACCGATCACCCCGGTGATGATTGTGGATTACTCCTTCAGCCTCTCTAGAATAACCCTTCATGGTAGATAAAAACATCTCATTTAAGTTTGTAGAGAGGGTTTGCATACATAGGAACTCCTCTGCATCTGACCAATGTTGTATAGATAGTAGAAATAAATTCTGGAGATAGAAAATATATTAGTTATAGAAATTGTTTTAGTACCTGCCGTTACTTTCTAGTTTGATTCAGGTATAGACTGAGCGTGCTTTCTGTAGCTAGGGAAGCTATGTGCCATTTCACATATTGTACAAAAAGTAAGGCTTGCCCATAATGGATAAAGGCTGTACCCAAGAAGGAATCACATCTAATCCAAATACTTCTGTGTTTGTCACATTCACACCTCACAGCTGTAGAATTACAAAAATAAAATAAATCTTTGAGGTGACTTTAGAAGAAATACAGGTTCACTGAACCTGTCTGCTTAACCAAATGCCAGCATAGGTTACAGAGTATATTTCATACAGTATAAAAAGTCTAGACTTGTACATGTTTGTTTTACCTCATTAATTTAGATATAAATCTTTGAATAAAAACACTGATTTGTTGAGAGTGGATAGCTGAAGTTCAGTTGTTGCTTTAGCGATGAATAAAGTGTGGAGCCAGCTTTGACTTCATTTCTTCTTCGGACTTATCTGCTTTACATGAAATACCTTCCAAATAAACATCCTTTGTTGATCACACAAAACAGATGGGAATGTCTTTAAAATAAATAATCATTTCTCACAATGGACTGCATTCATTTAAGCTGCTGAATTCTGAAATTATTGTGTGTTATTGACAAATAAGTCTGCCTTATTTACTATTAAAAGTTATATATGGCTTGATGCCAAATTGAAGTGTGTGATACAGGCTTCTGACCTCCTTGTATTACCACAACAAGGGCACCCTTTAGTGTTAAAAATCTAAGAAAGGGTTGCTACAGTTTCATAAAAATAAGTGCACAACTGAATAAAGTGATGTGTTTGTCACACACATCAGCTACATTTAAATATAATTGATTTAATTTGAGTTTAGTTTGAATCTGTAAGTGGCTGCCCTCTTTGTCAGTATCCATATACAAATTATTCTTTATTTGGAAAGAAATGCCTGTGAGATCTATACCCTCTGTTGCTTCTTTTAAAAGAATCACATACAGAGTGTTTCCATATGTTCTGAGGGGAAATCACAAGATGGATAATGATATGGAGTGCATCTATAACCTGTTCTTGCCAGTTCTTCATAAACCCCTGTCTGTATCACTGACTCCTTTTGAATGTCTACGATGTGTTTGTCTGATGAGTGATTGCTTTCCTGTGGCACAAAACTGATTGAGGATGACTGGTTCTTTCCTGGCTGCTCTGATCCAGCCATAGTCTCAGGGCAGCAGGAGCTGGAGGAGGAACTGGCCACAGGTCATGGGACTGGCAGAATGCAGCCGGAGAGAAGAAAGATTACCCAGTCCAGCAGGAAACTCCAGGTAAGTTGATTGTATTGAAAAATCCATATTTTTATTGATATCATCGTATGTAGCAAGTAAACTCTTATTGCATTCTAGATGTATGTGACATATTAGTATGTGTAGTTACAGTGAATTTGTTATCATTGCTATTGCAGTGTTGTCTTCGTTAGTCTAAGCATAGTTTAAAGAACAGAGTGTTGTTATCCTCAGACGTTGCAATGTGGATTTGACAGGTTATTCTATTAAAGTTTCTCTTCTTGTACTGCATTTAGGAAGATTATGGCTTCGATGGAAAACAGTGCTTTGAAGAACTGAATGTGACTTTGGATAGTACTGATTCAGCTGAAGGAGAGAACATGGGAGGTTGGTGGCCAGAATACACTTCTCCTAGCACAGGTGTGGCAACCACTAGACAGTTTATTAAAGCATGCACCCACATCTGTTTTGTCTTATTTTTGTTTTGCAAATTCAACTAACAAACCCATGTTGTGTTGTGTTTGTATCTGTTGAATTTTTTTTGGCTTGCCTTTTTGTTTCAATTTGAAGCATGTGCGTGCTGGATGAACTGTCTAGTTTTGGTTCAAAACTAGAACTTAGTCGTGGTTAACACCTTGGGTTCTCAGTTGTGAATGAAGAGTATTGTCATTCATGGTAAGATTTTTTTTTTAAGTTTTAGTTGTGTTCTTGTGAAAATACCTCCACAGCCAGACGTTGTTTCCAATTGTCTTTCGTGCCTTGTTTGTTAAGATAAGCTGTACCTATATCTATAGAGAATACTCTATCTATTTTTATTGTTTTATAGAAAGTATAGTTGCTTTATAGAAAGTATAGTTGCAGTTGCTCTGCAGTTTGTAATGGAGATGGCAGAGTTCATGAAATGTATTAAGTCTGTTTTGCATAGGTCCGCTAAAATTACATTGTGAATTACATCTTTCACCAAATATATCTTCCTAATATTCTGCAGAAATGAGAAATTCTGAAGTAGTTAGGATCTATTGCTCTAGACTTAAAGTGAAGGACAACAGTTTCAAAAGAAAACATTTATTTTAAATTTATCCAGACAGACAAATGTCTTCTGGAACTTGATTAAGCAGAAGCAAATTTTCTATACAAAGAAATCCCAGCTCCCTTGCCCCTCCCCCAAAAGTAAGTGACATATCAAGATATTTATGCTTCATTGAATTAATCAGGTTTTGCTTAATCAGTGGGATATTGCTTCAGCTTGTGCTGAGAGTTTGTAATCAACAAGACTGCAAATTAAGGCTACATAAGGCTGTATTTGAGGCTGCTTTGTTTTGTGAGGTTAATGCAATAGAACATTCTGGAAAATTAGATGTACTATGTTACGCTTTTATTCTGTTTTTCCCTCAAGGAATTCAAGGCAGCATACACAGTCCATTTTGTCCATGTGGTAGCTTTGTTTAGGCTAAGAGTCATATAAGCCAAAACTTGCTTCATTGTTTCGGTAATATGTAAGCATATATGGTAGCGTTCCAGTCAGTTATTCATGTTGCTGATGCTTCCATCTGAATTATTTCACATACTGGCATGTGAAAATAGAGTGTGCTTTGATGCCATAAGCACAAGTGAAATCCTGCAGGTTTTGGTGGACAATCTTAATTATATTTTAATAATTACAATGAAGAAATGGACAATCTGTGCCCTTCAGATGCTGAACTGTAATTCCCATTAGCGTGGGCAGTATAGCTAGTATTATGCAATGATGGTAGTTGTAGCCTAGCAAACCTGGAAAGGAACTTGTTGTCCATTTTTGTGATAAAAAAACCTAGTTCACTTCTTTTTCAAATTGTATAGTAATCTAAATTGGCATGAAAACTGAAAATTTTCACATTCAATAAATAGCTGTTAATTTTACAAGTGTAAGATACTTTAAATTCTATGAGTATTTTGTAATTTTGCATTTTGTAACATGTGCCAAAACCTCTATAATATAGGTAGTTCAGAATAAAATCATTGT
Source organism: Iguana delicatissima (assembly GCA_948472985.1). Classification (NCBI taxonomy): domain Eukaryota; kingdom Metazoa; phylum Chordata; class Lepidosauria; order Squamata; family Iguanidae; genus Iguana; species Iguana delicatissima. The sequence continues at coordinate 220,469 of CAOKZL010000990.1, read as the reverse complement.
AGCATCTTTCTTATTTAAAACCAGCCATTCTCAACCTTTGATCTAGCTGTTTGGGACATTAGCTCCCAGAAATTGTCATTTTTGGCCAGTTGAGTGGATGCTTCTGAGAATTAAAGTCCAGAATAGCTGAAGGATCAAATGTTGAAAATGGCTGGTTTAAATGGTTGTTAAATTTCCCTGATGGAAGGGAAAGATTGTGCAAGAATATAAAGCACGGTACAAGTGATACAAAAATCCATAGAAGAAATATTCTAATTATCAAATGAACATTGAATGCATAACATATAAATCCTCTTCAGGGAATCAGAACTCTTAAAGCAGTGAGAAACTGTAGGGTTATGTATGCTGGCTCCCCTCTAATCTTCCTACATTGAACAGGAAGGTCAGAAAGGGAGGCTGTGTTCAATTGAACATGGTTACAATCATCCTGTCCACAGTCAGAAACCCAGCACTTATTAAGGTTTCTAACTGAGGGCTGCAGAGGTATTCAGTTGAATTTGGTTACAATCGCCCATAAGGCTTCCTTGCATGGTAGAGCCCCATGGCCTCTATCGTGTGTAGAGTCTTGTAAGTCTGCAAGGGCTGATAGCTGCAGTAGCAAATGGAGTTTAAAACAGTACAAATTTATTTAATTTAAAACAAAAAATTGTGTGTGAAATGTATAACATATAAAAAATAAGGGCTGTGATGTTCTGTCAATTAATTTTTACTTTTAATTGAGTAAAAAAATCCCCTTGATTAATGCAACACTTGATTGTTTTTTTTTAAAAAAATAATTTACTAGAAGTGGCTGCCAAAAAGCTGAAACGAGGCAAGTAGATGTCACCATAGAAGAGGTACTCCCCATTTCACCAGAAAGGCTTGATGAAATGTGATAATTTATATGCTAAATAGTTCTTCAGAATTATTGTTTTATCTTTTGCAAATGTATACATATTTAGTCAACTACTTAATTGTTTACAAGTCACGATATTACTGGATTACTGACACTGCTAATAAAAATGTCCTTTGAATTAAATAGGTTTACGGACAGTAGTGGAAGAGTTAGAATTGGAAAGAAATCAGTTGCAAGAACAAATTCTCTATTTGGAGGAACGCTGTCGGGACCTGGAAGATCGATTGCAGCTCCAAGGGAGAATGGAAGCTCTACAGGTATGTGCTACAAGTGGTCTCCCCACTGCCACCCATGGCTTTGAATAGTTTTCTCTTGGTCTAGCTCTGATACTGAGGTAAATTGGACTGGAAGCTTAAATTGGTTCGAATAATGCAGTACAGAAAAGTGAAGTGAACCTGCAGGGCTAGATTCATTTTCCCTCCCCACATACTCCTTTTAAAGAGCAGACTTCCCCTTCCCACTGCTTTGTAAAGGAATTGGGCAAATGTGGGCATAGATGGGGCTACCAATTGATATGTAGCTTGTCTTGCAAGTTCTTGTTGTTCTATCAGTAGCTATTAGGTATTACCTGTTTGTGTCACAGCTGTTTGATGTGGTTCTTACTTTGAACTGTTCTCTACCATAAAGCATTTTTTCTCGCCGAAGTCAGGGTGCTACCACAGAATTTTTAAGAAATTCTCTAAAGATACTTTGCTGATTACGGTCAGCCTTCCATATCTGTGGATTCTGTATCCGTGGATTCAAACAACTGTGGCTAGAAAATGTTCAGGAAAAAAACAAATGTTGATTTTGCCATTTTATATAAGGAATGCCATTTTACTATACCATTATATATAATGGGACTTGAGCATCCACAAATTTTAGTATCCATGGGGGTCCTGAAACCAAACACCAGCAAATACTGAGATACTTTCTCTGCATAACTTTAGCAGAGAGGAATTAGATTTACCAGATTGCCTCTTCAGTGGTGGTTTCCTCTACTTCAAAAAGACTCAAATTACACTGTCTTTTCTATGTTTGCCCAGGCACTTAAGAAATTCCCCAGTTATTCCCCAGCTGTTCGTTCTTTCTTCTTCTTCTTCTTCTTCTTCTCCTTCTTCTTCTCCCTTTTGTCTTCTTCCCTTCTTCTTCTCCCCCCTTTTTTTTGGTTTAATCTGCTTAATTGGTTGCTATATTCTATTGTGATATGTTCGTATTCTTTTTTTTCTCTACCTTTATTGAGGAAGTATTTAGATACCAGAGTCATGTTACAGTAAAAGATACAGTTGATTTAACATAAAACAAAACAAAAAAATAAACAAAAAAAGAATACCGAGAAAAGTAAGCATTTGTTTAGAGCTAGTGCTTGCTCCTTTGTATCAGAAACCAGGAGCATACATAATTCTCAAAGGAAGTAAATTGCCTCTGTCGGCCTTCAGGATGCATCACACTTTTGGTAAAAGATAGAAATTGTATTCTCGGGCTGACAGGAGGAGCAATACACCACGCCTGGGTTTGACCATCGTGCCAGCCTGTGCAGGAGCCATCCACGAGCTAGCTGAAAAAACTGTTTAACTGGCTCCTGTCCCTCTCCAGCCAGTTTATTTTTCTCCTGCATACCAGCTAGATGTGTATCAGTCCCTTTCCAGTTTACCGGGTTAAAATTAATTTACTCTAGGGCAGGAGTGAGAAAAGCTATTGGTGATATGTCTACCGAGAGAAATATGAGTGTTACCGCAGTGACTACTGACAATTTAGTCCTCAGCACCACAGAAATGTTGGGCTCGGACAGAGGCAAGCAAAATACCGTCCAGAAAACCGCTGTTAAGTGGGTCACGGACGAGGATAGCGGCGCTACTGGCCAAAGACTAAAGCTGCAACGCCTCATAGAGGAGGATCGTTCAGCTGAGCTGAGAAAAATATTCCTGACCTCAAGTGAGAGTGAGGCAGATGAGATTAAAACGGTGGGCAGTAAAAGAGCTCTGGAGTCTAAGAAACCGCTGGACAAAGGGAAAACAGAAAAAAAAGGTTAAAAAGCCGGAGAAGTCTGGGAGCACTAAGAAGCCTCCAAAAGGGTCTGCAAGTGCCCAGAAACTTACTGGCGAGAGTTCCGGCCGCCATCTTGGAAACAAGGATTCCGAGATGGCGCCGCACGCTGTAAGCAGGCCCTTGGAGGCCTCGGACGGAGGTGCGCGACAGGCAGCAAGTGCGCAAGTGAGTGCTGATGCAGCACCGCATGCTGCGTGTGACGTGGCTGAACAGAGACACGCCCGGCTGAAAATGATCAATTTATGCCGGAACAGCTGAGGCTGGCTCCGGAATTAAAACAAACCCTAACAGGATGGCTGGCAAGTGCACTGGCACAGGGACAAGACTGTCAGAGAGAGCTGGGTGAGACATGGTTGGGTGGCCTGGGTGCCCCAAGGCAAAATCCCATGGATATGTTCCGTGGTGAAATGCATCAGTTAATCAAAGATGCTGTGAATGCACAATTCCAGGTACTTTTAACTAATCAGCACTTTCCAGTGAATTTCAACACTTGTGATTTAAGTAATCAGCTGGCCATGTACAGAATAATGAATTTATTTAAACAGTCAGATTTCCAAAATCAATTTCATCTTCTTAATCAAATGAATTTGCAACAACAAACTAATTTAATTGATTGTGTTGGCACGGATGTCCAAAACGAATTGCCTTTAGCTAAGAGAAGGAGAGTAGATCAAGAGGAAAGGCCAAGTGCAAGCACCATGGGAGTTGCAGCTAATAAGGACAAGTCTTCGAATCCAAAAGGGAAAACTATTGGAGAAATGCAGAACCAGTAGAGCAGATGGGTTTAAGGAAATCTATTCAACAAGAAATGGAAGATAATGAGGAGCATATGGAACAGAATGAAGCACTGGACATGGAAGGGAAAGAATTTGAGTACTGTGATGATGAGGAGGATGAGAGGTCAGAATCAGATAGGATGTTTGATACAGATACCTTCAGAGGTACTTTGAGAAGGGTGCTACAAATATTAGGATTGGAGAACTGTAAGGAGAATGAGGTTAAAAAAAGCAGTAAGGAAAGTAAGTTAGCATCGGTAATTAGGAGGAAAGAGGCTAGGGGAATGGAAATTCCATTGCTGGATTTATTTAAGGATGTCATTACAAGTGAGTGGTCATCTCAGGGAAGTACCAGAAAAGGTCTAACGTATAGCCAGAAGTTATACACTTTTGTGAAGGACGATGTCGATTTATTTAAAGTGCCCCAGGAGGATGCCCCGATTGCAGATTTGATTTCGGGGGCGATTGTCCCCAGGAAGGGGGACACCCAGTTAAAAGAGGTAGATGAGCGAAGGGCTGAGTCATTACTTAGGAAGGCGCATGAAGCAGCATCTACTGCGATAAAAGCGTCTGCTGCCACTTCTATGTTCGCAAGAGCAGGATCCTTTGGTTGCAGGCATTTTAGATTCCCAAGATGTAAGCATGCATGCGTTAATGAAGGCAGTAGAATGGATCCAGAGAGTGTTGAAGTGTGTGGCGGATGCTGGGCTGGACTCTGCTGCGTTTGCAGCAAAGAACATAAATTTGCTAACAATTGCAAGACGCTCTTTGTGGTTGAGACACTGGGAGGCAGATCAAAAATCACATAATAATTTGGCTTTCGTCCCTTTTCAGGGAGACCTGCTTTTCAGGCCTAAGGCTTTGGAAAAGGTCTTAGTAGAAACAAAAGAGAAAAAGCAGGTGACGCCCACTCTGCAAAAGAAAAGAGTGGATAAAAGGAATTTTCGAAGCTCTAACTATTCCTTTCGCGGGGGAAGATCATACGGCTTCTTCAGTAGAAGCTCAGACTACATTGCTGGCAGATATCAATGGAATAGGTAAAGACCACAGTTTAACAGACAGTATCAGTATTCTAGGCAAGGACAAGGGAAGCTTGGAAGCAATTCCAAGCGAGGAAGAACACTATTGACAACCAACATCAGAAGGTGGGGGAAGACTTCTGTCTTTCAGAAGCTGATGGTCTTGGATAACATCAGACTGCTGGGTCTTGAATGTAGTAACCCAGAGTTACAAAGTATGTTTCCGTTCGAGCCCGAAAGACAGATTTCTCCCATCTCCAGTTTTGAAAGATGGAAGCAAGTAGCAGATTGTTCTTCAAGAAATTATTCATTTACTAAAGATAGGGGCAACAGAGAGAGTCCCAGAACATCAGAAGTTTACAGGAGTATATTCAGTGTTCTTTGTGGTTCCATGGCAGGTACAGGCCGGTGTTGAATCTGAGGTATCTCAACAAGTTCGTAGAATACCAGAAATTCAAAATGGAAACTCTACAGACAATCAAGGAGAATTTGGTCAAGGATGCATACCTGCATGTCCCCGTGAGTTCAGACGACAGGAGATACCTAAGATTCAACTACCAGGATTACCACTTCCAATTCAAGGCACTACCTTTTGGCCTGGCATCAGCACCATGGGTTTTTATAAAGGTGCTGATTCCACTGATAGCTTTTCTCCAGGTGGGGTACAACTGTACCCGTATTTGGACGATATCTTACTAAAAGCACACTCGGAGACCGAGTTGAGGAAGGACTTAAGATTAACAATCCAAACTCTGAAAGGTTACGGGTTTCTTCTCAATTACAAGAAGAGCATGTTGAACCCAACAATGGTATTGATGCATTTAGGTGCAAGAATAGACACTTCGAAAGGGAGAGTGTACCTTTCACAGGAAAGGTTGGAGAAATTGAGACAGGAGTCTCACAGACAAGGGCAGAGCAAGCAGTAGACCTGATGCAATTGGCAAATGTTTTGGGGATATTCATCTCCACAATGCAGTTGGTCCAGTGGGGAAGTTTCCATTCAAAACCACTGCAGAGGCTACTGATGAGGCACCAGTTCGCAATAGCGGCGAAAAGACATTACAAAGTGGTTGTGCCACAGCAAGTTCAGAGGGAGCTGGCTTGGTGGCTGCAAAGAAAAAATGTGGCTGTTGGTGTTCCTCTCCAGATTCAGAACATGGTCCATATTACCACAGACGTGAGTCTCGGAGGATAGGGAGCCCACTGCGAAGGGTATTCAGTACAGGGGTGTTGGACTTCCTCGGACAGGCATTACAACATCAATTACCTAGAGTTGAAGGCCGTTCGCTGGCGCTCCAGAGGTGTCTGCATCTAGTAAGAGACCGTCATGTGAAGGTTTTCACGGACAACATGACAGTCAAGGCATACATTTGCAAACAGGGCAGATTATATTCTGTGCCTCTGGTAGCGGAGTCATCGCGCCTTTTCCGGTGGACAGAGGTGCATGTGAGGTCAATCACAGCAGTACATTTGAAAGGGGAGTTGAACATACAAGCAGACTACTTAAGCAGAAATTGGCTGCATCCAGGAGAATGGTCTCTCAACATGGAAGTTTTCCACGATTCAATAAGTATTTTTGGTTCCTTACAAGTGGACTTGTTTGCTTCTGGGGGAAATGCCAAGTTAAAAAGATATTTTTCCATCGATGGAAGCAAAAGTGCGGAAGCAAATGGTGCTCTGTCAGAAAGGTGGCCTCCGGGGATACACTATGCATTTCCCCCAATCCAGGTTGTGCAAAACGTGCTTACAAAAGTCCGCATAGAAAAAGCATCAGTGGTATTAATAGCACCACATTGGCCAATGAGACCGTGGTTTCCATTGCTGCTACAGTTAGCCCAAGCGCCTCCGTGGAGGTTGCCCTTGAGGCCATACTTACTCACTCAGGGTCCAGTGTGCCATCCAGACCCCAAATGGCTGAGTCTGGCAGCATGGAAATTGAAAGGCATTTTTTAACGCAGCACGGGTATGTGGAGAGTGTTGTTAAAACTATATTGGGCTCTCGAAGGGAGACCATGCACAGAATATGCGACAGGACCTGGAAAATTTTCCAGAAATGGTGCGAGGGGAATGTTGTCCCTCTAGCGCAAGTGAAGGTATCACACCTATTACAGTTCCTACAAGACGGGTTGAAGAAAGGGTTGTGTCCTAACACCTTGAAAAGACAGGTTGCAGCACTGTCAGCCATCCTGAGTTTGGATGGGGACTTGTATGCTAAACATCCTCATATCAGAAGGTTTCTGAGAGGTTCAACCTTGACATCATTTCCGACTGTGCATAGATTCCCAACATGGGACTTGAACCTGGTGCTGAATGCTTTAACCGGACTGACCACCTTTTAAGCCACTAAGGAATTCGTCGCTGAGACTGTTATCTTTCAAGACAGCTTTCCTCCTTGCGATCGCTTCAGCTAGACAAGTGTCAGAGTTGGTAGTACTTTCTGTAAATGAACATTTGTGCAGGTTTGAACAAGACAAGTTAACTTTAGGCTTTGGCCCTTCATTCTTGCCAAAGTGCCTGTCCTCACCATCTCGCCTACAGGTGATTCATTTGCCAACTTTCTGTCCGAAACTAGTACATCAACTGGAGAAAAAGTGGCACGCTTTGAATGTGAGGAGAGCAGTGAAGGCCTACTTAAAAAGAACAAGTGACTTCCGGCACTCTGATGCTTTACTGCTGTCTTTTCAACCAAAGACTCTTGGAAAGCGAGCCAGTAAATCGGTCATTGCAGGATGGATCAAGGCTTGCATTTTTCCATGCTATGATTATGCAAAGAAGCCACGTCCAGTAAATGTGTGGCCGCATTCTACTAGATCAATGGCAACATCAGTGGCCTACGACGCATCCTGCTCATTGGAAGATGGCTGCAGTGCAGCAGGGTGGAAAGAGGTGACGACTTTCATTAAACATTACAAACTGGACAAATACAAATCTGCGCAGGCAGTGTTTGGATGCCGGATTCTGCAGGCAGTAGTGTAGTTAGGATCCTGCCCATACATCAGCTTGGGAAGGTCCCAGGCATAGTGGATTGCTCCTCCTGTCAGCCTGAGAATGAAGAGTTGGTACTTACGTGAACGATCATTCTGGAATGACAGGAGGAGCAATCCGCGCCCACCACTACAGTAAGAACATTGTTTATAAGTATTGAGTGGGGACAGAAAATTGAATCAGTTACACTAGGGAAAGAAACTGCCTGGACAGGAACAGGAGCCGGTTAAACGGGTTTTTCAGCTAGCTCGTGGACGGCTCCTGCATAGGCTGGCACAAGGCTCAAACCCAGGCGTAGTGGATTGCTCCTCCTGTCATCCCAGAATGGTCATTCATGTAAGTACTAACTCTTCAATTTCTAGAGCCAGGATGAGATGGCATTACAGAGGATGCTAGACAGGTGTTCAGGCGTTATGGGGGACCCTTGATGGAAAGTTCTGCATATGGTGGAGGCCTAAATTTTTCCTGTGTTTGTAGGTATTACTAGCTTCCTGCATAAAGAAGAGTGAATGCTTTGCAAAGTGACAAGGGGGAAAGGGAGGGAGGTAGAATTTCCTTCCAACAGTTCCACTTTTGATAGATTGCTTTTAGCATGGGTGTATATCCTTTTTGGGGAGGAAGTGGTGAGTTTAACAAATGGGTTGATACATTGCCTCTTTCCACACTAAAGAGTCATCATCATATATAATCCAGGTCACCTGGATTATAATAGAGAATTGGGTATCCCGAATCCTCCCTTAAAGGAAAATGAAAACATTATTCTCTTGAGAAAATGTAGTTTTACTATAGCCAGTGATAAAGTGTTCTAACTGTAGTTGCCGGTTCACAAACCAATTGTTATTTAGGTAAATGGGGAGAGTTTGGAACAAATATAGAAAATTAGAGAGAATGAACATTTTTACAAGGCAGATTTTACCTAGAAGAGAAATGGAATGTTTGTGCCAAGTTTTAAGTTTCTCCAAAACCCATTTTCCAACAGGTTTAAAGTTGCTGTGTTTCAGTTGGTGTATATTTTTAGTGGTGGTAAACGTACTTGAAGTCTGCAGGGTAGAGAGTTGCTTCTCAGAGTGTTTGGATGCTGTTTTGTATCTGTGGAGACATATTTAGACTTAAGACCTATAAATTGCTGGAAGTAAGTAAGTGACTCTGCAGCATTAGTTTCGTGTGGCAGGATGTCAGCAAATAGGCTGACCACATGGTTTCATTGTGGTGTTTAGTTCTTTTTATTATATTGGACAGATCTGCATGTGAATATTTTTATTCACACCTCGATACGCTAAATTGGAATTTTAGTTAAGAAACACCTTCAAATAATTAAAGTTAGACTAAGATTATCATCCAAACCACTTGTGATCTAGGGATGTGGATTGATTGGTAAAAGAGTTGGTTATAGATTGCAGACTGGGAAATACTCCTGATTCAGATTCTGGAATAATTCCTGCAAGTTATACCTGATTTGCTGGTGGCTGCTCTTATTGCTCCTCTGTGTTTGCAAGTGCAGTTTATTTCACTTTACTTACATGAGCCTCCCCTGCCTGCTATTTCCTGAGATGCACCTTGATCAAGGAATGCTCATGAATGTTTTGAGATCAAAGGGATTAATCTAAAAGCACAACACAGTCTTGGGGATAGGTGAGAGAAGATGCAAAGAAGTGAGAAGACAGCATCATTATAGCAAATTGGTGGGGAGCTAGAACACATAGGTGCAAATGTGGAGTGATATGAACAATCTAGTACAGCCAAAGAAACACCATTGAAATTTCACAGTTGCTCATAGTGATATAGCTGAAGCACGCAATAAGCTTGGGTGTTTGAGCTCCATGTAAATAGCGTACAATTTTAATTATTTGATCTGTTAATCTAAGCGTGTGACTAATAGATCCCTTAACATACTAAAATGCATGTGTGTAATGGTTACCACGTTTTTCTGAAACAGCAATATGTCAATGTATATTTGCATTGTAACAAAGAATTTCAATACAGGTGGCATTTGGTGTAGAGGAAGAAGGGCAGCTGTTGAGGGCTGTACAGGTGTGTTTTGCCCATTCCAAAGTGATAGCTTATTTTTCTTAGAAGTGATACTTGATATTTTATCTAACCTACCCAGCATTTAACAGTGATCTTGGGTTTGTCTGAATTGCTTCTGATTATGGCTGGTGTTTGTTTGCAGTTTCATCTTACACGCTAGTTTTGTGAAGCTGGGTAGACTAACATATTTAGATTGCATAACAAGTTGACTGTGTCAGTGGAGCTTGCTTCATGGCATATAGATTACATTCAACAATTTATTACGTGCCTCACTACTAATCATTAGTTAGTTTTTGGCAAATACAAGAAAAAAAATGAGGCCAGGAATTGATTCTGAATCACTTATGTTCAAATTACAATGCTGCTGGACATCAAATAAATTTGTGGGCGTTTAAAAAGAAAGTAACTGGCTATTTTATCCAGTTTTATCCAATTTTAGAAGTGAGCAGCTCCCGCACAGTTGAGCTGAGCATGGTGTGATGTAGAGTTTTTCCATTGTGATCATCACATGAGAAGATCACCATGGGAGAAACCTGTCAAAAGGAATTGCAGTTTGTCTTGGGGCTAATATTCTTGATGGTCCTTGGTTAGAGTCTGACTCACCACTTTTAACGATAACACTATTATTCTTGTCAGTAGAAGTGCTAGTTATGTGTATCGTTTTCTTGTAGAATGAGAATGATCGTTTGCAGTCCCAGATTACACAGCTGCGTAACCAGCATGTGCGTGATGCAGAGAAACATCAAACTCTTGTTTCCAGTTTGAATGAACAACTTAAAGGGTAAAACAAAACATTTCAAAAAACCCCACTAGACTTCACTTGGATCCAGTCATTGCAGTACCTTTTTTTTTTGGTGTAGCAAGTAATGGAGGGGGAGGATACCCCTGTTTTCAAAGAGTATGGCTGGTTTCCTCTTAGAGAATAAGTCTAATTTATGCCACCATTAACCCACTTTTTTGTTCATTGCTGAGTTTAGAACTCAGTACACCTAGCCCCCCATCCCCCTTCTGAATGTGGCAGCCCCCCGACAAGACAGCCATTTTTGTGATGATGAGATAGGGAAGCAGCAGAGACAAGTCTATTTATTGTCATTGTTCAGCAGCAACATCATCCTTGGGGCTCTCAGGAGGTTTTTGAGGCTGTCTGTTACTGTGTGCCCAGCTAAAGGAAAATAACTGGATGCATCTCTGCTGCTTCTCCTGCTCTTCGTCAACATGGACATTGCTACCTTGACAGGGGCTGTCGCACTGGAAAGGAAAGTTTGGAAGCATGGTTGCGCCAGGGGACACATTGTAACTGTGTGCTGGAACATGTGCCTCTGTTCAGTTTGAATACAGTGGACACTCTGTACCTGCATAGACTGTGTTCCAGCACCCCCATGAATGGAAAAAAATTGTGTCCCATAGTATTGTGTCCCATAGAATGCTTGTGTCCCATAGTATTAAATGGCAGCAGTATGTGCATGGCTGCTTCAGCATGTACACACACATGTCACTTCCATTTTAGGTACAGTGCGCAGCCTTCTGTGATTGCTTAAATTTACAGATCCGGAAGGCTGCTTGTATGGAGGATATGTATATGTATATTTATATAAATGTATATAAATATACCTTTATATCAGTGGTTCTCAACCTGTGGGTCCCCAGATGTTTGTGGACTTCAGCTCCCAGAAGCCCTGAGCATTGACCATAGTGGCTCGGGCTTCTGGGAGCTGAAGTCCACGAACATCTGGGGACCCACAGGTTGAGAACCACTGCTTTATATGGAGGGGTTTTGTTTGTTAATATGGGATTTTAATGAACGTAATACTATTTAAGAAATAATTTTTAGTTAATTTCATCAATTTTGGATCTATTTTACACATATATCAAAATAGTTTTTATGGATTTTAACACACAAACCAGAAAGCACTTGCCAACTTGAAAAGCCCCTCTGATGCTGCAACAGTTCCAACCCCAGTCTAGTCCCTTCTGTTGCAAATGGGGGGGATTGGGCGACATGCGCCAGCAAGGATTATGACTTGTCACATTGTGAGAGGTCACCCACTGTCAGAGACTTCAGCATACAAATAATATTTACCGTAATGTTTTTGATTAATTCAGAACTAAATATATGTTGTTGGCAGACTGAATGAAAGAAATGGTTTGCTTGAAAGTTTGCTTGGGGAGAAGGATCAAAAGATATCAAGTACAACGGAAAAGCTAGAACAGATAGAATACATGAGAAGTTCACTTCAAGAGAAGGACCTTCTAACCAAGGAACTGGGTGAAAAACTTTTGCAAACTGAACAGAAGGTGAGTTGTACCACTTGAATGACTCAGAATATAATTTCTGGTATGTGTTCAGCACTTCAGGTTTTCCTGCTTCAGTCACTTGCAAATTTATAATGTCCAGAATCCTGATGGTGTGTTATATCAGCCTATCAGTCTTCAATATTGTGCAGCAGCTGAAGAGGATAATAAAGTTGCCTTTCATCTCATCCCAGAAGAAAGGCAGGGTATAAATTCAATAAATAAATTTAAAATTTGTTGGCAGAGAAAACTGCCCTAGCAGCTCTCGAGCAGTTTTCTCTTCTAGTTGTAGTAGTTACCCTGCTGTATCACTCAACTGTTGCTGCACCATGAGTCATAATATTTTAGTCCTTATTAATTTAATATTTTAATATTCAGTATTAATATTTTAGGGAAGCCTTGATGGAATGGAAATGAGAGTGCACTTATCCCACTGAATTCAGTTGGTTTTATTCCATAATAATAGTGTAGGATTGTAGCCCTGCAACACAATCCTATAGCTATCTAATTCCAATGGCTTCTGTGTGTTTAAACCCAGGTAAATGTGTATAGCATTTCAGGCTGGATTCCTACACCAGTGTTTGCATTCGAGAGGAAGTTCTGGTAATGGTGTACAATAGGCATATGATGTTAACACAGTTTGTTAACTTTGGTAAAAATTATCAAAATTATCACTAATGATAATTCTGGTTAACAAAATAAATGTTTTGGTTGTAATCTGGTTCATTCCTGTAAATAAAAGACTTGAAAAACTGGGTTGGATTTGTCTGGGTGAGCTTAAGAAAAAAGGTACATGTGAACATACTGCTGTGTTCTTACATCTAGGCCTTACCTATAGTGATTTCTTGTAAACAAGAGGCAAATTATTCCAGCTTGCTTTGCTGGCAGAGATCTAGATCAAATGATTATCAGTGTTTGTTGGTATGCTGAAGTACTCTCCAAGGTTATTTTAGAAATGCACACTTCAGGTTCATATTGTCCAGTTGACAAATCATGGTTTGGCAATAACACCACTTCGGTAGAGACCACGAGCTAGAGTTTGTATATCACATACCCTCTCTCTTTGTAGTTAGCAATAACTAGACATTTGAAGTAGCATAACTACAGTTACAGTTATCCACTGTTTGCTGTGAGACCGTAGACTGAAAGTGGCCTCTAGTCCTAGTTTCAGTTTCTGATCTCAGAGCATATTGTAGCTAACAGTAACTGTGACTGTCCCTGTTCGGGTTTCACAGTAAACCAATTGCTGACTGGGGAAGGGGGAACTTCATTCATGGTGGTAGAAGTAGGAGGAAATGGGCGAATAGTAGAAGAGTGCAGCAGGATGCACCTAATTCCACAGAGTGCCATCCAAACTGTTATAACAGGAGAGTGAAACATAACCAGCACAAGCTAAAGTTAACTGTATGGTTGGATCATTTTGGTAGAAGTTATTGTGTTTAAACATGTGTTTAACTATGAAGGGAATTTATTTGGGCTACCTAGTCTTGCAGAGATCAGCATAGTTTATAATCAGCCGTTTTTCCATTAATCCTACTTGCATAAGTATTAAAGGAAGTCTTTTTTTTCCTCCTCAAACTAGTTGGAAGATGCCTTGAAGAAATGTAATGCTTATGGCCTGGAGTGTGCTGAACAGAAAGCCATAATCAGTGACCTAACAGAAAAAGTGACTGCCTTTAAAGAAAAGGTAATTTTCTAAAACTGAGTGGGAAATGTACACGTAGCTTCAAGTGTCGTTGCCATTGTAGTTATATATGTAATATATAAAGAGTATATATTAATATATATAAACAATGACTATCAGAAATAATAATTCACTTGGGGGAAGAACCAGAGAAGTCATTGACATGACCCCAATTTAAAGCTTGGTGTCATTTTAAAAGCAGTATGTGACATGGGAGATCAGTCATCCAAGAGTGGCAGGGCAAAGGAGGAAAGTCCATTGGGTTAGCACCATGTTCCTTGTGTGGCAGCCATAGATAGCAAAATTGAGTGAATACTTAAATTGTGCCATTTATTTTTGTTTTCAGATTGTGAAGCAGGATGCTGCAATAGAGTTAATGCAACTGGAACTTGAACAGACAAATGAAGAACTTGACAGGTTGAACACAAGCCATTTAGAAGAGAGGTCTCAACTTATTCAAGACCTCCAGAGACGGGAAAGAGAAATTGACAACCTCAAAGAAGTCCTCATTGAAAAAGACAAAGAAATTACTGCTCTTTCTTCCAGCATGACTGAGTATTCTGAACAGATTAATATTCTGAAGTGCCAGATCAAGTGCAAAGACAATGAAGTAAGAGAGGTGGAAGAAGCTCTGTCCAGGGCTGAAAGGGAAGCCCAGTTGTTGAAAGATATACAAACTGCTGATGTGAAGGATGCAAGCACAAAGATTTCAGGGCTTTCTCAGCAACTAAATACAGTGGAATCAGAGCTGGTAAAGGAGAAAGCTGAAAATGAAGCCAAAACCAAAGAAAATGAGGAATTGGTTGGGCAAATCAAAGAGTCCAGCAAAACAGTCAGAGAACTTAATTTGGAAATCAAGACCCGTGATGTTACTTACACCAACAAACTCACAGAGTGCGAATCACAAATTAAATTGCTTAAAGAACAAATAAGCACATTAACTGAGAAGTTGGATGAAACAGAGAGAACATATAAGGAGGAAATGAAACTTCTCAAATCCCAGCTTGATGAACATATCTCTACCAAGGAAAAACTGAATACCTTGCTAAAAGAGAAAGAAAACAAAGAACAGAGTTTTGTGAATGAACTGAAATCAGTGAAAGATTTATACAATCAATTAAGTTTAGAAAGTTCTAAAAAAGATGAAGCATTATCTAATTTATCCAGGCAGCTTGCTGAACATATGGAGCAGTTAGAAATTGCCAAAAAGTCTCTACAGGAAAAGAAAGAGATCATAATTTCATTACAAGATAAACTTAAAACCATAGAGCAGCAAAGTGAGAAGGAAAAATTCAAGTTAGTTGAGGAGCTGAGTAACAAGGAAATGAAGTTAACAGAAGTTAATAATAAGCTGCATGAAAAATGTGAAATAATTGCTAAGATGGAAGCAGACAGACAAACTAACACCCTAACTAATAGCCAGTTGCAGGCAGCTCTTGAGCAGAAGGAAAAAGATTGTGCAGGTCAGCTTAAAGCTATTGAAGATCTCAGTAGTGAGGTGCATACCATGGAGAGGGAGAAGCAGCAGTTAATCAGTGAGAATGAGAGTTTGTCTAAATTACTGGATGTGAAAGAATGTGAACTGTTGAGGCGTGCTCAGGCTATGGCTGAAATGGAGAGTAAAGTATCTGCCACTGCCATTGAACACCAAAAAATACTTTCAGAAGTTAGCAGTGATAAAGAGACATTAAGGAACAAGGTTGAAGAACTTTCAAGCCTTATCAAACAAAAAGAAAATTCAGTCACAGAGCAGATGCTAGAGAAACAAAAGGAGTGTGATATGTTAGCAGATCAGCTCTCTGAAAGCAGAGGGCTGACAGAACAGTTACGCAAAGAAATTCAATCATTTAGTATTCAGCTGCAAGGTGTTAAAGACAGAGTGCTGGAAAAAGAAGGAATGCTGAGCCAAAAAGAGTCAGAGTGTAATAAAATGGCTCTACAGCTTAGTCAGGAGGAAGAAAAAGTATCATCATTACAGAAACAAGTTCAGGACCTAGAAATGGAGCTTGAAGTAAAAAGCAAATCTCTAGATGAGAAAAGCAGACAAAATAATGATTTACTTAAGCAAATAGAAGAAAAACAAGCCAGTATAGTAGAATTAGAGAGACAGGTGGAAAGGCTTCGAGGTGATGGCATCCAGTTGTCTCATCAGCTTGAAGAAAAAGACTCTGTTGTGTTATCTCAAAATCTAGAGCTTGAGGAACTTCAGAGGCAGATTGCCAAGAAAATGGAAGAGTGCACAGCATTAAATGATCAGATAGTGCTATTAGTCAAAGAAGTAGATGTTTTGAAATGTGAAAAAGACAGTGCTTTGGCTGTTTGCAGTGCAAAATCAAGTGAGTGTGATGCTCTTCAACATCAACTAACACAGCATCACAGTGAAATTGTGTCCACAAAACATGATGCTCACATGTTGAAATTAGAAAATGAAAAACTGAAAATGGATGTTGAAACAATAAATGCTACATTGATGAAAAAGTGTGAGGGAATAGTTCCCTTGAGTGCACAGTCATCTCAGCAAGGTCACAGTGTTTTAGTCTTTACAGAACAAATTGATACTTTAGTCAGTGAAATAAAAACTTTAAAAAGTAATTTTCATGCTAATGAGTCCCTCCTTTCTCAAAAGGACTCTGTGATTCAGCAAATGAAAGAAAATAAAGATGCAGGTGAAAAGAAATACTTGCAGATGGTTTCAGATTTGGAAAGCCAAATGCAGCTTTTACATTGTGAGGGTGATCAACTTAGGCAAGAAGTGCAAGAAAAAGAAAATGAATTGAAGATGCAAACCCAAGAGTTAAAATTGCTTAAAAATAAATCTGAGGAATCTGATTTGCTTAGAGTTCAACTGTCTGAGAATATGGAAATAATTTCTGACCTCCAGAGTCAGATTGAAAATATGACCAAAAAGAATGAAGAATTAAGTAAGTCAGTTACTCAGAAAGATAGCTTTTTAAAACAAAAGGAGAAGGAATGTGTTAATTTGCAAGCCTGTATTTCTGAGTCTTCCTCTGTGCAGCAGAAACACATAGAGTCATTGATCTCTGAAGCAGAACAGTTAAGAGCAGTCGTTTCTGAAAAGGAGTCGGTGGTGAATAATACTTTATTGGTTAATAATAAATTAAAGGCTGAACTTCAGGACAAAGAAACTGAATGTGAGATGTTCAAGAAGCAAGTTAGAGATTTGGAAGAATCAAACTTGAATCTAAAAAAAGAAATAAGTGATCAGAAGAATTTCATAAACAACATTAACCAGGCACTGGCAGAAAAAGAAGTTTCTCTTTTGGATAATACCTGTCTTGTAGAAAAATTAACAGAGGAACTAAAAACAAAGGAAGAAAAACTGCAGTTAATTTCTCAGCTTCATGGTCAGATCAGTGAAATGACCCAAGAAATCCAAAAGTCAAAAGAACTAGTACAGGAAAAAGAGGATGCTTTTTTGTCACTACAAGACAAATTTGCTGCTCAGTATGAACAAAGAAATGAACTCAGCGCTACTTTGAATAAAAAGGAAGAATTTATTTCAGAATTGCTTATGTCTTTAGATCAGAAAGATTTGAGTGTGCAGCAATCTGAAAGCAGTGTTCGAGTTCTTACAAATGAGATCGAGCAACTTAGAGAAGAGCTAGAAAAAAACTCTGCTACACTTAAAAAACTTTTGCAAGAGAAGGATGAAAACATTACCATTAATCAGAAGAAACTTGACTCTTTGTCGGCTGAACTAGAATCGGTCAAATCAAAGTACCAGAAAACATTGGAACAAGTTGAACTGTGGCAGCAGAATGTTCGAAACAGAGAGAGGGAGCTGAAGGTTTTGCAGGAAAAATGCACCCAGCGGGCTAAACATATTGAATATTTAAATTATGAGCTCAATGTTGCAAATTCTAAGTCTCAAGAATGCCACGACCATATACTTTTAATAGAAAAGCTGGAACAACAGGTGCAGTCTTTAATGAAGGATAAAACTTTTTTACAGGAGAACTTTGATAAATTAAGTGTGGAAAATGTGCAGCTGGTTAAAAACCAGAACCAGTTACAACAGAAAGCAAAAGAACTGCAAGAACTTCATGAAAAATTAGAAAGCAGTGAGAATGAATCACGAATGCAGCTACATGCCATCAGTTTGCAGCTGGAGAATGAGAGGGAGCAATTGCAAATGCAGGTTAGTGTGAAGGGTGAAGAAGTTGATGAATTAAAGCTTAAGGTTGAGAAGCTAGAACAAGGTCTCCTTGAGTCAGAAAAGAGATGGGTGACAGAGCTTGGTAGGGCAACACATGAAAATGAAATTAATCATAAGCAACTGAGCAATTCAGAAAGGGAACTGAAATCCAAAGATGTTCAGATTCAGTCTTTGCAACAAGAACAGGACCTGATTAAAAAAGAACTTACCAGATACCTGTGTGCATTATCACGAAGTAAGTGTTTCATCAAAGACAATGATAGTGATGCTGATCAGCAAGTAACTGAAAGCAAGACTATGTTGGAAAAGTTCTCTATTCTGATAGATAATATTCTTAACAAAGAAGATGAAGCAATGGCACTGCAGCAAACCCTTCTAGAGAGAGAGAAAGAGATACATTACTTGAATAATCAGCTAGAAAGTATGCAGTCTGTAAGAGAGGAGAAAGAGCAGATGCAGAATCAGTTGGAGAAGGTCAGAGATAGTGACCAGTCAGAGATGGAATATTTATCGAAAGAACTGAGTACTCTTAAGGAGACATTGTATAAGCAACAGTCTCTCTGTGAAGAAAGGGGCGCTGAATTAACAGACATGAAGAACATGGTTAATATTCTTCAAGAAAAGAATGATAAATTAGAAAAACAACTTGAAAACAATTGCAAGACATTGAACATCCAGTGCCAAAAAGAAGCAAAACTTTCAGAAGAACTACAGTACAAAAGCCAGATGGTAGAAAACTTAACTTCTCAAACTAACCAACAGAAGGATTTAATTTCTACTCTGAGCCAGCAACTGAAAGAGAAGGATTGTGCAGTTACTCAAGTGATGGAATCTTTATCTAATGAAATGGTAAAACTTTCTGAAGAAAAAAATGTGCTTACCATCAAATTACAGCAACTAGAAGCTGTTCAGAGTAGCATGACAGAAAAGACGAATTTGTCTCAGCAAGCAGAACAATATAAGAAAGAACATGACCACAGTCAAATTACATTAGCTGACAAGGAAGCTACAATTAAAGCCTTACTGGATGAGAAAGCCCAGATAAATGTTACTTTGGAAAAATTAAGTCAGGAAAAAGATAATCTGAAAAAGAAGCTTCAGGCAGCTTTGATAATTAGAAAGGATTTAATGCAGAAAATTGAGAATCTTGAAAAAGCTCATCAGGAATCTACAGAAAGACAGTGTAAACAAATGCAAGGCTTACTGGAGCAAATTGATGAATTAACAAAGCAGGTTAAAAGTGCTGAAGCGCCTAACAGAAATCTTGAATCTCAACTTGAAGGGCTGAAGGAGCAATTGTTAGAAAAAGACACCAAAATATATGACTTAAGTGAAATGTTATCCACTAAAACAGTATACTTGGAGGAGTTACAGAAGGATGTTGCAGAACTAAAAGTTACCCTTGTTGAACAAAAAACCATATGTGATAAGAATTTAATATGTATACAGGAGAAAGATTCTCTTCTTCAACAACAGCAGTCTGAGCTGACAGAGAGAGAGAAAATGTATGAGGAGGAACGTTCTCAGCTTTTCTTAATCTTAGAAAATCTCAAAGCTGATATAGCAAAGAAGGAAGAAATATTTAAGCAAATGAATGGTTCAGAAGGTACGTTAAATGCTGGAGACTCTTGTAGTGACAGTAAACGTCTCCTTAGTGAAATTAATCAGCTGCAGAAAGAAAAGGAAATCTTGCAAAAGAAACTTCAGGCACTGCTTGTGGCCCGTAAGGAAAGCAATAAAAAAATTCAAAAAATGAAGGAAGAACGTGATACGCTACTAGCAAGGGTTGATGAAATAACAAAAGACTTTGACATCATACAGATAGAATATAAAGCACTCCAAGCTGTTCATCAGAAAAAATGTGAGGAGTTTGAGTCCAATCTGTTGCTTTTATGCTCTCTTCAGAAAATGTTGGGGTCTTCAGCAACTCTACATCACAGTGAAAATGCTGAAAAGAAAACCATGGAGTCAGAGAACTTAAATGCAACGGGTCATGCTATGATAGAAGAATCAGAGAATATGATTAGCAAGATGATGGTCAAAGAGGAGGATGAGATGGTGAAATTTGATAATAATTGTATGAAACTAATGAAAGAAAAAGAAAAGATTCAAGAAGAGTTAAAAGAGAAGTCACTTGAACTTGATAGGAAAGAAGAAGAGGCAGCAAAACTGAAGATCTCTGTTGAACAACTGGAGCAACAATATAAGAAGGACAAAGACAATTTACTGAGTGAACGAAGTCAGCTTCAACAACAATTGGAAATCTATGAAAATGAACTGATGGGTATTAAGGCTGTGATTGATGGTGTAAACAATGAAAAGGATATTCTCCTTAAGAAAACTGAAGAAGATCACCTGATCAGTGTGGAAGAAATTGAAAATTTGAAGCATGATATTCAGCAAGCCACCACACAGATGTCAGTGAAAGATGAAGAGATCAGGTATTTGCATAATTCCCTTAAGGATCTCAAAGGCAAGTTTGATCATGGAAAGGAAATAATGAAAGAAGTTTCACAGCTGCAACAGAGTTTACAGAATAGTCAAGAAGAAGCAAAGCATTTTAAAACAGCCTTTGAAAAAATGAGGCAAGAGAGAGAGGAGTTCTTAAACAACCTTGAAAAGTCAAATACAGATTTAGCCAGTATGAAAGAGGAGCTAAGACATGCCAGTGAGGAAAATAAGGAACTGTTGGTAGAGCTAAACATATTGCGTGAGAAAGTTTTACCAGTTTCTAATTCAGGCAAAAATGTAGCAGAATGTGTAAAAGATAGTAAACAGGACACTGGTATGTTGCTGCGTTCAGATAATGTATTGCAGAGCAGAACTGAAGACAGAGAGAATTCTATTCCATTGTTAGATGTTTCTCCTATAGAAAAAGAATCACTACCTGCCACTCATACTGGAAGACTGGCATTAACCGAAATGCCGGACCAGGCACCAGCAGGAATGACTTGCACACAGATGGGGAAGAAAGAAAACAGAAGAAACTCTGAACTGCAAGGACAGAAAGATGATGCTGAAGAAAAAAGTAAGGAACGACTTCAAAGAAAGCTCCAGGCTGCTTTAATATCGCGTAAAGAAGCTATGAAAGAAAACAAAATTCTAAAAGATAAAATAGAATCACTAATAGTGGAAAACAAAGAACTGGTTGAAAAGGCCCAAAATCTTGGACTTCTGGTGTGTCAGCTGAACAGAGAAAAACAAGAATTGAATACTATGTTGTTTAAAGAGGAAATGCTTGCAACAGAAAATGCTAGGTTATTAATTGAAAATGAAAACTTAACAGCTGCATGTGAAAGTCTAAAATCTACTATGGAAACTATAGTCCAGGAGAAGGAAGCATTTTCTTTTCAGTTGAATTCCTTAAAAGATTCTCAGACAGTTGAATTAACAAGTTGGAAAGCTAAACACAGTGAATTAAAGCAGGAGTATGAGTCACTGCTTCAGGCCTATGAGAATATTAGTAGTAAAATAGCAGAAATGAGACAGATTATTGATGTCACCAGAAAAGAAAAGCAGGATGCCCTCCATCAGGTGAAAGAGAAAGAAGTTGAGAAACAGGAAGTTGAGAAACTGCTTCAGAAAGCGACTGATGAAAACATACACATGAAAGAACAGCTAAAGCAGTTAGCCGAATCTAAAGAGAAGGAAATTAAGGAGTTGCAGACTGAAGCAGAAAAGCAGACTTCTGAGCACAATTTGTGCTTGGAAGAATATCAGAAAAATATTGATGAATCTGTGCTTCAGATCAAACAACTCAGAAAGGAAAACAAGCAATTAAGAGATGTTACTGAGACATTAAAAGAGACTCTAGAGAAAAATCAGAAGGAAAATGAGATCCTTTCTAAGGATTTAACTGTAACAGAATCTGCTTTGAGGGACCTCCAAACGCAGTTGGAATCGACCCAACTTGATGCACAGTCTAAGATCAATGATTCTCTTAATGAGAGGGAGTCATTATTAAAACACATTCAGTTGGTAAATGAAGGGATCTCAGAAAAGGAGAAAACTCTATTGATCCTAAAGGAAGAGAATAAAATTATGTCAGAAAAGTTAAAAGAGGCTGAAGAAGCTCTGTGTCAGAAAGAAAACTCATTAGCAAAGTTAGAACATGATTGTAAAAGTCTTAATCATGAAATAGTAAGCTTAAGTGAAAGAATTAAGATATTAGAAGATGACAAATGTCTTTTACAGGAAGAATTAGAAAATGTTCAAGAAATGTCTTACAAAGTGAAAAATGAGAGAGAATTTTTGGAGACAGAATTGCTCAATCACATAAAAAAATTGGATCAAACAACAGATAAACTGAAAGCCAAGCAAACTCAAATCAGCTTGCTCACACAACAACTGGATGATTTAAAAAATGAGAAATGCAATGCAATTAGGGAAAAAGAAGAGCAACAACTACATCTTGTCAGAGTATTTGAAGAAAAAGTGAAATCTGCACAAAGAGACAGTAATGGAACAAAAAACAAAACAAAAGAATTGCAAGAACTTCTAAAGGAAAAACAACAAGAGATCAACCAGTTGCAAAAGGATTCTATTAAATACCAGGAGGTGATTTTGGACTTGGAAAAATGTGTGAAATTGTCACAGTCAAAAAGTGAAAAATTTGAGAAAGATTTAAGTAATGCAGAAGAGAAGCTTACCAAATCAAATGAAGAAATACAGAAACTAAAGGAAAAATTGTCTTTACAAAAAAGTTTGTTGGATCAATCTAAAGCTGAAGTAGAGCAGTTAGCAGATGAGAACCTAAATAGTAAAAAAGAACTTAAGAGGAAAGAAAACCAAATATTAAATCAGAGAAAAGAATATCAGAGCCAACTGGAATCTGACCTTCAGCAGTTTAAAGTATCTTGGCAAAAAGAATGGCTCAGCTTAGACGAAAAATGCAACGCCCTCCAAAAAGAGAAAGAAAGTATCATTGGTGAACACCATCAGTTGCAGGAAGAAATTGGCATAAGGGAGACTCAGAATAAGAAACTTCAAGCTGAACTGAATGATGCCTTAGCCAGATTGGGTGCTTTTGCCAAGTGTATGTCATCCCTTCAAAATGACAGAGATAAAGTTGTTGGTGAAATGAAAATTTGGGAAAAGCAGTTCAAAGAAGCTATTGAAAATAAACAGCAACAAATAGAGGCCCATAATCTAACAATAGCATCATTACAAGAAGAATTAACAGCATACAGGTCTCGAGTTCAAGAACTAGAGCTCAAAAGTTCTGTGCCAGAAGAACATAAGAACAGAGTGGAAGCCTCTGTGGACTCGCACCATTTTAGTGAGCTTTCAAGAATAAAGGCAGAGAACCTCATTCTTCAGAACAGGCAACATGAATTGGCAGTTGCTCTGAGGTTGAAAGAAGATTCTTTGCAGGCACTGATCAAAGAAAAAAAGTCTCATAATCATCTGCTAAAAAATAATTCTACAGAAAAAGAGATGGAAGCATTGACAAATAATTTGACTAAGAAAGAACAAGAGGTACAGCTGCTTATTTTGGAAAAAAGTGAGATCCAAGCTGAGTTGGAAAAACAAGTTGCCATTTCTGACCATCTGAAAACCATGCTGAATACGAAAGATACAGAGATTTCGCTTCTAATTTCATCAAAGGACACAGAAATTTCAGGCTATCTTGCTCAAATACAAGCTCAGCATAGACAGCAGGTTTCAGATTATGAACAGCAGATAAAGTCTCTGCAGGTGGCCAAAGGGCAGTCTGATGAAACTTGCCAGAGGATGAAAAATGAATTGAAAAATCTTCAGAGAAAAGCTGACAAAGCAGTCCAAGACAAGACTGAGATTGCCACTGCAATGGATGCCTTTAAGAAGGCAATGTCCTCTCTTCAGAATGACAGAGATTCTCTAGCTTTGAAACATAAAAATCTAGAGTCTGAGCACAGCGTTGCTTTATGTGAAAAAGAGAGACTTGTGGCAGACAGTGTTAATGAAAACAGAACATTAAAACAAGAACTAAGGAAGCTCCGGAATGAAATAGATGATCTTCATTCTGAAAATGCAATGCTCACTGCACAGCTCATAAAGTACAGGGAAGATCTGAACCAAGTTCTGTCTCTAAAAGATAATCAGTTGAAACAATTGCTTACGCAGAAATTGGAAAACATTAAGACTCTTGAACAGGAAAAACTTGAACTTCAAAAAAGCCTTAAAGAGATGCAACTGGCTATGAAAGTACAACAGGAGAACATAGAGTCTCTGCAACTGGAAAATACAAAGTTAACATCAAAAGCTCATGACTTGGATATTGTGGTTGCTTCCATAAACAAAGAGAGGCTGGCTTCTGAATCAAGGCAGAAGTTCCCACATCAGGAGGGAGAGAGACTTGATCAACAGAAAGGATTTTCAGTCAACCTCCAGCTTGAAGAAAAACTGGAAAGAAGATTACAAGAGGTCCAACAAATAGTTGGCAAAAATACAAAGGATTCAGAGCTGGATCCTAAGTTACTGGAGAATGAAACTGTTGAATCACCACAAAAGAAACTGTTGGAAGTTCAGTTTCAGAATAAAGAACTACAGTCCCAAATTGAATCTTTTGGAAAAGCTATGACAGCTCTGCAGAATGATAGGGAGAGATTAATAGAAGACTTCAAGGTACTTCAGAGCAAATATATTTCTGAACTTGGAGCTGAAAAAAGAAGAGCTGACAAACTTGAAACTGAGCTCAGTGACTTCAAATCAGATTTCTTCAGTGTACTCAAAGAAAATGCTCGTTGGAATCACGAGTCACCAGAAGCTAAAGGCAAAATCACTCTTGACCAACTTACTGATGAACTTGAAAGTCTGTGCAAGCTGTTAAACACTCAAGATCTTGAAATTAGCAGACTGTCTTCTGAGTGTGAGAATTATGCTCAGCAGATAGAGGCCTTCTCTAAGGCTATGGCCAGTCTTCAAGACGACAGAGAAAGACTTCTGCAGGAACTCCGCAAGCTCAGAATAGTTCATGAATCTAAACAGGGCATGAGTTCGATTTCCTTATCTTCTGACTACACCAGTGAGATTAGTTCTCTTAAGCATAATTTCGAGACTCGTCAGGTGGATAGGGACAGACTGGTAAGTTCTGTTAGGCAAGATATCTTGCAATACTAATTAAAAAATACAAAGGTGACAGCTACATTCCTGTGCATACTTACTGGGAAGTATGTTCCTGTGAACACTGGGGATTACTTTGTAGACATGTATAGGATTACATTGTTCATGTCTATTCCTTCTGTTCAGTCTGAGTATATTTGAAGTTATTGGCTGAATAAATAAAAACAGAATTAAATCCATATACCATCATAAAAAAATTAGGAAAACATATTCCTCATCTTTAGACTTAACAAGTTTGGTTTTCATAAGCTCTTCTTCTTCCATAGCTAAAAGAAGGAGCGAATGTTGCAGCAGCTGAGATAGCAAAACTAAAAGCCAAAGTGGATAGCCTTGAGAAAGACTTGCACCAGAAAAAATCTTTCCAAGAAGAAGCTGAGAAAGAAAGAATCTCGTACCAAAACGAACTAGTTGGCTTGCGGTAAAGTACATTTTCAACTTGAGTAATAAAAAGTATAGTGAATATTCTTCTTTATAACTAATGTGAAGATATAGGATTGCACTATACCGACATATATAGGTAGAGAATATTTTTGTGTGTTTAACTAACGCAGCACAAACATAGGCATTGATATCTGTTCAAATGTTTATATCCTAGAAAGCCTAAGGTGCAACAGTGAAGGAATCATGAAAATGAGAGCATGTTAGGAACAGAATTTGTAGTAGTAATGGGAGACTTCAACTACCCTGATATATGCCAGAAGTCAAATTTGGCCAGGAAGGTCCAACAAATTCCTCACTAGCCCTACAAACACTTTCATTGTACAAAACATGGAGAAGGCAACAAAGGGATCAGCTGTTTTGGTTTTGATCCTGATCAAAAAGGATGGACTAATCATTTGGATGGAAGTAGTGGGATCCTTGGGTACGATTGACCATGGCCTCTTAGGATTTATTATACAGAAGGAAGGGGAAGCTAGTCATAATCAGACATCCACACTGATATTTTAAGTAAGCTCATTTCAGTAGGCTTAAGGAAATACTGGGGGAGATCTCATGAGAATTCATGATGTGTGGGTGTTTCTTAAAGGTGAGATACTGAAGGTGCAGTTAAAAATTCCAGTGAGGAAAAAAGGGTGGGAAATGCATAAAGAAAGCAGGGCAAATGTACAGAGAACTTTCTTATGATATGTGATTTAAGAAAGACATGTATAAGGAATGGAAGAAGGGGGAAACCACTAAAGAGAAATGAAAAATAGCCAATACTTCTAGGACAAAAGTCAGAAAAGCTAAAGCTCGGAATGAGCAGAGGCTTTCTAGAGTGGTTAAAAATAACACAAAAGAGAGTTCTCTGAGGGATAAAGTGGTGAAATGCTAACAGGACAGGGTCAGGGTCCAACTATTCAATACCTTCTTTGCCTCAAGTCTTCTCCCAAAAGGAAAACAGTGCTCTAACTAGTGTAAGGGGCTTGCAGCCCAGAATTGGTAAACAGGCAGTACAGGAATACCTAGCTACTCTAAATGAATTCAGAAGATCTCCAAGGCCAGATGAACTCCCTCCAAGAGTACTGAAGGGACTTGCAAATATAATCTCAGAGCCACTGTCAGTAATCTTTGAAAATTCCTGGAGGACAAAAGAGGTACCAGGGAGGGCAAATGTGTTGTCCTCATATTTGAAAAGAGCAAAGGTGAGGACCCAAACAACTACTGACAAGTCAGCTTAACGAACTTGTTTTCTGCTGCTCAAGAGACTAGAACACAAAACAAATAGATTCAACTAAAATTAGAAAGCACGTCTTTACTGTAGGAACTGTTCGGCAGTGGCGTATACTGTTTTGAGCGGGGTGGACTATCTTTCTCTGGAGGGTTTTAAAAAGAGGGTGAATGGGCATCTGTCAGGAGTGCTGTCGTCGTGTATTCTTGTATGGTGGATGGTTGGACTAGGTGGCCCTTGCTGTCCCTTCTTGATCTTAAGAATCTTTGATTCTGTTGTGGTCAACAGTGCAGTGGGAGCTAGTATGATACAGTGATTAATGTGTTGGAGTCAGACCCAGGACACGTGGGTTCTAATCACCACTGCACCTTGAAACTGGACTAGTTGCCTATCAAGGACTAGTTATAACCTGTAAAACTCTGTACGGTTTAGGACCTGGCTGTCCCACAGACTGCATATCCCCGTGTGTCTGCCTGGCCCCCAAGATACTCAGGAGAAGGTCATGTTTGAATCCCACCACCTTTATAGATAGGCATGATTAGTGGGCCTTCTCAGTGGCTGCCCTCAGAATTCCATTCCAAGAGAGGCTAGAATACCCCCTGCTTGCTGTCCTTCCATCAGCAGTCACAGACTTCTTTATTCCAACAGGCTTCAGAAGGTTTTTATAGGAAGGGTTTTTAAAAATGTGTTGTACTGTTTTAATGGTACTGTTTTGACTGATTTTTGGTATTTTAATCATATCTTTTAAATTGTTTTTATTGTTAAAATTTAATTCTGCTTTAGGGTTGATCTTTTGTATTTCTTAACTATGTTATTTTTGCTTTAATTTTGGAAGCTGCCTTGAGTCCTGGTTTTGGGGGAAACACAGAATATAAATAGATGTTAACAACAACAACCTGGTCTACCTTGCAGGGTTGTTGTGATAATAAAATGGGGAGACCATTTACTCTGCTCAGAATTGAAGAAGGTACAGCTGGAATACTTCTGTCCAATCCTCAAAAGGCTACTTTTAGGATTGGAGAGACACTATTATTTTAGATCACTGCAATGTTACTATATTGCATAACTGATCAGAATTAGTCTCTCCAATTTGGAAGTAAAAATTATCAAAGCACTAGTAATGCAATAGTTTCATGGTATCTTAATATTTTATATCTAGAATGGAAAAAAATCTACTTCTGGCAGAATCTCAGGCACTCCAGAATCAATTCCAGGCAACTCTTGTAGAAAAAGAGCACCAGATTGCAGAACTACAGAAGGTGCATCATGAAGTAGTATCTCAGAGATCTATAGCTGCCGGTAGCAATTACCCAGCCAAGGTAAAAGGAATATTGTTAACTAACTGTTTAAACTTGTCCAGAATACACAACATGCTGGATCTTTTTCTGTCAGTTTTATATGTGCATAAATTTGTCACAAAAATTCTAAAGCTGCCATCCTAAATTTCCTTTACTGAAAAATAAACAGAGTTAACTATAAGGGATTCTTAAAGCAGATGTTTAGTTATTTGTTTTTTTAATGCTGATGAACATGCCTGCATTTTTCTCTCGATCTGAGAGTTTATCCAGAGTGGTCTATACTGCCTTACTGGATACAATAGGGACCACAGAACTAGGTTCACTTCTTACTTTTGCCTTTCAGAGTCAGCAATGCCCCAGTCACTTCCTTTTCTTGCCCAAGGAAAATGTTCTCAAATGGTCCTTTCTTTTTTCAGATCTTACACTTGCTTCTGATCCTCTCATAACCATGTCTTCTCTCCTTTGTAGTCTGTTTTTGTTTTCTTTTCGTATTGGTTCTTCCAGTGAAACAAGTTGGAGCTAAGGCTTCTGAGAAAGCAGTGAATCCTGTTTGGGTCCCCTATCCCAGACAACATTCCTCCCCAGTCTCAGGGATTAATGTTGGGTTGCAAGAATTTGGAGCTCACTTTTAAGTTCTATCCAGTAGAAACTAAAGAGAGTTTTTTGTCCATCATAGCCTCATAAACACATCCAGACTCAACTGATTTTGGAGGCTAAGCAGGGTAAAGTCTGGTTAGTACTTAGATGGAAGACCATGAGGGAATGCAAGAGATGTCTAGGCAGGATAGAACAGAATCCTGCCTGGCTCCCTGGAGAGCTGCTGTTGCCTGCCAGAGGTGACAGCAATGGGTTGGATGAAGCAGTGGTCTCATTTAGTAGAAGGCAATTTCCTATGTTCCTTGCAAAGCGGAGAGACATTGCCAACCGCTCAGAACCAGAAACAGATGGACAGCTCTGCCAAAAGCCCAGAAACTGTTTCTCATTCCACATGGCTGTGATATTTCAGTTTCCAACTCTCCTTTTGACTAAAGCCTCCAAAGCCTGCAAGCTGTAATAGCTAGGGGGAATAAAGGCCGGGTGTCTCTTCACCACCAGGTGGCAGCAAAGGGCAATAATACTATTCTCGCAGGCTTCCCTTAAGATAGATAGCAGTGAAGAACTTACCGGGCAATTCCAGGGCCAGTTTCAACTTAATTGTACAGTGTCCTTCTGCCAGTGATGTACATGAGAAAAGAACCCAATCTGACTGGACCTGTTCTAGAGAATCAGTCTGTGGAAACAATTAAGAAGGCATTAATGAGTGACATCACTGTACAGCTGCAGGAAAGCTGGAAAAGTTACTCCAAGAGGCAATACTAGGAGGAGAAGTTAGTCCCATGGGCCCTTCTATTTTAACATAATAGGAGAGTTAGCACCGATTTGGATAACCACCAAGGGGGGGGGAACCTTACAATCAGTGCAAATTTTCCTTTCTCATGTTTGTTCATATATGAGGGACATACTAAAAGTAATGCCTGTCTAGTCATAACTCCTTTATTAACAACGTGAGACATATGCAGCTACATACACGTGTAAAGTAACTCTTTGTCTACAACATGGTACTTATCAAAATAGTCTCCCTCAATGGCAGTGCATTTACGCCATCTTTGAATCTACTCATGAAATCTACTTTGGAAGAACTCCGTTAGGCATTCCCTGGTCCAGTGTCTGATAGTGTCTTTCACTTTGCCTCTATCATTGAAGCATCCCACCGAAGGCTTTCCTTCATCTGGCTGAACAGGTAAAAGTCTGAGGGCTGTAAGGCAGATGTGGTACCACTGAACTTCACAATTGTGCAAGAACCTGTGACGCTGCCAGCAAAGTGTGGGGTCATGCATTATCATGGTGTATGTGGTCTTTTTTACGGATGGCTTCTCAAAGTCTCTGGAGTGACGCAGCATAGTAGTTGCTGTTTTTTGTTGTTCCATACTCGAGGAGATCAAGCAGAATCACCCCTTGTCATCCCAGAAGACGTTCACCATAATCTCCTGTGCTGAGCATTGGCTTTTGAATATTTTTGTCTATGGAAGGTGGAGTGCCACCAGTCCATGGGCTGATTCTTGGTCTCTGGGTCATATAGGTGTGCCCAGGTCTCATCACCAATGCAAACATGCCCTAAAAAGATGTCCTCGTGGACTCCAAATGCAACAGAACTGAACACATGTGCAGTCTCTTCTCTTTCAAACCAACTGTTAATTGATGAGGAACCCACTTGGCACATACTTTCTATGTCCAGGGTTGTGGGTAATCTGCTTGACAGTACTGACCACAACTAAATTTCTCTGCATTTCTCAAACAGTCATATGCCAATCTATGCAGATCATGTTGTCCACCCTGTTTTGTTGTCCACCTCTTGTCCACCCTGTTTCATTGGTGACTGTTGTCAGTGGCCCTCCACTACATAGTTTGTCTTCAACATTGGTTTTGCCTTTTTTAAACCTTTTCACCCATCTTTGCGCTTTACTCTCTTTAGCTGTTGCCTAACCATACCATACTTTTCCAAACCTTCTGTGGATGTTGGCAGCAGTACATCCTCCTTTGGTCAAGAACTCAATGTCTGCTCTTTGTTTCTGCTTCATATCCATGGTTGTGCAACACCTAGAAATACATAAATTATGTCAGTCATGCAGTAAGAATTACTGTTTGGTGTGTAATAGCATCACATTTGGATTAATAATTTTAGAGAAAATGGCACACAGGCATTATTTTCAGTATGACTCTCATATTTAGCATTCATATTTGGGCAATTTCCCAATTTTGAGAAAGAAAAGTGAAAAAACTATTAGCATTCTGAATTAAAATGCAGAAGTCAAGTCTCCAGTCTGTGTTGTGAGAGTAAACTTCTGCTTTTTTTCACAATGCAGAGAGGTCTGACTTGGTGCAAAATGGCAGAAGACATTGTAGGGTAGTTTGTGTTGTTTTGTCACAACAAACAGTCCATATAAAGAGGCTTCAAGCTTCCCTATTAATAGTTCAGACATTATATGTTATACAGGATTGCATATAGTATCATCTCTCTATTTCTCCATTCTTACATCCAGGATTATACACAAGGAAGGACTAAGAATGTGAGATCCTACCTGATGTATCTTTATTCTGTTCCTCTTCCTTGTTATCATCATTCTCTAGGCTGGCAATTTAGGGCTCTTTAGGGTTAAATTACCAACCTAGAAATGTTCTTTGAAAGAAGGAACATAGTAATGTAAATATAGAAACCCTATGCAACTTTGAAAATTTCTATACTTTTTTTTTAATGTTTGTCCAAGGGGTTAGAAACTGTTGCTCTTGTTGGGAGCACAGACACCCCTGATCAGGTAAATCAACTGCTGGCTGAGAGGAACCAGCTTCAGAATGAACTCCAGCGCTGCCTTCAGGAGATGCACCAGAGAGAGCTGCGATTTCAGCAGATAAATTCAAAGGTAAAGAAGTAGGCTGTGGCTGAATAAGCATGGGTCCCAGTACATATTAATGTTTGGCCTTTTCACCCAGTGTTTGGAAAAATTATCTTTTTAGGCTAGAACTCTTAAAATCCTCCAGCCAGAATAGCCAGCAACCATTTTCCCACTTCTGTTTCCCCCAACTGACACTTAGCATCTGAATACTTCAGTTCATGCAGAGTGTGTCCGTATATTGCTCCTTTGTTCTGCTGTGAACCAGTGACAGAGAAGTGTGCTAGGCTGTTGTCACTTTTTTAATAACACAAAACTGAATACACAAACTTCTCTTCAGGGGTAGGTTTAGTGATCCAAGCCCAATATAAAACTTGCTGGTGGGGTGAAATAAGAGTATTTTACATGCTTCGGATTAAGCAGATGATTAATGAGAAAAAAGTAATCTGGACAAGAATGCTCCTTTAATGTTAGAAAGCCATATTTGAGTCATGATTAGTAACATTTGAAATTTTTATTTATATTTTGAGTGTGCATTTTGGAGAGATTTTTAAAAGCCTATAAAAGTAGCCATTAGTTTTGCTGCAAGTGCAACATGGATTTACTTATTCTAGATATTTGCAGACTTGCCTGTTAAGTAAGAAATACCACATCATCCAGATATATTTTGTGTGACGAGGGAAATATGTACTCCTTGGTTGTGGACAGAGCCTGGAAGCATGGGCAACACAATTACAAATCAAAGAAGGACTTCAATAAAGTCTTTACAGTTGGCTCTCCACATTTGCAGGTTTAATTTTCACAGATTTGATTGTTTGTGAGTTTCTCCAACCCCTGCCCCTCACGTCAAGTGCTTCTTTTCTGTGGGAACTTTCCGTCTTGGCCACTCTGATCAGGCTGCGCAGCCCTTTAAAAATCTGCCTCTGGTCCTCCTCCTCCTTCACCACCAGCTGTTGCCTGGCCAGCTAACCATGGCTTGGGCCTTGATTTCTCAGCACTGCAAACCCTCCCAATACCCCACATGCACCCCCAATGGAGGATATGGATGAGAGAGTGGAGATGCAGGACTACCTTGCCAACCCACCCATTTTCTCTCTCCTTTCCCTGACCTGGTTTGGACCCTGAGTGTCCATTCCCCCCCCCACCAGTGCCTTGACCCCCTTCCCAAAAATAACACACACATTTTGATGTTTGCAGTTTTTTCACTTTTGCCAGGCCAACCCCAGTGAATGTGAGAGTTGACTGTCCAATTACAAAAAAGTAAAATGAACCACAAGAAGAGACATGGATTTATTCGAATCAATATAGTAAGAATTACTCAGTTACCCAAATAAGTTGCAGTAGTTACATTAGTTAAGACAGTTAATAAATAAATCGCTCTGTAAGTTATTTTGTGAAACAAGTGGACAATACTATTATAATATGTATGTTGTCAGGCCTGCCCTTGTACTTATATAATAGAAGTAATTCATTCATTAATTAGATTCAGGTGGGCAAAGTGTGTCCTGCGAGCCCCATGCAGCCTCCAGGGCCTCCCACAGGCCTAATTTTTTTTTTTTTTGCCCCAACTTTCTGTGGGTGTGGGGCATCTTTGCCATGTTTTTAGCACCCTTGGGCCATTTTAGACCCAAGAGATTTTTTTTTTTAAAAAAAGAGAAAACAGGAAACAACTTCAAGGTCGCGTCCAGTTGTTTTAAAAAAGCCTTCTCCTGGCCTTAAGAAGGCCCTGGGAGACAAATATGATAAAAATGCCCATCACACTCCCAAAAGCTGTTTGAAGGTGTTTAGGGGGAAAAGTTAATTGGAGGTGTCGCCCTCCAAGGCCACCCTGGGGACTAAATTAGCCTTTTTGCCTCCCACAGTTGCTCATCCCACCTTTCTTCCTGATCTGGGAGTTTAACCATAACCATAAGAGAGATGAGAGTAGA
This sequence comes from Iguana delicatissima, assembly GCA_948472985.1. Taxonomy (NCBI): domain Eukaryota; kingdom Metazoa; phylum Chordata; class Lepidosauria; order Squamata; family Iguanidae; genus Iguana; species Iguana delicatissima. The sequence continues at coordinate 187,176 of CAOKZL010000990.1, read as the reverse complement.
TACAAATAAAAATAGGTAAAAAGCTGTGATGCTAAACACAAGCAACTTGTACTCTGCAATCCAATTGTTAGTCCCAAGTAGAGAATACCCATTGAAGCACTGTAACTTTTTTTGTGTCACTCGTGTCTGCTTGCTGTACAAGCAGTTGAAAACTTAAGGTGTAGTTGATGCACAGCTGACAGTAGTGCTATGTAATTTCGAATGCCCTTAACCTGAAAAGAGTTTAGATTCAGCCCGGTTTTAGCTACCCTAGTCTTGGTCAGCTGGTCCTGGATCATCATAAAATTACAGAATTAAACCAACCCCATGGGTCAGTCTAGCCCAGCCCCTGCCGTTGCAGGAAATCCACAGGTATAAAAAATGCTTGGCAGATGGCCATCCAGCTTCTGTTGGACAGCATTGAACAAAGGGAAGTCTACTATCTTCTGAAGTAGCCTGTTCCACTGTTGACCATTAGTCTTCTTCATGGTCTCTGTGTCTCACACAAATGGGTTTTCATGCCTGTGCAGAGACCCAGTTGGAAATGTTCAGAGCTCCCACTTTCCCATATGCAGCATATGTCCTAGCCCACCAAAGCTATGACCACTAATTTCTGTGTTGGATAGTGTTCTAGATTACTTGTGGACTTTTAGCCTTGTCTGTCCTCCTGCCACTGTGGGGAGGTATTTTTGAAACCCTACCTGACCCCTGCCAGAAAAAAATGGCCACCTCTGCTTGAAAAGCTTACTTGGTGTCTAATACTTTTCTGTTTTCCTACTGAATTTATATAATTTAGATTGAGCATGGAAGTTACCTACTGTGTAATTCTTTTTTACCCTTCTATCAAATATATACACTTAACACAAAAGTCTGATAATCACCTTGAGAAAATCTGTTGCTCAGTACTTTACGCAGTCTATGTTATTACAGGTAATGCAGTCAGTGGAAGAAAATGCTGTATTGTCAGCCCAACTAAAAACTGTATCCCAGACTTTGCGGGATAATCAACTCCGTTACACTGACCTGCAGAATCGTTACTTGCAGCTTGAAAGGGAATATCAAGCGCAAGTTGCTTCTGTGCAAGGTACAGCTCAGGTAAGAAAGCACACCATTTATCTATCTTTTTTTTTTTTCTGACAGTAGGACATCATCTTAGGCACTATTGACACTAAAATATATATTTCTAGGGCCCTTTTTGCAGGATGTTGTCATCCTGCAATGGGGATGAGAGAGGACAGGACTGCGACAACAATTACACATGATATCGCTGTGGTCTCGTCCTTCTCCCCTCCCTAGGTGGTGCAATCACAGGTTTTCCCCATCAGTGAACAATGATTGTGCTGCCATCCCACACTTACCTGGTTGCGCTTCCTGCTCCCAGCATAGCCTGGGAGAGTACGCAGCTGTGCCACAGCAGGAAGAGGCGGGGCCATTGCACTTCCTAGATCACGGGGGCAGCCGGTGCAGAAGGGAGTGCTTCCATTATGCTCCCCTGCTGGCGGAGCTGCTGTTGGGATCCCCACAGGACGCTGCCTTGATATGGTAGAGTGCAGAAAGGGCCTGAAAGTATTATATTTCAACACAATCACACTGGAATTAAAATGATCACATGCTACCAACATCATATAGTCAAAGCAGATTAGACATGCAGTAACAAAACACATTTCAGTGTAAGTTGTCTTCAGAGATGTAAGACACAGTTCTCTAAGCAGTAACCAAGCAACTAAAAGATAAAAATTAATCACAATTCCCTCTGGGCACCAGCCAGTTGGTACTGTTTGGCCAGCTGTTCTCTTTTTTTTTATACTTTTGGATGTCCTACACTTTCAGATTTCCATACCTGGGGAAAACATTAGAAGCTGATAAGAGGAGAGCTTTTTGATGCAAATTCCTTTTGTTTTGTTTTTTGCTTAATAATTAAAAGGTGAATAGAGCTTTGGCCTTCTTAGTACGGGATACTCAAGTCTGAGTGTATTGTGTTAAATCACAGTTTGTATATCTTGCTGAAATGGAAGAAATGGAATTTTGATCCATCTGACGTGGATCAAAATATGGTTGGCATTACATTTCATTCCACTGATGACAGGAATGTGTGTCTTGGCTCTGTTTTAGTTCCAGTTGCAGGTACGGATTCCAGTCCAAGAATAGACACAGGGTATATATATGGATAGAAGGAACAGCAGTAGTGCTCCAAGAACCCTCCCTGGCCTTCCTTATCATGAGGGAGCCAAGAAGGATAGAGGACATTAGATAGGGGAAGGTACTGCTTTACCGCAACATTGTAATGAAGTAACCCAGTGCTGTGTATACCTTTTATTTCTTGTGTTAATTAGCTTGATCAAGCAACTCACACTAAAAGGTTTTACTCTTCTGTTGAAATGCAGAGGAGACACAGTGTGGTTCTAGCAAGTCCCTGTTGCAAGCACTTATATGCAGTAGAGCCTTCCCTGATGTACAGATTTGAACCTTCTGACAGGGAAAGTGGGGCTGAATATGCATGCATGTTTAGATCAATTTAGATCAATTTTTTCTCTGCATGTTCAGCTTTTCAAGAATGAGGGCTCTTTAAGAGCCATTTTGGACTGAAACAAAATATTTGAGCTGATTGTTGCACACCATCTTAAGTTTTATCTATTTATATCCCGCCTTTTCAGGACTCAAGGTAGCTTACAACTTTTAAAATAAGAAAAGGTAAAAACTCACAACATATGGAGTTAAAAATGTAACTGAACTGTAAAAAAATTAAACCTATTGAAAACAGAAATTATGAAGAGTAAAGCAGCATGTAGAAAATGCAGCACATTATGCAAGGCCCTTTCTCCTTGACCAATCAGTCTTCCAAGGCCTGCTGAAACAAAACAAAAAAAACAACAACAAAAATCTCTACTTCTCTGCAAAAATATAGGGGGAATGCCAGTGTAACCTCTCTGGGAGGGACATTTCAGAGCCTAGGAGCGTACGCTGAGAAGCCCTCTCCTGTGTTCCCACCAGATGTTCCTGTGAGGGTAGTCAAACAGAGAAAAAGGTCTCCCCAGAATGGGAGAATACAGTCTGGAATGGGAGAATACAGTCCTGTAGATAACCTGGACCTGAGCTGTATAGGGCTTTTATCAGTCATAACGAGCACTTTGAATTGTTTCTAGAAACAGGCCAGTGGGCAAAACTTGCCTAAGCTCTAGATCAGTGGTTCTTAGACTGGGGGCTGGAGATCCCTGGGGGTCTGTGGAGCCCTCACAGGGAGCAGCAACAGGGGCATAAGATTGGGCAGGGGGTTGCGGATGCTGAAACTGCTCCCTCATTTGCAAATGAGAGAGCAGTTTGGACACATTGCACATACCCTGGCTACCATATCCCTGACCAAAGGAACATGGCAGCAGGAATGTGTGCATGCCAACTTACTACTCTGGAGACCAGAGTCTCCAGAATCCTTTAATAAATAAATATTTGAAAATTTAAATAAATATTCAAATATTTAAATTAAACTTAAATATTTAAATCTGGAGGTAAGTTTATTTCCCTGCCAAAAAATTATATTTGAAGGGGGGTCCTTGGTAAAGAAATGGTTAAAAACCGCTGCTCTAGATCAAAATTGTAAATTCTTTCTCCAGGTTAGGATTCAAGATTGGATGTTTCTGTTGACATTCTGTTGACATTTTGAACCACTTTTGCATATTATTTTTGTTCTATTTAGGGTGAATCTCAAACAGAAGTTCCTCCAGGAGCTCCCCAGGAAAGAGCTGCAGTTATTGTTGAAATAGACAATGTGGAACTCAATGAACTCAGGAAAAGGTCAGCATTGTTTCTGATTTATAGTAGTGCAGGGAAGGAAACTTTTTTCTCCTGGAGTTTAAACTCCATTGTAAAAGGGATGGGGGGGCCATACTCCAGCAGTAGATAGGAATATGACAAGGCCAAAGCAAAGGGAGCCATCCCATGCATGATGTCTTCTCAGGAGTAAGCCCCATTGTAAAATCTTCCCAGCCTTCAGTATGATCAGAGATAAGGAGAGAAAACACTTTCAGCCAATAGAGATTCTCCACAGGCTGCATCTCCCATGGTTTCCCATTTATGTTGTGAAGCATGCTTTATGGACTGGGATACAACTTACAGTAACTTTATCATGGTAATAACCCAAGACTTTAGGAAAAGATTTGTGTATATTTAAAATCTAGTAAGTTTTATTATTGTTGAGTTGAATAATTTTAGTTTAGTTCCCTAATATTTATATAGAAAGCAAAGGAGGTTGACTGGTTTTGTTTGCCTGTGTCACTGAAAGCATGGGTTTACTCTAGGCTTGCAGAGATGGAAATGCAACATGATTCAGCACAACAGACTCTATTGCAGCTAACAGAAACACTCTCTGAAGAGAGGAACAGGAGATTGGCTGCCGAAGAGGCCCTGGGACTCTCTGAGGAACAAATTAAAAGGTAGTAGTATTGGTGTGGGTGGAAGTATTTCAGTGTGATTTAAAAGTGTCTTGATCTTGACAGCCAGACCTTTCTGTTATTGGAACAATTGATGAAGAGGCCTCTTGTTCTAATGGCTACCTAGCTGGAATTTATTGACAGATATAGCATTTAGTAATGGTTACTAATTCCAGTGATGTGAACCCAGGCCTAAAAATTTTGATTTCTTTTCTCTTTGCGTTTGCAAATAATTTCCTCCCAATGGTATTGTTTACTGTTACTCTCAGACACCTTTTTATTTGGAGAATCTTTTCCATGTTGATGTATCACCTGTGGTGAGTTTACACATTGCAAAGCTTTACTGTTGCATGAAAGTGTTACCGTTCTGGATTATACCCCACAGAATCTCTTGGCACACACAGCAATCATGCTGGCTGTGGTTATAGTTCTAAACAGTAACTTTTCCATGCTGTTTGCCTTGTGTGAACTGACTGTGCACCCTAAAATGTCAGGGTTTACTGGGCTTTCATATTTCAAGAGAGTATTGGTAGCTGCAGGCAAGATGGATTTTATGCCATTAGTTATTGGACTATACCAATAAGCATCTAAGCAGTGACTGGAACACAGGCTGAAAACTATTTATTTGTTCATGAAGATTCCATTTTTCTACAGAGGGTTGCCATGCTGTTTTTGCATGCATTATTTTTTGGTTTTAATAAATGTATGATGCTGCTGCCTTCCCTGTTGACAAGCAATTAGAAGATTTGATACAGTTAAAAAAAACCTGTAGTTCATCTGAAAGACTGATGTCCAGAGTAATTCAAAGAAAGTTCAGCATAATGGGTAAATGGTAGTTTGGAATTATATGTAATCTGGTAACATGTTTTAATTTTTCATTTGTTTTGAAGGCTTGAAATGAGTACTTACAGATCAGCACCTAGAGAATATACTGTTCAGATGGATTCTGATGAGGAAAAGGAGGCTCTAATAATCAATACAAGTGAACATATTATAGTACGAAAGGTAAGGATTTTCTTCTGAAGCCTAAATCTGAGAGGTTATTTTTCCAGGAAATATATGGAAACTTGTTTCTCTTCAAAAGCATCTTTTGGAAACAATTAAATTAACCTTTTAAAAGAAGTTAACAGTAAACTAGTTTCTGCCAGTTGAATTAGTGAGCAATAGAACGTCTTTTAACTCTGGTTCTCCAGCAGTGCCATCTTTTGTAATAGTATTGGATTATTAGGGTGTATTCAGTACACCCATATGCCTGACAAGGTATAGTTGAGTTTCAGTTTATGTTGGGCTTCCATTCCTGAACTCATGATGTATATTGAGACTGATGTAAATGGAGATAGCTGATCTCATAGCGAATTGTCAGCTATTAATGGCTAGCCTGCTGACATAATAAAAATGCCTGTGTAAGCTGTCCCAAAGTTCAGACCGTCTTATCATATCAGAGATATTTACTTGTTAGTGTAAATTTATTCATGAAAATCTAATAGAATCTTAATAGCAAATTAAGCTTAACCCTTCATTTTTGAGAGTCTAGAAGAAAGATATTTATCTGGTACTAGCTTTTGATAGGCATATTTCTTTTCTGAATAGGTGAAAGGAGGTGCCCTTTCTCTCAGGAGATGGATTAGGGGGCGAAGCCTTTACTGCTCCAAGTTGCTGACCTCGAGGGCAAAATCCCGATATCTCTTTCTGACTTATTTGGTGATTCTACATCTTCTTGTTTTCTTGTGCCTAACCGGCATCCTATAAATGCACTGAATTTGCTGTGTGAACTATTTTCCTTCAAAATAATGGTGTGCCAATTTGAGATAATGGACTTCTCACACGCTGCTGTTGATGCTATGCACTGGACACAGTTGTATATATTCTCAGTATAATGTGTGGTTTTTTCCCCAACCGCTTTCGTCATGAAAAGTTTTAAATGTGCATCACACTTTCTCCAAAGTTGCCCTGAGTTGCTCTTTAACAATGGGATATTATATTTGCTAAGAAAAAAAAATGTCTTATCAATAAGAAGCTGCTGCAGTTGGGATGTGTAATATTCTTTGGGAGTATATAATGATTGAATACTGTTGAATGGGTTGTACATTATATCTTTTCTATATATAAATTTATTTTAACAGAGTTGAACTATAAATTTGAGGAGGGACTTCTCAACAGTTGGATTTTTTGGCTTCTGGGTTATAACAAGAAGCATACAGAGTGCAATACTGGGGGTAGGGAAGCTGGAATCATTATTAGTTTCTCAACTTTAAATAAAATCTTGAGAGCTGAAGATAATTCTCCCCTTGCCTTTGTGTGTAAAATATTGCATATTTATCATAGTTCATGAGCCATTGGTTATTCTTGTCCCTGTCATCTTATAAAAAAAAGTCAAGAAATAGGTAAGATGGGAAAATTTTTTCTGTTTTTAAGATGTTCAGGTTTTCCTAACAATATCATCAATGGGGAAATCTTGGCCACATCACTCTCATAACATAACAACTACCACTACAGAAAACTTTGTATCTGTTGGCTCATCTTCTGGTAGCCATCTAAGAAAAAAACTGACTTGTAATAGCCCTGTATATGACAAGAGTTCTGGCAACAAATCCAGGACCATAACTCACTGGTCAACTCACTGGTCATTGATGCAAGTAAAGGCCAAATTGCTTTTGTTATTTATTACCTTACATTCTCCAACACAACTTGGAAAGCTGAAATGACATGCTCTGTCTGTGTAGAGGTGTGGCACACCTAATGGGTACATGGACAAAATGTAAAACAGTGTTCATCAAAACAGCATTGCCAGATTAAGCCTGCTAGGAATATAGAAGAGCGACTTACAATCAGCTCTCCACATTAGCAGGTTTGACATTCACGGATCTGATCATTTGTGAGCATCTCCAGCCCCTGCCCCCCTCATCTCAAGTCCTCCTTTTCCAGGAGAATCTTTTATCTCAGCAGCTCTGATCAGGCCAGACAGTCCTTTAAAAAGCTGCTTCTGTCCTCCCCTTCCCCACCACCAGCTGCTGCCTGGTTAGCTAAGAATAGCTTGCATCCTGATTGCTCAGTACCACAAACACTCTCTTGATGCCCTCACAAATCCAAAGAAGGAGAGAGGCAAGGGAGGAAGTATAGGGCCATGATGCCAACACAGCTGTTTCCTTCTCCTTTCTCTGACTTGGTTTGGACCCTGGGTGTCTGTTCTCCCTACCATGCCGTGGCCCCCTTCCCACAGACATACATACACATTTTGATATTTGCGATTTTCCCACTTTTGCCAGGGTCCTGCACTCCTAACCTTAGCAAATGTGGAGGGCTGACTGTCATAGCACCAGAAAAAAAACTTGTAAATTTAAAAAAGCTTGTGACCACACCAAAAATCTAGAAGGATATCCCACAAAGAAATTGGAGATCATAGTGAAATTGGGATTGGAATGTGAAGCCGTGCCTGGCATAATATCTTATACTACTGTAATGCATTGTTTTGATGAAAGAACAGGCTCCTTTTTTAAAGGTATTCGTTACTAAAACACTGGCAGCTTTTCAAAGATCAAAAATGGCTTGTCGCATTATGGGAAGCTGGCAGTGAGACAGAGATATGCATGCACAAACAGCTTTCATTCTCTCTGTATTGAGCCCACACATGGCAAATTAACACCTAAAAAGCAAACCTGAGGGGAAGGCAAGGGAACACATGGTGATTATTGAAATAGGAAATGTCTAATGTCTAAAGGGATGTGACAGTTAAAGAGCTGAATGTTAGAATATATGTCACATCAAATGAAATGAATTGTCTACTGCAGGTTGAAGGAAGCTGGTTCTAATTGAACTAGTGTACTATTAAAATGCTGGCTATGAACGTGCAGAGGAAGAAAACATCTATGTTCATTGCTTACTTTGAAGTCTTCAACTTTTGTTTCTGAACAGTTTAAAATAACTTGGATAAGAGATTATTATGCATGTGTGAGTGGTAGCTTCCTTTCAAATAGTGCTCTTGCCAAGTTCCTGCCTCCCTTTAGAGTCAAAATAAGATTGGAGAGAGACTTGGAGTCCTTGTTGGTTAAGCCATCTTTTCAATGCAAGATGCAAAATGCAGCACACAACTACCACATCCCTAAGAAGTGGGTCTGCAGCCTAGCACTTTCTCAGGAAATGGGTTGCACAAATACGCAGTTTGTAGCTCTTGCTAAGTTAAGACTAGAAAGTTTCTTGCTTTTTTTCCAAAATCTGCTTCCTTGGAGATCCCACTTACTGGTTCTAGTCTTGCTCTCTGGAGAGCAAATCTGTTCCACCTTCTCTGTGATAGCATTATTCCAAGGGATAGCCACAATTATTGCTAACTTTAGGTCACTCAGCCGAGTATTGCAATGCTTATACGATCCATTTCTTGATTCACAATGTCCAGCTTCAATGATAATTGCTTCTTAAAGTCCATATTATGTTGTTACATGCAGCTTCAAACTTTTGTTTTATATCTCAGTATATCAGCGGCTGAACATAAATGTGGCTAGAGTCTGGTTGCGTCATTACATCATAACTACTCGTCCTCTGCTCTTCTCCCTCTAATGGTTGAGTGCCTTCTGATTTGGGAGACTAATCTTCTAGCACTTTCTTTTCCTTCATTTTGGATTGTCTCATCACAGGGTTTTTCATGGCAAAAGACATTCGGATGTGGTTTATGCCACTGCCAATATAAACCCAGCCCCCACTACTGCTGCTGCCTGGTAGCTGTTCAGCACATTCTCCGGATGGCATGGAGAAGGAATCCACAACGATTGGGTTTCATCCCAGTGTGCCAACCAGAACTGGCAGGAAAAACTGGTTCCAGTTGGCACACAGGAATGAAACCCAATTGTTGTCTATTCCTCCTCCTGTTATCCCAGAATGAATCTTCATGATAAATCCAATCTCTCATTTAGTTTTGCTTCTCAGCAAAATCTGTACTATGTGGGAGACCTGGCAGCAGAAATGCTACAATTGCATATTCCTGTCAGGCAAGAGGCCATCTTAATCTCACCATCGCTGAAAGGCAGTACCACAGCATTGTATATTGCTTTTCCCATTTCTTATGAGAAATAATTGTTCAGCCCCCACATGTAAAAGCCTGACTGAGTAGATGAAAAGAAGAGATTATTGTACAAATTCTGGAGATGCTGGTCAACCAGTAACTGGGGCCAAAATTATATTTTGGTGTGTTAATGGTGAGCTTTCCTATAAGCTGCTAGCATTGGATCTAAATCCCTGACTTTGTAGGGTTGCCATACCCCCAATTTTGCCATTTCTCCCCTGAATTCTAGGCAAGTTGTCAGGATCAAATTTGGCCCGTCATCTGTCCCAGATTCGAAACTTTTGTTCTTTAAAAAGGTTTGTGTAAACTTGTGTAAAAGCAAGGGAAAGCATTGTGAGGGCACAAAGTGAAGCAGAAGAAGAGGGAGTTTGAGGGAACCTTGTGACTGGCAGAGTGCAAGAAGCATGAGAGGAGGTGCATTGTGAGGATGTGAAAGGAAATTGGAAGAAGAGGAATGAGCAGTGTGAGCTATGGTATGTAAGAAGCAAGAGGGATCACTGTGGAAAGGTGAAGTGGGGCGTGAGAGGGAGTAGGAGGGAAGAAGAGTGGTGCAGTGTGTAAGAAGCAAAGGAGGGGGCACATTTCAAGGGTATAAGGTGAGGCAAAGGCAGTAAAAGAGGTGAGCAGTGTGAGTGGCAGAGTGCAAGAAGCCAACGGGGTACATTGCAAGGGCACAAGGTAAGGATAATGGGGGAAAGGGAGTGAGCTGTGCAAGCAGCGTAACTGGTGACATATAAAAAGCAAGGGAGATAGACATTATGAAGGCATAAGGTGGGGTGAGATGTGAGTAGGAGGAAGAGAAAGGGGAGTGCAAGAAGCAAGAGGGGGATTCATTTTGATGGGGTGAGCAGCAGATATTGGTTTGTAATAAGAAATGAAGTGATTTGCTGTGAAGAAATTAGTTTCGTGGTGTGTATGTCATTGCTGTCTCTCTATGATGAGTAACCACATGGGAGTTACAAAAATGCCATTTACAAGTGGGGACTTCGAGCATACATTCTTGTATGAATTAAAAAGGTAAATTGTAGCCACAACTCAGTTTCTGCAACCTGATTTGTGTAAACTAACAATACACTTTCAGATTGCATTCTCTGAAAAAGTATAGATTCAACATCAAATTTAAGCTACTATATTTAAGAAAAATGCTAAAAACTCACACGCTGCACACCATGTAACCTTAAAGTCCATGAGAGAGAACTGAACTAACCTGCAGTTATCACAAAGGAGGTGACTAGTTGCTGAGTCAGCTGCCTTTTTCAGCCATAGAGTCACCCCATCTTGAGATAAGGTGTCTATTTTCTGTCTGTCTACTACAGAAAGCTGATAACAACGTGTACGGTTCCTCCATCCCTGTTGTAGATGGGTAACTTTCCTTTTTAGAAAAGTAGGAACAGAGCTATTGATAGTCAACTAAGAATGAATAAAACAGTCTTGCTCTATATCCACACTTGGTAATCTTTTCAGCTTATCTGAAAAGTGGGAAGGAAAAGGAGGAGAGAAAAAGGAGATCGTTGGGATAAGCTGCCTACAACTCAGAGCAGGCAAGAGTCCAAGGGTGTCAAAAATTCTGCCCTAATTTATCCAGCCCTTCAAGCTGTTGCTTTGATAAGCACAAGCTGGAGAAAAAAAGTTTCCAAAAATGGCGTGACAGATCTAGGTATTCCGTGAACTCCATTCCACGAGCTGATATAAATGTAATAAAAGGTGAGAGCATTTCATTTGTTCAAGGGAGCTATAAGTTGTTTTTTTTTTGTTTTTTGTTTTTGTTTTTTTTGGTTGCCATCTCCTGGGGTATTTGGTAAGTAATATGCTACTGTGTTCTCACCTTTCTTAAATTAAGAAATGAGATTTTGTTCAGTGGAATGGCAGTTGTATAGCCTTTTCGATTCTTCTTATAACTCCTTGCGGGGACACCAATTATTGTAGTTCTTTTGATTTATAATGCCTCAATGGAACAACATATTCAAGGATAATGATTTTGGAGGACTTTGCTACCATTTGGTGACTGTCAGAACTACTTAGGGTACCCAACAGAGCCATGTTTACAGTTCAAAACACTGAACTGATTTACTGGTATAGTTAGGCATAGTTAGAATTGTTGTTGTGGCTTATTCACAAGAGGACAATTTGATGGGCTATTGCTCTTCTGTTACTGCTAGACATGAACACTTCACAATTGCATTGTGTTGGCAACACTGTTCATATAAACATTTTGCTGTTTTTTAGTAAGGTAGCTGAAAGTGCAAAGCTGAGTTGAGAGTGAATTTTCATATAAAAGCATCTTATGGCAAAAATCCTTTGCATAAGGGTGTTCATGCTGCTACTTTTCACTAAGTAGTCTGACATCCAGGATGAAATGTGTTTATTGTGCTGTAGAGGGTGGGTGAGCTGTAGAGGCATCTAGAATCCACATCTCTCGATGGAGCAGAAATGCAAGTGTCCTTTCAGGACGTGCAACTGAAAGTAGAAGAACAAGTGCATTTGTGTGTTTGTGCTTTGCTGTATGTGGTAAAATGTTGACCAAAGTCACTCTGATCTTGAAAAGAGTAATGAGAGTTGCTTGGAGGTGGGCTAAGTTTGGAGAGAGAGAAAGAGAGGAGGTGAAGCAATCTAAACGGCCAAATACAAACACAACAAATATATCATCTTAGTTGACAGTGAATCATGGCCATTATATTTAGTGAATTACATTGGTAGCATTGCTCTTCTTTGTATCAGGGAGGGGGAAAGTGTAGTCGTCCAGATGTTTCTGGACTGTCTGCCCCATAAGCCCTAGTCAGGAGAGCCAGTGGAGAGGGTTAATGGGGGTTGAAGTTGAGAAAAACCTGGAGGGTCATACATTGCCCTCTCATTTCTGTAATCTGGCTTTAAACTAATCCATGTAGCCTCAGCTGTTGTTTTTTCTTAAATCAACTCGCTAAAACATGCCTTTTTTAGAATTCATGATATTGAACTTTTTTCCACAAAGTTAAAGAAATACATTATACACTGTCCTTGTTGTTTTTTAATGCATTAAATTGAATTACCCATTAAGGAGTGGGTAATTGTTTGAATATGAATTTCTTAAGAAATTCTTAAGATATGAATCTTAAGAAACTAATCTTACAAAACACACTTAACTTGCAACAAAATACTTTTGTTTAAGTACAAGGCTCATGGTGCCACCTTATATCCATTAGTGGGAGAAACAGTGCGTTCTTTCAGCATCACTCTAAACAAATTTCAGTAAACTTCCATGTAATAAATATCCCCCCCGCAAAAAAAATGCTGCAGGTTTTTTGTTTTGCTACTTTGGCTGCTAGCACCAAACTACCACTTTTTACATATTTGTGGATCACCAGTGGTCATCATTCATTGTCTAGCTTCCTCCCTCTTTCTTGCCTCTCTTGATCAGGCATTTTTTGCTTTCCCCACTTTTTGCTTTTCTCCAAACGTCTTAGATCTGCTTTAGGATAAACATGGTGGCAACTTTACATAAGGGAGTCAACAGTAGGTTTCCTATGCTAGAAGCATTTCCCCTACCATCAAACAAGATTAGTGTTTTAGAATTTCCATGTGAGTGTCAGGAATGGATGTGATTCTTTGTTAATTTAATTCTCACAAGAAGCAACAAATAATTTTATCAATTTTCTTCCCACTGCAAGAATGTCTTCTAAACCTGTGTAATTTTCAAGTCTTATTCTGTACTTAATTCACACATGTGGTGTCTGTGCAGGTGTGCATATGTGTACATGCAAGAAACAGTATTTTCAGTGCAGGAAACAGTATTGTCTGCACAGAAAATAATGTTTCTGTGCAGAAAAAGCTGTATTCTGTGCAGAAAATACTGTAGTATTTAATTTACAAAGTTCGCACATGGTTATTTTCTGTACAGAAAATCCTGCTTCCTGTCGAGGGAGGGAAGCAACTTTTGCAAAGAATAAGTCTCGAACTGTGAAGATTTTCATCCAACCAGGATTCATGGTTTTCAATTATTTCTTTTTGGAATACTTTTAAGTATTCTTCCCATACCTAGTCTCAAGTCTTTCCACATACACAATTCTTCTTACAAATACAGTCACAATTCTGGATGGCAATGTTGAGCTCCAGGCTTCCTGAACTCCATGGGATTGCTACCTCCCTTTAAGAATCATTGGGAATAAGTGGCTGATGACAAGATACTTCTGCATTTGCAATGACACCTGTATGGTGTGACAAAGCTTAGCCATTATTGTATCATAAAACTACAAGTGTCTTAGCACCTGGAAGCAGCTCTAAGAACAAAAAAGGGTATACATGGGGTATATATGCTTTTGGCTTCAATGAAATCAGAATTCTGGACTAGTGGACCTTTGATCTGATCTATCTGGGCAGTTCACTAGTTCTTTTGATAATGATAATGTATTTTTTATTGTTATTATTACTTGGAGTCATTATGAGAAATATCCATCATTCATGTTTCTCATTAATATCTGTCAAAAGCCTTGTAGAAATAGCTATTTCTAAATTTAGGCAGATTAGCATTAATATTTTTCTGGCATGTTCTCAGAATGCCATTGACAAGAGAGTCAGTGTTGCAGAAGTCTGGGACACCAAGGTTTGAATCCTTGCTCAACCATGGAAACCCATTGGGTGACCTTGGGCAAGTCACATGCTCTCAGCTTCAGAGGAAGGCACGTTCTCAGCTTCAGAGGAAGATTTGTTCAGAGGGGAAGTTCCCTCTGAGCAAATCTTGCCAAGAAAACCCAGTGATAGCTTTGCCTTAAGGGTTGCCATAACTCAGAAATTACCTGAATGCAAAACAAAAATATTTGGATGGGTCAGTCCTAGCTAGAGTATAACAACTGCATGAATTGTTGAATGGTGAGTCAACATATAGGTAAATTGCTTAAATGCGTCTGTTCTAGTTGAGATTACCAATAGGATTCAGGCTCTCATATCTTTTGTTCAATACACACACGCGCGCGCACACACATTTTTCTGAGATTAAGCATTTGTTCCTTCAATGCACATGAATATTCCTTTTCAGTGCAGTTCTTTGCAGGAACCGTGATGAACACTGTCTAGATTTAGGTTTCTGTGGAAATCAGAAGCTCCTTGCATAATATCCTGAGAGGACAGAGCTTGTCACAAAGTCATTTTAACCTTTCTTACCACTCAGGGGGATTTGTAGCTGCACAAGTGGAGGGAGGCCCTGAGCCTTTACACACTGACACAAAAGACTCCCAAACAGAAGTACAAGTTACTGTTTTTCTGACCAGTGGAGCCAATCGTATCTCACTGCACTTCCCAGAACAGTCTTTCTGATAAGGAATTCACAGTTGACAAATATAGCATAGTTCTTTTAAGTGAACACTTAACAGGAGCAGCTGCCATTTCAAACATTAACCAACACTTTCTGAAGCTTTCCAGAGAATGTCTATTTTTAGACCGTTCCTGCAAAGAATGGTTATAACATTATAACATCATTAATGGAGACATTTCTGTGCAGAAGTGTTTCTTAAAGTGCTAGTTGGCTGCAATGAGTGTGGACTTCATAGACGCAAGTCAACATTTTAAAACATTTTGGAGTGCCACTTCTGGACAGCATGTTTGATAAAACAGAAATCATGCTTGAAATATAGCATATGTGTGTTTGTGATAATTGTTACCATAATTTCAGTAATATAATTCCATTATGATAAACACATGACCTCTCAATAAGCTGATAGTCATCTGTATCGTTTCACTACATGATGAGTAAAGCTTTGAAATTATGGGTGGTAGCATGTTCATGATATACACACACGGATGCACATGCCACTTTTAGACAGAGTAGAGTGCAGGGCAAGTGTGTCATTCAAAAAAATTAACAGGTTCTCAGTTCTCTGTGCCCCCCCGATCCAGTCCTTTCCTCTCTCTGACCTCCTCACCTCTCTGGCCGTCTTCATTCACTCTGGTCTATTTTTCCTCCTCCCCTCTGATATTCCTGGATCCCCTTTTAACCTCCTCATCCTCCATATTTTTAACCATTTTTACAACCAGTTTCAGCAAATCAGTGCAAAAAGATAGAATGACACCATTGGTATGGGGTCTATTCTGTACCCTTTGGTGACTGTTCAAACATGATCAACCTCTATCAAGCTCCAGGAGGATCCATCTTGTGGCTGCTTACTGGTGGGAGAAGGAGGGAAGGGGGAGGCAATGCAGATGGTGAAGGGTGCAGCCATTTTGGACTGCAAGGGAAAGGAAGAGAAAGATACACTCCTTCTGCGAATGAATCTTCATTTCTTCCACACTCTTAGCTGAGTCCAGCTGCTTCTTCATTGTTTAAATTGCCTCACACACACTCCCACACACTGGTAGGCAGCAACAACAGGGGCCTCTTTCAGGGTTTGATAGCTGCTGGGGTTGGAGAGAGGACATGGTGTTGTGTGCGAAGACCTTTAAGCTCTGCCTGCTCAGAGTAGGATCTTGGCCAATGAGTTTACAAATAACCTAGTTACTTATAATGAATTATTTTTGGTGAGGGCAATCAGAACATGATAAAATCTGGTGGGAATTACGTTATCATGTCAACATTTTCTGCTTAACATTTTTTCTAATTATTTTTGAAGGAAGCTATAAGATTTGTAGCAGCATTTTAGTTGGTTTTTTTTTTAAGCTCTGTGATGAATTTTAAGATTATCTAAATAAATTACAGTGCAGAGTAATAGGTAATGTGCACTGTTTGCACTTCTGCAAACAGTGCAACAAATGATGGCAAATTATTTGTACAACAGTAAGAACACGGTAATGAATAATGGCAACAAACTGTGTTTTTCAATTACCTTTCCAAATTCTGGTGGTGAAGAGAAATTTAAAATAACCACATTTCCCTAAGTTTTTGAAAGAAGGAGCCTTATATCAGTGACAGAATATACTGTATTCTGATTTCAATTTATCAGAATACAATGTATTCTAAAGATACAGTATTCTGGTATCAACTGACCATCTGAACTTCTGTCTATATTCATTTCTAGTCACAATACCAATATGGAGCAGAGGGTAGCACAATACCAATACTGATAAAGAAATTTTCTTCCAACCTAAATTTTATTGTTAATTCCAACCAGAGTATAGCCACTGAAACCACTGAATTTACCCATCTGTTGATTCACCACTCAACAATTGATTCAATGGCTCTATTCTGCTTGGGACTAATCAACAAGAGGCCAGTCTCTGGAAGCAATATTAACGTCCCCTCCATGTAGTGTAAATATCCACATATGGAGACATGAAACCACTGTACAGGACAACAACATTGCACAACATGTCAACCACATCCGCTACGCATGACAATGACTGGGTGCTGTTGTCCAATGTACAACCACAATGTGCAATGGATAGTACCTAAACACAATACATGGTGTGACTACATGCGCACCTCTACTGCTGGTGCTGTCAGCAGAATATATCTGTTGTGTTATAGCGAATAATTTGCCCTGCCTGTGCAGCATGCATATGTCACTAGCAGAATGCCAGCTTTTATTTCTTTTAAAGCAGGCATTACTTTTTTTTAAATCTAGTGTTAGTTTTATAATTTGATGTCTTCTAATATTTCAGTTGCTTTTATGCTTTTAATCTTTGTTTTTTTTTAACCTTTTGGAAGCCACCTTGGGTCCCATCTTGGGAGAACAAGTGGCATCTACATTCAATAAATAAATAAAAGATTAAAGGGAAGGTGATGCCAGTGGCGTGGCTTCCCATCCCTATTCACTGTATGTCTACAGAATGAGCATGAAGATCTGAGAAGGGGAAGCCTATTTGTGTAGAGCTGTACACAGTCATGGGTGTCTACTTTTTGTTCAGCCATGTTTAGCACGTAGACACTAGTGGGCAACATATGATCCTGATGCCACTTTAATCACCAAGGCTTTCTTCATATGTTGAATGTGTAAAAGGACCCACATATAGCTGCAAATTTGATTAGAGAATGAAATGAGGGAGTGCTTCTCCTGGCAGCAAAATTGTACACATAAATGCACACATACACAAAAGATTCCTTCACAATACACAATTATAGCAGTGTGTTTCTACTTTAACAGCCATAGATCGATCATATGGAATCGTGCAATTTGTAGCTTGGGGAGAAGTGTTTAGAACTTCCAGCCAGTGAGCTCCAGGTTTTACCAAACTACAAACCCCAGTATGCTATAGGCTGAGGCAATAGCTATTTAATGTAGAATCATAGTAATATACTTGCATAGTATGAAAGGCATATTTGTTTTCTTCTTTAGTAAATCCAAAATAACACTTTATTAATATGTTTAACTGTAAACCATTAACTAGGAAAATAATAGCATCAGAGCACTGTTGTCACTGACTTTGTTTGAACTCTTCAAGTAAGAAGTGGTTCATCTAAAACCTTGAGAGTATCAGAGGGCTGTATGATTGAATAAAAGCCTAAAACTTTCCTATGAAATTTGTAGATGTGCCAGGCCAGCGGAAGTAATTGAGCTGTCTGAGCAAATGGCTCCTATCCCAGATCGTGGCTGGTTATTTTGGTAGCTAAGGCAGATAATTCTACAAGTGCCTTTGTTAGAGATGATAATATAACAATAGTAAAAATAAGTAATTACATCACTCTGCCAAATGATAGATCTACCTGTAGGATGTAGGACTAAAGCTGTTAAACAAAAATTTCCCAGTTTTTAACTGAACTAATTAATCTAACAAAAGAACTTGGGTTTAGATTCTGTGGCTAAAGGAGAGAGATATTACCAAGTAACATCAAGTAACAAAAGACTATCCAAACCAGCAAGGTGTGTCTGCATAATGTAGCAGACTTCCTCACCTTTGTATCATAAAGAATATTCACTTTGCTGACAGGAACCATGGTTTAGTACCTAGTGAGAAAAAAAACCACTTTACATATGCACAGTGGATGATATCATGATGTGAAGTGGTTGCATGTAGCTGATTCACTATACATACTTGCACCTAAAGGACACTCTCAACTGAAGCTCTGTATTCACAGCTCAATAGTCACACCTGATTGTGTCTGTGGAAGTTCTTAAGCTGCAATGTATAATACAGCTCCCTCCATTATGGCTCCATGAATTTCATTTGGCAAGATATAAGGACAATCTCTATCCACTAGAGACCTGCAACCAGTTATTTTGGGTAATAAATTCCATGTATAAAATCTATTTAATCTAAGCATCATGAAAAAATTCTGGCCTTTATCACATGAGGCAGGCAAACTGCACCTATAGGTGAATAATAATGTCTTTGGCTGGGACTTACCTTCTTTTGTTGTTCTCCCAGTGGGAGATTGATTGGAAAGCATTTCTTTTACAAGCAAAGTCATTAACGGATTCATCTGTTAATGTCTGAAAGACTTTATTATCTTGCTTTAAGTTCAGTTTACCTGCCTCATGTGATAATGTATTCTCTCACTCTCTCACTCTCTCTCTCTTTCATTCTTGTGATATATTCTGAATTCAAGAAAGTACAGGGACACGACACACTCTATCTACCTAACTCTCTATCTACCTATAATTCAAAGCTTGAATTATAACAATATTGCTCTATAACTTTTCCCATTTTGACCATACTCTGATATTACTTGGCTACCTGTGCCACAGGTTTTGTCTGTGAAATGTTGGAGGAAATATATATACAGTATGTTCTATGGTTAACTTTCTTATCAAAGAACCCAGGTCTATTTCCCCCTAAACAGTTGCTTCCTTAGGCTAGGACGGTAAGGAGCCATGTGTGACGACGATGAAACCACAGCTCTTGTCTGTGATAACGGCTCTGGGCTTTGCAAAGCTGGATTTGCAGGAGATGATGCTCCACGGGCTGTTTTTCCATCCATCGTTGGACGACCTCGGCATCAGGTCAGTTATTAGCAGCGCCCTCCATCCAGAAAACTATATTCCATCCACATGTGCATCAGAGGCACTCTGATTTTTTGAAATACTGGCATTTAAAAACCAGTATGTCATTTGTGGTATGATGGGGAAAGAGAGTTGCCTTTTCTTCAAAGGAGAGGGGAAAAAAGCCTCAGGTCCACATGCCTTGCTTTACCCTGTCCTCTTTTAGTCCAGCCATGCAGAAGAGTCCATAAACATTCACTTCCTTTTTAGCTTAAAGGCAGCTATCCTCCACACCTTGGCAGTTTTTGGTTTTGATCTTGTATGTGGTTTGTCAAGACAAATGAACTTCATACCATAATTTATCAAGCAGACTTGTTTTCAATTAGCTATAGTTAAAATTAATAACTATGTAAGGTTTATATGGCACAATAATCTAAAGTTAATCTAAAGTAAATTCAGCAGCTTCTGATGTCTCATGACAATGTGGCTCATTTTCATAAATTTTATGAGATGTAAAGGTAAACTCTGGTGTGCTGTTTCATCTAGACACAACCACAAAATTGAGGAGATCATATCAGAATGTGCTGAATGATTTCCCACCTATATTATTTATTAAAGAATGTATCAGAATAAACAAATGTATATTCTGAGCATCGTTACTGCTAGCAAGTATAATGGGTAGAATGGAACATCACATTTCCACTTGATGGTATGTTCTTCTTGTATCCCAATGCAACCCTCTGCATCCTCCAAAAGCTGTGCCCCTTCCAACCTTTTGGAGGAGATTTTAACAGTTGTAGGGGAAGGACTGTTGAGTCATTACATCATCACAATTAATTGCATCCACCCAACAATTCCATCATTACCACAAATTTGCCCACCTCTTCTTAGATAATTGAAATGATGTTTATTAGTGGCCAGAACTGTGATCACAGTAGGGACATAGCTCATCAAGAAATTAATGAGTGTCTTTTAAATATATAAACTGGGAGTCCGTTACAACAGGCTAATTGGTACTACCCTAAGGAAATAAAGTAAACATTGCCATTAAAATTTCCTCTTCCAGTTGGTCAGATTCATTCTGTATACTGACTGCAGTGTTTATTATTTTCATGTTGCCTCTTAGAACATCTGTTTTAAAAGAAAACAATAACTACTTATGTAAAACTGTACATGAGACAAATATCTCTATAGGTCTCATTCAGTCACTGAGTTGTATTTCAGCATTGCGCTTAAACAAATTTCCCCTGTGAGCCATCCTGCCTTGTAGAAAGCAATCCATAGTGTATGATAACAACATCGTATAATTTCAGTCAGTGTTTTTAAAATGAAAGCTAATGAGGGTGGAAACTCTAGGCATGTCTACAAGCAATAATGCTTAAAGAAAGCAGAGGGCAAATAATTAGAAGAGAAATTAGCTTTTGATGAGAACTGCTGGAGTGTTTCAAGCATAAGGTCATTTTTTTTCAGTATTAAGCATTTTAAGTCCCTTTAATTTTAACTGGAGAATTACAGCAGACATTTACTCGGAAGGACATTCCACTAAGTTCAAATGAGGGTCTTGTATTTTCTCCTAAAAGAAAGAATGTCTAGGATTGTACTGCTAGTGTTGATGTGTGTAAGCAATAAATCGGCTTATCAAAGTCAGTTTCCCTGTCTCTGAGACAATTCCTTTTGTTACATGTGCAGTAGCAAGGACTCTTCTGTTAATCTATGTAGAGTGTGCCATGAAGACGTTGCCTTTGTTCATACCTCCACTAATGGAAGTAAAAGAACTCAGGGAAACTGACTTTTGCCACGCAGATTTATTGCTGTCACCCATTAACACTAACTGACTGTGGTAAAGATCTGAAATACCTGTATCACCTTACCCAGCCCTTTTAAAATTCAGGGCAAGGGATATGATTTGCATCTTTCTGTATCCTAT
The DNA here is from genome assembly GCA_948472985.1 of Iguana delicatissima. Taxonomy (NCBI): domain Eukaryota; kingdom Metazoa; phylum Chordata; class Lepidosauria; order Squamata; family Iguanidae; genus Iguana; species Iguana delicatissima. The sequence continues at coordinate 165,972 of CAOKZL010000990.1, read as the reverse complement.
TACATTCTGTCTCACTCCCACAACTATATAAATATGTTTCGTACCTGAGACCTTAATACCACTCTGTACCACATCTGAAAATGTAGGTTTATATCCATGAAAGCTCATGGTAAAATAAAAAACAGCTAGTCTTAAAGGTGCTGCCACATTCCATTCCTCCCCTCCCTCTCCCCTTTTTATGAAACCAGCTGTATGAAACTGTCAAAGAAAATGCATGCAATGCAACAGCATATAAAGGTGCATTTCCTCCTTAGTCCTTATAGGAGGAGGATAATGATAATTATTATACAGCCTAGACTTGGTAAACATTTGCAAAATGATACTGGCATTGCCTTTCATTTCTTCACTTAATTTTCCAGGGGGTCATGGTAGGAATGGGTCAAAAAGACAGTTATGTTGGAGATGAAGCACAGAGTAAAAGAGGAATTCTGACTCTGAAATATCCCATTGAACATGGGATTATCACTAACTGGGATGACATGGAAAAGGTGAGTGCCTTATGTTTCTCCATATTATTAATTACTAGAGATAATGTTGCTTTTTAAAATAGCTAGTAGTAATAATCTGTGCCAGTGAGGCACTAATTTCAGAGTGTTAGGGGCAAGCATCACCCCACCCTTGCCCCATCCACATTTGACCGCATGGGATTCATTTCCCTCTGGCACAATCCCACCGTCCATGACCTGTGAACATACTGAGCACATGGATGGCATTGGCTGCAGGGGCCTTTCCTCTCTAAATAGCACCTTCCTTCCCTGTTTCTGTGGCAAACAAACACCCTACTCTCCTTAGCATTCAGGTATAGCCCTGTGGCATAGTATCTCCTTCCCACAGAAATGGTTGATAGACTGCTGTTTATGCCTCACACGGAATGTGATTGAACTGAATTTGCTTTGCTCCTATACTGCTTCTCTTCTTTCATGTGAGGTAACAAGGTCTGGGAACAAGGAAGGTAAGTTAATAAACACAAACCAATAGGCAATAATAGTGACAAGCCATGACATGCCCTGTTGCTTAAATCCAGAACTATAGTCCTCCTCCCACATTTGTGAGTTTGACATTCCCAGATTTGATTATTCACGAGGCGCCTGCCTGCCTCCCCCCCAATTCTTTTTCTCCTATTCCTTTGTGTTTTCCTGGGCACGGAGAAGGAAGGCAAGTGCCCAGAAAAAAGGCAAAGGAATGGGGGGGCACACACATGACTTCCTTGTCCTTTCTGGAGCTCCCTCCTCCTATTCCCTGGCCTCTGGCCCCAGCATTGAGAACCTACATTGAGGCAATAGGCAAGGGAATGGTTGGGAAGGCTCTCATGAGCTTTCCTTCTCCCCTCAGGAGTTCCCCTCTCCTATTCCCTTGCCTCTAGCTCCAGCACTGAGAATTTGTGCCCAGGGAATAGACAAGGGAATTGCGGGGGGGGGGGGGAGTTTCACATGCACCTTTCGTCTCCCCTCTGGAGTTCCCCCTCCCATCCCCTTACCTCTGGCCCTGTTGCTGAGGACTTGAGGTGAAGCAAAAGGCAAGGGCGGCGGGGGGCGGGGAGGAAGGCTCATGCAATCCTTCCTTCTCCCCTCCAGAGCTTCTCCTCCCATTCTGGCTCCAGCATGCAAAAGGCAAAGGAATGGGACAGGGGATCATGGGGAGAGTTATTCATAGTTTTCCCACTTTCTCGAGGGTTCCATGCCCTAAAGCCTCATGACAGTGGAAGGGTGACTGTATTTCACAGAACTGGTTTTCCATTTTTAAAATGGATTTAGTTAATTTATATCCTGCCTTTCTCCTGATATGGGACTCAAAGCAGCTAGCCAAAAGGATCACCAAAAGGCTCATCTATGACATAGACTCCAAAATTTCACAGAAGAAATCTGGGACACATGTGACCAAACATCATCAGAGCGTGGTCAAAATGGCAAAAGTTGTTAATGAAAAAGAACACACAGGCTAGGAGAGGCAGTTGCAGTTTGCTGTTGTCTGAATCTACAAGAAATTGTAGATTCTATCTTCTCCCTCCTACTGAACTGAGTGCAAACGACTCCTTCACTTTGGACTCAGACCGTTTCCGCACGACAATGCTCTTCCATGTTGTCGCGCTGCAATTCAGGTCCAGAAGGAAGCGTGTCAGCAATGCTCCCCTCCACACCTGCTCCCTCCTTGCAGAAGGAAGTGTGATGGCTCCGCCTCCTCCTTCTGCAGTGCAGCTGGGCACTTGCCATTGCTGCACTGGGGCAGGATGCCTTGCAATTGCACTTCCAAAGCTTCCGCGGCTTCCGCACAATGGTAAGCGTGGGAGTGCTGCGTGATTGGAGGTGTAAAATGGATTTTTTTCTGTTTTGGAAATGCTGCCTGAGTATGACGCTTCATAACGGGATAGCAATGACATCATGCAGAACGGCTATCTGCCAACCACTGCCATCCCGTCCCAGAAGCAGCACAGTGAAGTGTGCGGAAAGGGCCTCCGTTTGTATCAATTCAAGTAAGCTGAGGGCAAAGGGGTAAATGGGAGGGAAGAGAAACTGGGACATTTTAAAAACAGCCAAAAAAGTGAAATGACAGAGAATTAACTGGTACAGTCCCTGCTAAACTGGGACAGTTGGAGGGTATGCTACAGGCTCATTCTCATCCAAAGGCTCATCTCCTGACAGCTGAGTAACACTGAGGACATGCGATGGCAGTTCCCCAGACCTTTGTCTAGCTAATCAGAGAACACAGGAACAAAGAACTCTGCCTCATACTGAGTAATTGCTTCATCCAGCAAAGCCTTGTGAACTCTTTAACTAACAATAGTGGTATTTCTTGGTTTTGAGCAGGATTATTTCCTCGTCTTCTCTGGAGATCACTGGTCCAAGTATTAGCCCAGTCTCAATCTGCTTAGTTTCCAAAATCAGATAAGATCAGATGTGTTCAGAGTGAGAGAAAGTAGCCTGGTTTTCCTTTTATCATATACCTGTAAGATTCTGAAAATTCCTATGCTTAAAGTGTCTGTAAATCAGGAAAAGAGGACTTCATACTTCCTCCTCTAGATGGAAGCATAGCTTTTCTATATTCTACATGCTGTGCTTCATTTCGCTGCTTATAGAACACCGGCCTCATCTCCCCCACTGAATCTCAATCATTCACCTCATTATACCCTAAATCTCTGTTCTCTCTGCTGTAATGTAGCTACACTGTTAGAAGGCAGCATCTGTTATAGATTCTTCACTGTGCTCTCTTGATGCGATGTCCCTCAGGTTGCCAGCTGTGTTCATCCAGATCTTATGCCAGGACCTTTAAAGCTACACATCCTGCCCGGTTGTTCTTCCACCAGTTTCTTTGGCTCCCCTCCTCCCCTTTGCTCAGTGCAGAAAGCAAGATTTTTTTTCATACCCTTTCTACTCCAGCTCTCTGGGCAAATGTGTCTTAGCCCAGTTTCCTCAGGGCAGGGCTTGGCTAAGTCATTTTCCTGGAGTACAATTCCCAGAATTCCTCCTACTATGCTGGATGAGGGGAATTCTCTGAATTTTAGTCCAAGTTTCTGGATAGGAGATGCATAGCATTGTGACATATGATTTAATTTATCCATATATGCAATTTTGGGAGATAATGGTGTCTCATGCCAGTAATGCTATACTCCAAACAAAATCCTTGGATCTGATCTTCCTTCTGTCTGTCTCAGCTGTGACTCCGGAGTTTAGCACAGCTGCTCTGCCTCCTGTTTGAAGAGAGCTTTTTTTCTACTTGGGAAGGTAGTGAGAGTACAGCAGCACCTTTTGCACTTGTGGTGAAATGTCAGCTTAATGCAGCTGGTTTCTATTTTTTGCCTTCCCGCATTGATTCTTAGTGTTCCCTCTTGTGATTGATAGCAGCTGGGTAGTATTTGGCATGGGCAGTTTGTGTGCGCGCATGTGTGTGTTTAAACAGAAACTATAACTAGGTAACTGTATTAGTACCCCACAAAGCCATAACTTCACAATTGTGAAGCTACTCCAAAGCTGTAACTGCTGAGTGGCATTAACCTATCTGACACCAACAGCATCAGCAGCAACAGAGACATGGCAGCAGAGGTGAGTGGGTGCTGAAACTGCTCCCTCATTTGCACATGAGGGAGCAGTTTGGGCACGTGCACACATACTCCCACTCCCATGTCCCTGATGAAAGTGACATAGTGGCAGGTGTGTACACACACCCAAACTATATCTCCGGAGACAAGAGTTTGAATCCCCACTTGGCCATGGAAACCCACTGGGTGACCTGAAGCAAGTCACATTCTCTCAATCTCAGAGAAAGCGAAAGGCAACCAATCTTGCCAAGAAAACCCTCATGATAGGCTCACCTTAAGATCACCATAAATCAGTTTTCAAAGGGGAAAGACATGATGGCTAGAAAGAATCTCCCCCTGCCAGAGCACTTTGTTGTTGTGTACCTTCAAGCCATTTCTGATTTCAAGCAAACCTATCACAGGGTGGGTTTTTTTGTTTTTTTGGCAAGATTTGTTCAGATAGGGTTTGCCTTCGCCTTTCTCTGAGACTGAGAGAATGTGACATGCCAAAGGTCACCCAGTATCTGAACAGGGATCTGAATCGCAGTCTCCAGAAGCCTTTAATAAAGAAAGAAATATTTGAATATTTAAACAAATATTTGACTATTTACATTCAAATATTTAAATCTTGAGGGGACTCCAGCAACAAATATATTTGCAAGGGGTCCCTGATTTAAAAAAAAAGGGTGAAGAACCATTGCAATAAGCAGAATAATCACGTATGTGAGATAGTGAAGTACAACCCATGGTGTGAAGAAAACCAAAGGCTTTATCACATGAGGCAGGTAACTCTCAATTGCAGCAGGTAGTAGTGTCATTGGCTGGGACTTACCACGTGACATCATTCCTCTTCTGTTGCTGTCCTAGTGGAAGACCATTCAGAAAGTGTTTCTTTTACAAATACAAAAAATTCATTAATGACCTCCTTTGTAAAAGAAACACTTTCAAAATGGTCTCCTACAGGGAGAACAACAGGAAAAAAATAACTTCATGTGCTCAGTTCCAGTCAAAAATGTTATTATCCTGCTGTAATTGCAAATTACCTGCCTCATGTGATACAGCCCCCAAATGGACTGGAACTAGGACAGCAGGAGGGGAAGAAACACTGCAGTTGTGTTCCTCAGAATCATCCTCAGCCACGATTGCAGCAGGTCTCCTCACCCAGTCAATGGAAGTAGATTGGAGTTAAAATCCAAGCCAGGGACACCAAATTAAACCCACAGAACACCACTTGACCCACCGTGATTCCAAACTCTCCAATTGCCCTGATTTGGCAGGTACACTCCTGATTAATCCTCTGTCATTCCTCATTTTTAGTTGCCTTTAAAATGTCCCAGTTTTTCTCTTCTCCTCCGATTTCCCCCTTCTGTTCTCAGCTTGCTTCAACTGATGCAAACGGAGTTCAAAGTACAAAAGTAGTTTTCACTCAACTCAGCAAAAGGGAGAGGAAAAACAGAATCTTGCCATTCCCAGTAGGCACAGGCAAAAGCAAACTGCTGCAGCCTCTCCTAGCTTGTGTGTTCTTCCTAATTAATTACTTAATAACTTAATAACATCTTTATCACACTCTGTTGCTGTTTGATCACACATACCCCAATGTTCTTCTATGAAATATTGAAGAGCATGTGATTCCAAACATGATTTTCACACCAGAAATACTAGCAGAACAGTAAGGGGAAATGAGGTTATTATTAGATTATTTAAAGTTGGGAAAAAGGTACTTCTGCAGCAGTCTTCTGCTGAGAGGACAGCAGAAGAATTACGTTGTAAGGCTTGATGGCAAACTAGACTGTCTTAGGTGCTATTGCAGTATAACACTCTCATGTGATAAGCTCCTCTGTCTGCTTCAAAACCCACACTTGAAGCTTCTGTACAAAAGACTGAACAACGTTGTCTCCCACAAGGAAAAAGACAGACTAAGCCCTGATGTTGAGAAGAATCTCTCCTTCTACCACAGTCCAACTATCTAGAGAGATCTCCTTTAACAAAAAGAAACATTTATTTTCCCAATATTTTTCCTCATAAAGCCTGTTTGGTAAATTTGGCCACTTAAGACTTAATCTAAAAGTTGTTTCTTGTTCGCCTCTGTTTTTTTTTTTTTTTAAAGAACTCTTCTAGACCTAAAATTGCCCAGGAGGCCCAAAAAATGTAACAAAAAGACACCCATAGTCTCCAGAGGGTGCCTGGGGGCATTTGGAAGCAAAAACAATTTTTGAAAACATTTGGTCCAATTTTTTTTTTATGTTTTTTAAAATTTTCTGGTACATAACAACACTAAATACAAAATACAAAGCTCTAAAAAAGAACAGGGAACAAAATACACAAAAAACACACTACACAGTATACAATACAATACAAAATACAAAATAGTCAAAACAAAACACTAACTGACTATAACTTAGCTAGCCATAAAAATAAACAAACAAATGACATAACACTAAATTAAAAAGAGGAACCCACCCCTGTAGTAACAGCTTTTAGTAAAACCATAGTAACTCTGTTTATAACTAATATATATTATTAGCTAACAGTGTTTAATATTAAAAGTCTAATCTTAGAAATTACTATAATTGTTATTAACATTACCCACATCTAAAAGAACATATAAATTACCCACATATAAAAGAACATATAAAAGATATTAACAAATCATACAACTTTAAACTGGTCTACTAGTGTAATCTGTTAAATTTAAATTCTTAACATTAAAAAAAAAGTAGTTCATATCCTAATATTTCTGGTACATGTACATTTCCCAGCATTTGGTCCAATTTTGAGTTATATCTTGGAATTTTTAATTTTTTTTTAAACTTTCAGGACCCTGGGAAGCACAAAAAGAGCCCTCAGGGTTGGCTATAGCGCACAGGCTACACTTTGGCCACCCTCAACTTAAACAGTTATTCCCTTCTTTTGTTACATGATTATATGCACACAGACTCACTAGACAGTCACATAGGCACAGATGCGCAGAGACAAATGTGGCCGTGTCAACTACAGTGTTTCTGTTTCTGTATGTATGCCTCTCTTTCTCTACTGCCATATGGTGCATGGCCATTTTCAACGAGCTATGAGAAATGGAATGCATGGACAATGAAATGAAGCGTCCTCCAGCTCATATGCTTCAGTTCACAATATTCAAATCTGGGCTGCTCCATTTTCCAGCGAACATCCATTTAGGGCAGCATGCAAGTGTTAATGCATTCACAGCTACTGCACATGGAATGTAAGAAGGGGAGAAAACACAAGAATGGGCATTATCTTCTGATGACTTCATAAATGTCTAATGGGGCTGTTCGTTTCTCTTCGGTGGAATATGGAAGGGAAATCACTCATAGCTCGTTCTTGCGTTTCAATTTTAATTTATTTTTTAAATTTACATTACAAAGAGATTTGTTATATACAATAATGTTCCAGTATAACAAAATATCAACAGGAAAATATCAACACAGAAGCAGGAAAAAATAAACACATTAGTCATAAGCTTCTATAATGGCTGACCAAATGCCCAAATAAAAGTCCATTTGTAAATTTCATTGTATACATCGTTCTTTGAAATGTTGTAAGCATTGTTAGATCTTCTACCCATACTAATTCTCAAATCTGGATTCCTGCATAAAGTCAATTTGACATGAATGTACAGGTCAAATTCCAATTGCCAAGGTAATATTTGCCACACAGTCTTAACTGCTGGAATTGTTGGCAAAACATTGCCCTTGCTAATAAAATGAGACTCAAGTACTTTCCATTTGAATAAGAGGAGCCAGAAATGAAGATAATAAAGCCAACCATTCTGGGTTGTTTCCTTACAAAAATGAATACAAGATAACAGATATGCCCAATGGCATGTAAGAAGATCTGGAAGGCTGAACCCTCCTTCTTTGATTGAAATTTGCATCCTTTTCACTGAAATTCTAGGAGGCGATGAGGCCCCCGCTAAAAAAATCTCCTTAAGGCATTTAGTTTTTCAAAATACTTGCAAGATGTAAGTACAGGAATTCCATGAATAACATAAACAATTCTATGTATAACATTTATTTTAATCATGTTCATCTTACCCCACACATTCATCATTAAGCCCATTCATCCCTCTACATCTTGTGCAGTATCTTTTATCAGCTTATTTATATTAAGAGTCATCATCTGAGATAAGTCCTTAGGGATATTGAAACTGCCATGCTTTAAATACACTCAAGTTTGTCTTGTCTCCTGACTTGGACAAATTAATTGAATACGCAGATATTTTACTAAAATTATTAACCAACTGTATCAAAATAGGGATTGACTGCTGTGGCTTTGAAATCAACAGCAAAAGATAATCTGTGAAAAGAATATTTTCTAAACTGACATGTACAAAACCATTGATCCAGTAAATTTTATCAAAGACTTCTCAGCCTCTAAAGAAATAATGACTGCTTGATCAGTCTGAGTTTAAAGCAATCAAATCTATAGCTAATTAAATATTATCAGCTCCCTGCCCATTTTTGATAAATGCTGCCTGATCAGGATTTACTGAAGATGAAATGATTTTTTATAATCTATTAGCTAAAATAGCTGCCAATATTTTTGTCATGGGCCCGGGCTTGGCTGAGCTCGGTGTCGCCCCGGGGAACCCCACTGACGCGGAGGAGGGCCCGGATGCCTCGGTGGCCGCCGCCGGTGTGGGGGCAGGCCCGTACGCCTCGGAGGCCGCCACCGACACAGGGGGAGGCCCAGCCGTCGCAGAGGCCGCCACCGACACAGGGGGAGGCTTGGCCGTCGCAGAGGCTGCCACTGACACGGGGGAGGGCCCGGATGCTTTGGAGGGCGCTGCCGACACGAACGGCCCCATTGGCAGCGCCGGGGGTGGCTCGCCGGGAGAGGCGGGCTCTGGTCTCAGCCCAGGGTCTCTGCCCACCCGCGGCTCCAACTCAGAGGAAACCACCGCCCCTCCTCCCACATTCCGTCAGCGGCGGCAAGGGAAAGAGGCGGTTCGCCGGTCCCGGCAGCTGATGGAGAAATGGCTCCGGGCTGAGAGCTCCCAGCTGTGAGCCCTCAGCTGTGAGCTGGCACCGGATTGGTCACTGCCAGTCCAGGGGACTACTTAAGACGGGCACTGGGCGGGGAGAGCCACGGAACAACAACTGTCGGCCTTCCGCACTCCCCTCTGCCTGTGTCTGGATCCAGCCCCTCCCGCCAGTGACCATGTCCAGCCTCCTTGCTGGCCAAGCGCTTGGTCTGCATTTGGGGTGAAGTAACCCTCCTTTGTTTTCTGAACTAGCCTGCTTGCATATTGAGACGTGACTTGTGTTTGGGACTGTTTATGTTGTGCTAAGGCTCCTCTGTGTGTGGGGGGTGCTGTAACCCTCTGTTTACTGGCTGCCAATAAACACTGCCAATGCCAGCTGCTCGTTCCGCATCTGCTTGACCACTGCCCGCCGCCGACAATTTTGTTAACATCGTTAAGTTAGGATATAGGGCAGTAGTTAACACAGCAAATATGATCCTTAGCAGGTTTAGATATCAGGGTAATATAGGTATCATTTAATGATGAAGAGAGGGAGCTGGATTCTATTATGTTTTTCTAAAGATTGGTGTTGGTGCTAAAAGAATGGAAAAGCGTTGTACCATTCAATTGGAAACCTGTCAAAACCAGGAGACTTTCCATATCTCATATTTGCTTTAACATTAATAAAAGTTCCATAAGAAATTGTTGCTGTGATATGCTAAGATGGGGAAGGTTAATATGGAAAAATAAAGTCTCCATATCCTTTTGGCAAATTTCACTATCAAAACTATAAGGATCTACTTCAAAAACTGTAGATTTATTTATAAAGGTATATTTATATACCTTTGCCTTTGATATCTGAAATAACATACCATTGCTGTTGATACTTAAGGTGATGAGGCAGAATCTTGTTGGGATGTCCCCAATTTTTCCCAATATGCTTGCTTTGAACATGTCAAAGCAAATTCAGTTTGTTGCAAGAATATCATTTAATTCATGTTTAAGTTTTTGCAATTCTTGATAAAGTTGTTCAGATGGACAAACAGGCAAATTGAGATATAAGGGTTTTCATTTGCTTGTTCAGTAGTTCCTTTTTTAAAAAAGGCCTTTTTAAGAATAAGCAACAGTTCTACCCCAAATGTAGGCTTTATGTGCTTTCCATTCAACTGTATATGAAGTCACAAAGCCTTCATTTATTTTAAAATATTCCATCAGATCTGGCAACATTTGAGCCCTAAATTGTTCATCTTTGAAAAATGAAAGATTAAAATGCCAGGGACTAGAGGGTTTATAGTATTAGAAAAGTGCATTTCTAGACAACTAGGTATGGTCTGATATTACCAAGGATTCAATTTTTCATGTGCTTATATTGCTAACCAAAAATGAAGAAATTAAGAAATAATCTAATCTGAAACAATTTTATCTGAGAGATAAAAGTATATTCACTATCTCCTTGGTGTACAGTTCTCCATGCATCAGTTAAACCGTATTCATTCATAATGCTTGTAGCTCTCACCATGGATTGTTTCCTTGGTGGAGGTATTTTTTTTCTAGCAAAGGATTCAAAATGTTATTAAAATCACCACCAACAATCAAATAATCATAATCAAGAGGTTACTAAAACAATTGTGAAACATCTCTGGTGCATCACTATTAGACCTGTAAATATCAATCAAAACATTTAATTTTTCAAAATATAGTCATCCTTCCATGTTTGCTAGGGTTAGGGGCACAGGACCCCATGAAAGTGAAAAAACTGTGAATAACTCTAGGCCCTCCCAAACCGTATTTAACACACAAAAAAGTGTGAACACCATCATCAACCCACCGTGGATTCCTTTGAGGCATCGGGGTTCCTTCACAAGGCAGAAGTGGCTGACTGGAGGCGCTTACTGCCACTTCCATTTTTAATAGGGACTTACAAGTCTCATTGTAAGGCTTGTAAGGCTTGCAGTTCCTATTAAAAATGGCATAGGGAGGCAGCAGAGGTGACAACAAATAATCCATGAATAGTCAAATCCACAAAAGTGAAACCCGCAAATGTGGAGGGCTGACTGCATCTTACAAATAAAATAAAAAACTGGCCAGCTGGAGCTATTAGTGCCTGCTGTCCTGAAATAGAGAGTGTGTTTCAGTTTTTAAGCATTTGAGAATGCAATGGCCTGTACGTACAAGAAATGGTCTCACTTTGGTGTCTACGAAATGGAACTAGTCGCTTATTAAACATTTCATATGACAGGAATGTCACCCTCTCAGTTTAGTAGGTAATGCATTACAGTTGACTCAGGGCAGATTTCTTACTCTTGTAAAATCTTGAAGATTTTGAAATGAACATCAGTGGATAAACTGCACCAGTCAAGAAACAGGGAGCTGATTCAAACATATATTGTGGTCCTCTCATGCAAGGCTAGGCCAAAACATTTCACTACCTGAGGTAAAGCAGAAAATAGCCTCCACACACAAGTCAAGGTGCATAGTATCCAAGGCTGGTCAAATTAAGTGGGCACTTGAGATAGATAATAAATGAGGTGAAAATTGTAGCCATTTCATAACTTACTTGATGTGGCTGTCTTATTCTGCCTAATGCTAGGAGTGGCTCTTGGCATCTCAAAGGTCTGTAACACCTCAGAAAACACAGGATAGCTTATCTCAAAGTGCACTTACTGTAAAATATGCCAGCAAGTGTAAAGTTAATGTATTAGAAGAAGCTTTCAATACCACACTATGCTAAGGATTGTCTGGTCGGCAGCTTTCCACACCCTGAGACCAGAGTACAGGGACTTGTGATGTCACAATGGTGAAATGGGCGAAGGCTGATAGGGAACACAAATTGCTTCTGGGCCAGCTCCTTGTGAAAATGAACACAAAGGGAATCTGAGTAAAGCTGGCTAACTAGCTAATATCTACGTCCACCCTTGCTCACAATGGCATGATAGGCCAAATGCATACACCCACCAGCCAAACTCTTCCCAGTCTCCTCCCTTCGCTCCGGTTTACTGATGTGTTGACACTGAAGTAGCACAGCATAACATTAGACTTAGAATGGAGAACACAATTTTGTTCTTCAACTCAGGAAAATGTCTTGGGATGGCCGTGTGTGTGTGTGTGTGTGTGCGAGTGCGTGCGTGCATGAGTGTACATAAATAAATACATAAGCATTTATTGTAATTACTATTTTGTGGAAATTCAAAAAATAAGTTTTCAACTCAATTCTTTCAGACAAGATTTTCCAGCCTTAAAATACCTCTCCTTTATAGATTTGGCACCATTCATTCTATAATGAGCTTCGTGTTGCCCCAGAAGAACATCCTGTATTGCTGACAGAAGCTCCTTTAAACCCCAAGGCTAATCGAGAAAAAATGACTCAGGTAATGATTTTAATGTTGGTTATATAACTTTATCACACGATAGCCTTGTTGCATGATTGCGCTGGCTTAGTCTTGTGTTTGATTTTTCCTTGTCGCACAGCTCTCCTATTACTGTCCTGTGGTTGCATTGCATTTCCATCATTATTGGATTGCATCTTTTCACTGACAGGAAAAACCCATTAATGGCTCCAATATAGCTGCTGTTCAACTATTTTTTTTGGCGCAATTGTTTCATTCTGCTGCAGTTCTGATATTTTGGCAGCCGTATGGTTCTCCTCTTCTTCTCCTTCCTATCTCCAAGCAGAGTGAAGTCACACCACTTCCAGTGTCCAGACAAAGAGGACATCATGGTTCACAGGAACAATGTTGCTTTTACTTCATTCCCCAGTATGTATTTCTTATTTATTTATTTTGCCATAATTGTGCAATTGCACTACTGTAGTGGTGCAGCAATTACACAATTATGGCAAAATAAAATAAAATACAATTTGCATGTGCTACATAGTGCAAACATAGGTAGAAAGGTGGGGTAAGTGAGGCACTGCAGAAGAATGATCACAGGAATAGGCATTACCAAAATGGTACCATAGCGTTATTATTATTGTTATTGTGATAAGCCCTAAATATGCTTCTTTATTTCTGAGAGGTAAACCAATTATTTCTGCGCTAACAGAACTGCAGTATGATCACATAGCATCAATAGGTAATATTGGGTTGTAAAGGAAAGCTAAACTGTACTTTTGTAACCGTGCTTTTCCAGGTGAAGCACAGGGCTGGATTGGGCTCTGAATCAGGTTGGGAAGGGTTCGCACACAAAACTCTTGGCCAAGAGAGAACATCTTCTTAGTTCCTGCTGTCAGCTTGGTTGCAACAGTAGTCTGATCAAATGGACAAGGTTTATTTGAAACAGTAGCATATTTATCAAACTTTTAGAGTTACATGAAGAGAGAGAAAAAGTGCACAGAGTTAAATTTGCTTACCACCTAGAGATCAGAGTCGTCATGACCTTTCTTAGTATAAATGTTATCTTTCTTATGAAAACAAGGCAGTCAGTTATCAAGTTGTTCTTAGGCCATTTCTGCACTTATAGTGCTATTATTCCACTTCAAACATCCTGTGGAATCCTGGGGTTTGCAGTTTAGGGAGGGGCATTTAGAATTCTCAGCCAGAGAGCTCTTTGTAATTCCACAGGATGTTGAAAGTGGAGTAATAGCACCATAAGAGTGTAATGCCGAAATGGCCTTAGTTATCTTACTGATTTTTGACATAGTTTTTTGCAGAAGCAGTTTGCAAGAAGCCAGTGAGATAGGATAGATTCAAATAAAAATTGAAAGATTTTTAACCCGTAGAATTGCTTAGGAAATCAGAAATAAAGAGATAAATACTCAGAAATATTTTGAACCCAACAATAGAAATACATTTTACACTAGTGCTCCATAGTTTTGCTTTGTTTTTTCTACATTCAGTTGGCTAAAACCTGTCCCATTTGTAGAAATTTCAGAATTTCATTCAATTCATCTACATCTTGCAGTTTTCTGTGGAACCTTAAAACTAGCTTGGAGGATTTTCTAGCCTTCCAGATCTGGTTCTGACAGCAAATGGGAGCTCCAGAGGAAAAGGTCACTCCTAGCTGTTCTGCATCTGATACTCTGCCAGTTGACATCCACAATTGGATTCTGCCCTTTGATGCTATGGCCTCCATCCTGTTACTGACATGCATGATTTATGCATGTATATATCATTTTTTGAAATGGGGCACAAAAGTTATTGTTACCCTGTTACTTGGGGGTCCTGGGAGGGGCGCCCAAATAACAAAACAAACCTAGCAAGATGGGGAAAATTAGCTGGAGCTAATTTAATTAGCTGGAGCTAATCTCGTTAGCTCTTGGCTAACGAGAGGCAGGGCAACGCAGCAGGATCTTTTACCCTATGTCTACAGCGTCAGGTCAGTGAGGAGGCAAATGGTTCAAATAACGATTAAGATTTATTAAGCAGTTATTAAAGAAAAGCACAAACACACTCCTAACTAGAAAAGGAAAATAGAGTTTCAAGGGGAATGGGTGATACGCCACCTGTCCTGCAGTCCTGGGGAAGCTAATTGTAGAAGAGGAAACCCAGCGTGGCGGCTGAGGGGAATCTGCTGAACCGAGTGGCAGCAAGGCAGAATGAAGTCCAAGCGATCTGGCGAGAGTTCCGAAGAGCTCTCAGAGCGGGGGATATTTATTGGGGAAAGAATGACCGCATGCTAGTCTGGTCTTGGGCAAAAACAATAAGTTTTGGGTTGGAGACAAAGCCTCCAAAAGGTCAGAATTTGCATGATTGAGTTAAAGTCCGAATTGACAATGATATGGCCGGTATGTAGATGCAGCTAGCTCGGCAGTTAAGTACCTAGCTCGCCAGGGTGCCCTTTCAGAGTAGAGGGTCTCTTTGTGGTAGCGTGCATTTGTAATGAAGGTGTTTGTTTCGGGAGGTCCCCTAAAGCAGATCTGGCAATATCTGGCTTGGTTTGGTGGGAGCAGCAAGTAATAGCCATGCCTAGCTTCGCGCTTGTTCGGTGGGCCTTACAAACACTTGGCTGGTGGCAGAGTAGGGCCGAATTGCGATATCAAAATGATATCTTAGGTTCACCAAAGGCCAAGGCCAGTACACGGTGGTAACATTATTCTCTAGTCTCTCGCACCTCCCTTGA
The DNA here is from genome assembly GCA_948472985.1 of Iguana delicatissima. NCBI lineage: Eukaryota > Metazoa > Chordata > Lepidosauria > Squamata > Iguanidae > Iguana > Iguana delicatissima. The sequence goes on along the minus strand of CAOKZL010000990.1, from coordinate 150,919 downwards.
AATCACCATTCCCCGACACCAGCCAACCCCCAAGGGATCCTGCTACAAAGAAGGAAAAGAAAGAAGCAAATGGACAACAGGGACTGCTGTTTTAAGCTTTATCTTGTGTCTGTTTTCTAAAATTTAATGTCCTAAAGCCTCTATGTCAGAAGAAAGAATGGCAACAAATTTACTTTGTGACCAATGTCTTCATAAAGTTAACTGCATGTACTGACACCAATTCTGGACATTCATACACCTCAGTTATCAACAACCTAAGCATAAATATAACACAAAGAAAGACACTGGCCATTCCCGCATTACACTCTTATAGCGCGATTATTCCACTTTCAACATCCTATGGAATCCTGGGGTTTGCAGTTTCAGGAGGGGCCGCCTGGCCCCTCCCTAAACTGCAAACTCCAGGATTCCATAGGATGTTGAAAGTGGAATAATCGTGCTATAAGAGTGTAGTGTGGAAATGGCCACAGTCTAGCTGAGAGAAGGAGGAAAATGGAAAACTGAAAAGGTATATTTAATTGGTATAATGGTCCTTGATCATGCCAAACCATACATGATACAAACAGCCAATCACAGGCAGCCAGAATGGCAGTGACCAATTAAACTCTTATGTGAGTGGATGAGTAGTAGCCCTGTACAAAAGGCCAATAAAATGTCCTCTGTAATTGGATGATGGGTGATGTTAAACAAGCAGACTATTAAAAATCTTAACTAATTGGCTAAGGACAAAAGACCAGTGAAATCTGTCACTAATTGGTGCACAACAGAAGACCAATTAGCAATCTCTCCTGACAAGCAGAGATGAATGGATAGGAGGAGCCTGAGACAGTATAAAAATCACTTTGGCCATATGAGATGGTAAGCATTCTAGGGCCCTTCTCGCAACTTACTGGATCCCGGCTGCATCGCACAGGGATGTCGGTAGAGACTCTTACAAATATTTCCTAAAATCAACATGATATTTCAATATGATGTAAGATGCTAGATTGCTTACGTGCAATGTAACTTATGATAAGCATGTTCCTGGACTGAGAAATCTATTATCCTTCCCAAGGTGAATGCACATGCATATCTGTGTCTGTGTGTTCTATATCGTCAGCCTTTTTACCCTGCAGGAACCTTGAAATAAATTTCAGGTCTCAGGGAACTCCTGAATAAAAACATATTATATCTACAGCTCCAAAAAGAGGGTTTTTTTCAGTCAAGATCTCTTAAAGAGCCTGGACCAACCTTTCACAGAACCCTAAGTTCTGTGATGGCAGGGCCAACTACATACTGAAATTCCAATGTTTATGATTACCTAAGGGGTAGAGAAAACATGTCTGCTGCCTTTTATCCCCCTGGAGTTTGTGAGAGAGAGACAGCAGAGAGAGAGAGAGAGAGAGAGAGAGAGAAAAGATGGAGAGAGGGTAGGGTGGATGGGAGGAGCAACAAGGTTATCTTTAATCTGCCAGTCTGTCTTTCTTGCAAACAGCATAGGGATGAAAGGCAGCTGCAGCTGCCCAGTCACATCCCTCCCTTTCTTCCCATTTCCCCTGTTTAATGGCTGGAGCAGGGAGCCACAGGATTCAGCGGCTGCGAGGAAGGAGTTTGAGTAGGCCTGAAGCTATACATACAGAGCACTCGTGCTCTGTGCTTGCCATCTAAGATCTTGTTTTTTATTTTGAAATATCTAATTGACCTTATGTTGAAATATCTAAATCCCTTCTTATGGACATGAGATGCCTTAAGGTTTCACAGGATAGAATACAAACTCTATTGTCATACAGCATTGTAACTGTTGGACAGCATATTCTTCTGTGCTAGTGGATATCACATCCAGTTTAGTGCTGTCTTGCTATTTGTGTGGAGATGCTCAAGAAAGCAGAAGTGCAAATGGACAGTAAAACTCAAGGAGCTGCTTAAAACCAGAGAATCTAAGTTTCAGTTTCCTCCTCAATACAGGTTATTGTTTACCTTCTCTTGTCAAAGTATCTCATCATTGTACAGAAGTACTGCTTTCCCTCTCTACCACTGTGGAAATGACTCTGTGAATTCCACCAGAGATCAATTTCACAGTTTTGCAGCACAGATTATTCTTGATAGGTTTGTGTTGTGTAAGTCACTTCAGATGTGGAGAGTGATAATGAAATGGTACTCATCCACCTTTGCTGAGCTGATCATTTCTGAGAGACTGTAAATTAGCAAATTTAAAGGTCACATTAAAAAAAGTGACACCTTAGCTCAGTGGTTCTCAACCTGTGGGTCCCCAGATGTTTGTGGACTTCAGCTCCCAGAAGTCCCAGCCACTATGGTCAATGCTCAGGGCTTCTGGGAACTGAAGTTCAAAAACATCTGGGTACCCACAGGTTGAGAACCACTGCCTTAGCTGAACCTGAAAACTAAAGCTAGAATAAAGTGGTTTCATCCTAGACTTTCATTGAGCAGTAAGGCCATTTCCACACTAGACTGTTATAGTGCTATTATTCCACTTTCAACATCCTATGGAATCCTGGGGTTTGCAGTTTAGGGAGGGACATTTAGAATTCTTAGCAAGAGAGCTCTTGGGCCTCAGTAAACTACAGACCTCAGAATTCCACAGGATGTTGAAAGTGGAATAAGAGCACTGTAACAGCGTAGTGCAGAAATGGCCTCTATTTCTGTAGCTGAACGCACTGAACTGACATCAATTGGCAAGGCAAAAAGATCAATAACAATCCCTCCACACATACACAAAGTCTACAGAAAATGAAAGAAGTGCAGGATTCTTTGTAAAACATATAAAGGTAACCTTATTTATAAATTACTTGTGTGTAATTAAAAAAATGGAGGGAAGAGAGAGAGAGCGCAGAGAGAAAGAAAGAAAGAAAGAAAGAAAGAAAGAAAGAAAGAAAGAAAGAAAGAAAGAAAGAAAGGAAAACAGTTGCAATTTGGAATGATGCAGGAAGGGAGTTGGGGTGGGAAATCAAACAAACAGGAAGTTCACAGAATCATAGAGTTGGAAGAGACCATAGGGGCCATCCAGTCCAACCCCCTGCCATGCAGGAACACACATCAAAGCACTCCTGACAGATGGCTGTCCAACCTCTGCTTAAAAACCTCCAAAGAAGGAGACTCTACCGCACTCTGAGGCAGCATATTCCACTGCCGGACAGCTCTGACTGTCAGGGAGTTCTTCCTGACGTTTAAGTGGAATCTCTTTTCCTGTAGTGTGAATCCATTGCTCCTTGTCCTAGTCTCGGGAGCAGCGGAAAACAAGCCCACTCCCTCCTTGACATGACATTCCTTCAAATATTTAAGCATGGCTATCATGTCCCCTCTTAACCTTCCCTTCTGCAGACTAAACATACCCAGCTCCCTAAGCCTCTCCTCATAGGGCATGGCTTCCCAACCTTTCACCATTTTGGTTGCCCTCCTCTGGACACGCTCCAGCTTGTCGATATCCTTCTTGAAATGAGGTGCCCAGAACTGGACACCGTATTCCAGATGAGATCTAATCAAAGCAGAATAGAGTGGTACCATTACCTCTCTTGATCTAGACACCATACTCCTGTTGATGCAACCAAGAATGGCGCTGGCTTTCTTAGCTGCCATATCACACTGCTGACTCATGTTCAGCTTGTGGTCCGCCAAGACTCCTTTTCACACATACTGTTATCCAGCCACATGTTCCCCATCCTATTTTTGTGCATTCCATTTTTTTCTGCCTGAATGTATGACTTTACATTTCTCTCTGTTGAAATTCATTTTGTTAGCTTTGGCCCAGTTCTCCAATCTGTTAAGGTCATTTTGAATTTTGATCCTATCCTCTGGCGTTTTAGCAACTCCTCCCAATTTGGTGTCATCTGCCAATTTGTTACCATATATATGTGCTGTGTCTGAACTCCCATAGATTAACGTGCAAACTAGTAATGATACAAGCATACAAAGGTTGCTCACTTTAAGATTTCTAGAATGATCTCCAAAACCTACAAAATATTTCACAGAACATAAACCATTTTCAGCTCTCTTAATAGTTACAGCAGTATTTGGCATGTTATCCTTTAGCCCAGGTTCTACAAATGTAAACATGAAATTTTGTTGCTTAATTGATAGGGTAAAAACGCAGATTGGGTTTGGGTGTCTGAGCAGTACATTCTTTAGTCGACACACTTTGAGAAGAAATCAATTAAATTAAATTAATTATCTCATGTCTCCCACAACAAAAATCTAGGATTATTTACACTGGAAATTATTGGCACTGTGACTAGTTGCTTATCATTTCATTGGCAAATAAATGTTGCCAGCAAACGTTGGTAACTAAACAGATTGTGCTGTTGGAGAAACACATTATCCAAAAATCATAGTCTAACAGCATTGTGGTATTCTGATAGCTGAATATCCTAAAACCCTTGCATTTCTCCCTACAGATCATGTTTGAAACATTCAATGTACCAGCAATGTATGTGGCCATTCAGGCAGTTCTTTCTCTGTATGCATCTGGCCGAACTACTGGTGAGTTTGAATTGGTGTCTTTACCATTTTATTGTTGGCAGTGTGTTTTTATAATGACCAAACACAACAAACTGGAATACACCCATCTTTTTAAAAATAATTAAATTTTGTTCTCTTTAGAATTCAGCAATGACAAGCATCCCTATCTCTCCAAACTAACAATATAACAACAACAATAATATCATACATTATCAAGTCACCTATAAATAATCTGTCCATGCACCCAGCCACTTCTATATAATGTTGATTATTAGTTGCTCTACTTCTGTAATACATTAGTATCTGCTACACCAAAAATCCAACTGATTGGTTAGAAGTTCATCTTCAATATTCACTTCTTGAAAATATATTAAAATTGGTGACAGACTGCTACAAAAGTTGTACTTGTTCGTTTCTCTTCTTCTTTCTGGTTCTACTACTAAAGTAAGGTGGATGCCTTAAACTGCAGCCTTTTGGTATCATAAAAAGGCAGCAAACTTTTAATTTACCTGAAGTGTATATTTTAGAGTCACGTAAGGGGAGGTGCACTGCTTGTGTATTTTAATCTCTGGTGTAGATTAGCTGGTTTAGGCCAGTGTTTCTCAGGCTATTTAACACGTGGGGCTGATTTGTTTTCCCCACAATGTACCAGGGACCAGCACCATATTTGTGCCCATTGACTACAATTGTTCGTTTGTTTCCTGGAAGCTCTCCATGGACTGGCAGCCAGGAGCTCACAAACTGGCATTCGACCAGGAACCACCACAATTTGAGGAGCACTAGTCCATACTACTAAAATCCCTGAGTGGTGAAAGGGGCATGGTTTGCCTTTCTGCCTCAAGTGGCAAAGTGCTTGGAGCCATGCCTATATCACAGGAGGGAGAGAACTATCTCCAACAAATGTGACAAAATCAGTAGAGCAATCGGAATTCCTGTTCTATAGACTTATACCCTGCCATCTTCCAATGAGAGCAGCATAATGAGTGGAAGGCAAACACTGAGGGCGTTGTTTTTTGAGTTGGATACAAAGTTTTTGTATAATTAGGAGTGTCCCTGAAGTAATCATAGGGTCTCAAAAGGAATAACATAACTTGCATTAGTTTATATATTTAAAGTCGATTTTTAAAATTTTGTTTTAAATTATCTAGGCCACAAGGGAAGGGACTTACGTATTTCCAGTAACCAGTCCAGCTGCCAGTAACACAAATTCTAGATCATCAAAAAGAGGACACAACTTTTCAATAAAGATTAACTATAGTAGTTGAAATGGATAGATGCAAATCTAGAAATCATTACTGATCTTTAATACACTAGTATACAATTTAACCCACTGCTATCATTTAATACAGTAAAGAGCAAAAAGAAATACAGTGCATCTCATTCTGCTGAGGAAAACTGTGACCAGGCAATCTGTGTGCTTCTTGCCCAGTCCACTAATCAATTGAGGTCAACTCCAAGGTTTCCATGTTCTTCTTTCTCTTATCGTTCTTTATTGGGCTGGGCAGCACTTCAAAGAGGGGACTGTCTTCTACTTTTTGACCTAGCTTTGGCTGAAAACATTTCAGTTTTACTAGTAACTGGCTCAGCACTAGGGAAAACAGCAAAGAGATTTGCTAGGAACAACTACAGAGCTACCAACTAGTGGCCTTATCCATGTGTGTTTATTCCACAGCACATATTAAAAGGCATGTTCTGCATTCTGAAACTACAGTTGTAGTCTTTCTTTGTCTCTTCCAGAGTTAGGAAATGTGACTTTTTGGATGACTACTCCCAGAAACCCACAATTAGCTTTCCTCCCGACAGGGAATTCTGATTTTTGTAGTCCCAAAAATGAACTTTTCCAAATTCTTGTCCCCTTCCCCTGTCTTGGTACGTTTGTGGGGTGGAGGGGGGAAACCAGCCCTTTCATAGCCATACACACTTTCTTATGCTTAGCTGCTGCGTTTTGTTCTATTAAAGTCTGCATTTTGGTAGCAAATCTATATGTTTATACATCAGCATTTTGGATTCTTTGCAGATTGTTTGGGATTCTTCTTTTGATGAAAGGCTATTGAAATGTAAGATCATTATCATTAGCATCTGTTCAGAGAGAACAATGCTATGCAATTTCTGACTCTTTCATGCTTCCTCGGAAGGCAATTGCTTCTTTGTATAGGCCAGCAATTTCCCCCTCCCAAGAGGAGAGTTCCACTTAGACTGGAGACAATAGGCATTGTCATTTGCAGTCTCTCCTTTCAAACCCTGCTGTTGTCAAAGAGTTTAATTTAGCAGATGGGAAGATTGGGCCAGGGTGAGGTCTATACGGAGAGACGAATGCTGACGTATTCATTTTTGTCATCTCTCCTAGGTATAGTTCTGGACTCTGGAGATGGTGTTACACATAATGTACCTATCTATGAAGGTTATGCCTTGCCACATGCTATCATGAGACTGGATCTGGCTGGAAGAGATCTCACTGACTATCTCATGAAAATTCTTACAGAGAGAGGCTATTCTTTTGTTACTACTGGTAAACACCACCTCCCTTAAATATTAAGTGTCTGTCTCTTTTAAAAACCAGCTTGCTCTTCCACATGATAAATGAATGTAATGTGAAATCTCTTTCATCGAAAACTTCTCTTTGATCTTCACCAACATGATATTGTTAGGCGAAGCCCATAACATCCAAACAGGGATTATACATTTCAATTTTACAAACAATACTTATGAACTGAAGAATCTGAAATATTTTCTTTCTTTTCTTTTAAAAGCATATGCATCTTTATTTTTTCCCTCCCAAATATACATAGCTTCAAAAACAAGCTACAAAATAAAAGGAAATCAAGCTTAAAAACCTTAGAACAACAATAGCAAAAAGCATTTAATGGTAGCCTGCCAAAATGCACTTTATTCTTTAACCGATCCATTAAAAAAAAAAATCTCTTAAGGCAGTGGTTCTCAACCTGTGGGTCTCCAGATGTTTCTAGACTTCAGCTCCCAGAAGCCCTGAGCATTGACCATAGTGGCTGGGGCTTCTGGGAGCTGAAGTCCGCAAACATCTGGGGACCCACAGGTTGAGAACCACTGTCTTAAGGCCTTTCCATGCTACACCATTATAGTATCATTATTTCACTTTCATCATCCTATGGAATCCTGGGGTTTGCAGTTTAGGAAGGGGTCTTTAGACTTCTCAGCCAGAGAGCCCTTTGGCTTCAATAACCTACAAACCCCAAATTCCACAGGATGTTGAAAGGAATAACAGCACTGTAACACTGTAGTGCAGAAAGACCTTTAGTCTGTAACAGGTCCAAGCTGAGGGACACTGACACTTGATATAAGATCCATTTTTAGCCATAGTGACCAGAGTGGGAGATGGGGAGAGAGTAAGATAAGAAAAAGGACTCAATATATTATGTGTTTTCAGACCCCTCCTCCACCTGCTCCCATTTGGTAACAATAAGAAGTTATTCCTTTTACACAACACAGCACTATGATTCCACTGTAATTGTCATGGATCCATCCTATGGAATCCTGGGATCTGCAGTTTGGTGAGACATTGGAACTCTCTATGGTACTTATCACACATATTGTAATCCCATCTTTGGCCAGACTTGCAGAACAGCGTTGTAGTTCTCAGTGGAAGATTGTTGGGGAAGCACTTCTCTTTTGACAGGAAATCATTCATTAATGACCTCCTATCCCAGTATTGTTTAGCAACTAGTATGAATGTCTCATTCTGATTCATGGTGACGTTGGATGACCAGATGGTGTTGTGAGGTTGCGGTTTGGTTTCCCCTCACTAGGAATTCTCTGCAGGGTAACCTCAGTCTATTTCCACTGGTTGGATAGGGAGGACACCAGTTTGAGTCATGGCCCATGAAGGTTCACAAGAAAGCTGCAATGATCTTTCTCTTCATTCCTTATTTGGATGTATTTATATATATTTTAGAGGAGGGATGCAAAAAGTAATATACCAGCAGAAGAGATACCAGAAGGAGAAGCTTGAGTTTATGGTTTCCTGTTTAACGTCTCTCATGATAGCACAGTATCAGGAGGACAACAGCCTGAATGTATAAATGCAGTCAAATTACTACCTTGGTTCCAAGCAGAAAGCTCAACCACTGAAAAACAGAGAGATATCAGAAAACTGTAATATCCCAATTACAGCATGGTGGGAAAAAATAAAAATAAAATAAACAGGAACCCATTCACACCACATAATGAAAAACCGAGAAAAGAGTGGAGGCATTTTTTTTTTGTCTTTTTCAAAACCAAGAAAGCAAATGTAGCATACACAGGGTGCAAATGTGGCTTCTAGTGAGAATATTTGTGAGACATTGAACCACACTGAATCACTGAACCAGCATTGCACTAGTGGTGCAAAAGGTAGCACTGACTATCTTTCCATCGAGGGGAAAAGTTCTTTTTGTGTGGCAGAGGCTTGTGTGATAAACAGCTAGGGGAAGTCTAAATATCCAATACTATGCTCCAAATCCCAGGATTCCATAGGATGTTGTCATGGCAGTTAAAGTGGAACCACAGTGCTATAACTGTGCCATACCTATGGTCTCCTCACTAAGGTACAACGATGAAGAACAAATGTTGTTTGAGCAAAAGTCAGACCACTCTCAGTGTCTTGCTGTTAGGTTCAATTATTTAGACTAGGGGTAGGCAACTGTGGGAGGCTGAAGACCATGTGAGCCCCTCAAGAGAACTTGCAGAGCCAGACCTCTACTGCAAAAAAAAAAGCAACAATATCCTCTAGAGGGGGCATAAAGGTATTTTTGCCATCCCTCCAGCAACCATTTTAAGCCCAAGAGAGGCCTTTTTTTTAAGCAACCAGAAATGATCAGATGTCATTTCTTTTTCACTTTCTGATTTAGAAAAAGGCCAATCTTGGGCCTAAAATGACCAGAGGTGACCCAAAAATGTGGCAAAAGTGTCTCCCACAATCACAGAGGGTATTTGGGGGCAAAAAATTGAACAATCTTTTGTCACACTGGGGGCCTTGTGGCCCTGCTGAAATCAGCCCACTCCTGATATAGGCACTTATCTGATCGGTCCACTAGTTTCTTCATTTCATGATCCTTCCTGGATCTCTGCAGGTCAGAGCTCATAATGTTGAGAATGGATTTTCCTGAGAAGGAAATGAAGATAAACTGAGTGGCAGAACAAAAACATACCATAACAGATACGACGAAAAGCCCTTTAAGGTATCATAATATCATAATACTTTTATAGATAATATGATATAAAAATTCATATGTGAACAGAGCTTGAGAGCAAAGGAAAGTATAAGGTTCTTTGTGCCATTCACTTTGATGGAAAGCCTTAGGGATTTCTTTGTGCTGTCAATATTGAAGGGATTTGCAAAAGAGAGGCTTATTTTTTCATCCAGCTCAGAGCTAGGGGAAGTTATGATTCTAATGATGGCTGTCTACGAGGGTGCCACACAAGATAAATAAATAAACCAATAGCCCCAACAGACTTCTTACCCCTTACTTTTTGATGTCTGTTAGCTGAGCGTGAGATTGTGCGGGACATAAAAGAAAAGCTCTGCTATGTGGCTCTGGACTTTGAGAATGAAATGGCCACTGCTGCTTCCTCCTCTTCTTTGGAGAAGAGCTATGAGCTCCCTGATGGTCAAGTCATCACTATTGGCAATGAACGGTTTCGATGCCCTGAAACACTCTTCCAGCCTTCATTCATAGGTGAGTCTAGGTTTGTTTTGCTGTACTATAGGGCACGGTTGAACTGAAAAGAGATAAAGAAGTTGTTAAATTGTTATACATTATTTTTAAATAGGCTAGGAGACTTGAAATAATCCACCTACCGTACAGTTTCTTAACATTGCAAGTGATACTGCTACATTGTTGCTGCATGAATGTTTGGCGACTAAGTCAAGGATAGGAAAGGCTGCTGAAAGAAGAGCCAACATGTTGTTGCCTCTGATTTTATTTTCGCAAGAGCACGTGTAGATTAATCTGATCAACAAGGTGGATGCAAAAAATGATTATGGATTCCTGTATTTGGGAAGAGGTACACTGGAGTGTGGGGCAACGTCACAAGAATTTGCTTTATGGATGACTTTCTTTAAAAAGTGGGAAAAGATATCTGGTTCAGCACCTGAATACAAAATAGATGCATTTTGCATCTGGCTTAAATTGTGTATGTGTGGATTTCTTAATGTTTCTCCTTTTAAAATATATGACTGATCAGGTTTGTATGTCTTTTAAAATGAAAAACAAAGGGTAGGAGTTTGGACTATAAGGCCTTTATGGCCTCTTCCAACTCTATGATTCTAAATGGAAAGACACACTTCATAACAGGTTAATATTTCTGATATAGAAACAGAGGGCTGTTCTAATTCCTTCAGGTAAGTATCTCTTTATGAGGGGATGATGTTAAGTGAAGTTGTATTGCAACCCTTACTTGTAGCATAGACAATGAAGTGTGAAGAATGAATGATAAGTGATGTCTTGCAGGGGGTTGGCGCAGTTATTTGCATGGTACCTTCTTTTTGTTAAAAACTAACCCTATGCTCTTTTAAGGACAACAGTCCTGGTTTTCAAAGTTATTTCTTAATTCATACCCTAGCTTTTTCCCAACATGGGACCCAAGGCAACTCCTAGCACAGAATAAAAAAAAAAGTATAGCTAAAACACAATGATTATCATAAAAAGTTTAAAAAGCGATTCCCTTGTGATCCTTGTCTTTCTAGCTCATCTTCTCAGGCCAGTGTTACTTCGGTGGAGAAACCCTATCCCTACAATTTTAATATTAAAATATGATTCTATGTGCCAGAGAGGTCCCCTGAAGGGGCACGTAGGCAGCAATGGTCAAAAGACTGAAAACTAGGTCAGGCCAGTAAAATCCCCAGTCACGTAGCCCTAAGAGACCTCAAGATGTGTAAACCCACAGCCCCAGGAAGCCGACTTGAGGGGATTAGCATGTTTGCCCCAAGTTGAGCAAATATTCCATCAAGTGAGGACCATTTACATGAAGTCACACCACAAAACACAGCCGAAGATCCTGAGACTTGCAATCTCATCATGCAAAGAAAATTACCATGGTGGAGCTTCGTTATCACTCCAACACCCATTGTTCTCCCCAGCAAAGGATTAGTCCTCCAGGTACTTTTTCCCCTACAAATAGTCCCAGTTTTTGAGCAGTTCTTCGGATCACTCCCAGTCATCCCAGCTATTGTTTCCCTATCTGTTGAGTGAACCCCTCAGCCCTCTCCGTGCTGAGCCCCACGTCTCTGCTGTTTTTCCCGGACCAAGGACTTCAGGACAAAGGTGAAGTACCACCCCAGCTACACCCCTTCAATATTCCCCTATGCAGTTTCCTCTCTTTTGCTTCTTAATAGGTCTTGAGTGAGTGTGTGAGTGATTGCATTGCTGCGTGAGATTTTCATTCAATAAAATCATTTATAGGGCATTTCTGTTTGGTTTTTGGCTTGGCCTGACCCTGTAAAAACTGGGTAAAAAGACCCTGCTAGGTTACCCTGCCTCTCGCATTGCTATAGCTCATGCTCTGGCTAGTTTCCATTCCCCCATTGCGTAGAGCACATTGAGGTGTCCCCCAAGGGACCCCAGAAATCAGGGTAACACCAGCAAGTGAGTTTTCTGACACAAAGGCCCTAATCCTGGTGGGAGAAGTATGGGAATAACCACTCTGATTTCTACCCTGGCAAAGCCTATGAAACAAGGAGAAGGTTCCTTCGTTTGTCACATCCACCTGTCACATATCAGCCTGTCATGCCTCATCGCATCAATTCCCCCAGTCATGCCACATCATCCTGTCATGCTGGAAACATCACCTTGGACCATCTCTCTAAATTACTAAGGATCTTGCAGGCATGTTGTGATTATCCAAGAAAGAAGCACAGCTGCTTTGTTATTTTTCTAATGTACCTACTCTGTTTCCTTCCTGCATTTCAGTCATACTGTTTTAATAAATTATCACTCTTATTTTGGCTTGGACATTAGAATGTGGGGTTGAACACATATTGGGATAAATTTCCTGCCATCCTCTCTAATACGGCACTTACAGGGCATCTGAGAGAGACTCAGGGTTTAGAATGAGTCACCACAGAGCGGTCTATAGCCAAAAAACAGTCTACAGGTTTTGCATGCCTTTGTCATGTAGACTGGATGCATGGATGGCATGAAAAAGTCCATTTTGCAGAATACAGAACACACACATAAACAAAGGGAGAGAAAGAGAGAGAGAGAGATGCTCAAGACTTTTGTGCTCCATTTAGATGTACAATCAATTTTAAACTATGAATTTTAAATTGGTATATTTTAAACAGTTTTATGTGCTTTAGTTGTATTTTAATCTATGTAAAATAAATAGGTGGGGTCAAGCCTTAGGGAGAGGTGGGCAAGAAATGATGATGATGATGATGATGATGATGATGATGATGGTGTGTGCCCAACCTTATACCAAGATGCTTTCATGGCCCTTGGAACACCTGCTGGATTTGTCTTGTTTTAGCATAAAAATTTAGTGCAAAAAGATGGGGGAGTCCACACCAGATTACTCCCATGCCACTACATCTCAGCAGCTCATGGATGGCTATAGCTCGTGCCAGGACCCAGAAACAGGCTAAAATTGTCCCCTGCACCACTGAAGATACATACTCCTTTTTTAATGGCAGCTAGAGACTTTAATCTAAATTAAACTTTTTTTCATGAACATGGCACCAATCTATTAAGGAGTACTTCTAAGAAACATCTCCCCTCCCCAACTTAATTGTAATAGAAATTTGGATGATACGTGTCATGCCTCTTGCAGCCTCTGGTGACAGTCATTCTTGTTTGGGGAACAAATTATCCACCTAGAAATAAATAATGTATGTTTCAAAAATCTGTAAGTTGATAACTATGCCATGGGTTTCCTAATAATCACCTAACAGGAATAGCAGTATCTCTTGCTATTCCTTGGAATTTTGAATTTTGAGTGCATTTAAGGGAGCAAGAAATGGGCAAGGAAGAATGAGGAAACTGCTAGATCTAAATCATTTCCAAACCTAAGTTTCTGAAATCTGAACCACACAGAGTTCTATACCATGGGAGTAGCTGTGTGTGTACAGCATTATTCTTTGGACCTTCTTCCTGTTACATGCGGATGGTAGACTTTAAGCCAGTATGCACAGTCCTGTTTCCCTAAATCCCATGTTAATTGCAGCAGAGGATAATGTATTGTTGTTGTGCACCCTCTAGCCATTTTCAACTAATGCTGACCCTAAGGTAAACCTATCATGGGGTTCTCTGGGGCTGAGGATGTGGGATGTGCCCAGGGTTACCCAGTGGTTTTCCAGGGTGAAGTGAGGAATCAAACCTTCATCTCTAGGGTCATAGTCCAATGCTCAAACCATTACACCACGCTGGCTTTCTAAAGTCTCATACCATCCAATTTGCCAGAGGCAATCCCGATTACTCATTTGCCAACACACTTTTTCAGCTGCTTTTAAAATGTCCCAGTTTCTGTCATTTCTCCTCCACTTTCCCTAATTGTCCTCAGCTTACTTCAATTGCTGCAAAATAAGTTCACTTTGATTAATTGCCTGCAATTAATTTGGGGGAAGGGGAGGAGAGAGAGAGTAACATGGCCTTCCCAGTATGCTCAGGCAAAAGCAACCTGCTGCAGTACTTTCTAGCTTGTATGCTCTTCCTTATCAGTGACTTTTGACATCTTGACTACACTTTGATGTTGCTTGGCCATACATATCACAATCTATGAAATGTTGGACATAAGAAATCTTCACAAACAGTGTACAATAAAGCAATGTTCAATTAAGCTGCAAAAAAACAGCTTAAAAGAAACAAAACAATAAACTTTATTATAGGAACTCCATTTTAGTACAGAGCAGATACTTTGGATACTTTGCTAAGTAGCACTAAGGAGACTATACAAGAGAAAGTGAAACCATCCCTAGGAATAGCGGTTACATCACATAGGGGACAGGACAGATAAACAAGAGTGCAAACATCAAGCTCACCACTTTATGACTCTGCTACTACTTCCCCAATAGGCTTTCTTCATACTTTACCCAAAGCAGTGTTATATCTTTCCTCATATCCAGCAAGAACAATGTGATAGTAATGCTTGGGAGATAAAGAAAAATTGTTATTTTCACAAATTGGATTCTTATCATTCACGGAGAACTATCTGTTTGGCAGAGTAGCTGGAGTAATTCACAAAATCACATATCAATCTTTTAATTGACCTCTGCTCATCAAAAGTAAAGGCATGAAATCAACCTGTATTCATTTTCTATCATATTTAGACTGGTTTTATTTTTAAATGACAGCCCTAAGGCAAAGTGGCTTGTTAAATAATCAATATTTAATTCTTGTTCCCTTTGTTCTCAGGAATGGAGTCTGCTGGTGTCCATGAAGCTACATACAACAGCATCATGAAATGTGATATTGACATCCGTAAGGATCTTTATGCTAACAATGTGCTCTCTGGTGGAACTACCATGTACCCCGGCATTGGTGACCGTATGCAGAAGGAGATTACAGCTTTGGCTCCAAGTACTATGAAGATCAAGGTAAATGTTGCATCTGATTTTTAAATGTTATTTATTAAGGCTTAAATCCAGTTGTTAGTCCACCTACTAGACACACTGACTCAATTACTGGATGGTAAATTAACCCTTATGATTCAATGGTTCTGTTCTAGTAGGTTGGATTAAAACATAAATATACAAACTACCTTTTTGTCAATAAAACTAGCATTTAATGTAGCTAACAGCAATGAAATTAAAATGAAATACATTTGAAACACAAAAGCATATTGGAAACACAATTTAAGTAACAAACATCCAAAAGAAATAACAGCGTTCAGGCAACTAATATTTCTTCAGCAGCAACACAGTTTGAATGTGTAAAAGCTATTTGAATAAAAAGGTCATCACTAGATAAAGTGATGCCTAGCTTTCCTTGACAGAGTCCCAGAATCTGGGAGCAGCCACTGAGAGAACACTTTCTTGTGCCAAAGTTCCAAGACTAATGGGTTGAAAAAGCCTTCCCCAAAAATCTTAAGAACTGGGAGAACATAGGCTTTCAGATAGCCAGCTCCAAACCGTACATATTTCATAATTAGCTTTATGGATGTTAACCAGGAAACAAGCCCGTAGTTAGCAAAGTAGTTGTAAAAAGGGATTAATATGCTCCCTGTCACTATACTCTGATGAAAAATTTGGCTTCAACATTCTGGATAAGCTGAAGCTTCTGAACCTTTTTTAAAGGCAGCCCCCTGTAGAATGTGTTACTATAAGCCAAACAGGATCTGCATTACCATGGCCAGATCTGACAGCTCTAGATGTGGGTGCAGTTGCTACTGGTGTTAACTGTACAAATAAACTTGTGATCATCACCAAAAACTGGCTGTCCATATTCAGGACTGAATCCAAGAGCACACCTGAACTGTAAACTGCACCTTTAGGGTTCACCTAACACAAACTGAATCCTTATCCCTCTGATCTGCCTTTCATCTGACCAGGAGTACCTCTGTCTTACCTGACGACACTTCACTTTGTTAACCTGTACCCAGTCTATTACTCAGGATACTTAGAGCGCAATCTTATACATGCTTGCTGAGAAGCAACTCCCACAGAGTTCAGTGGAATTTACTCCAGATAAGCTCATACAGGATTGCGGCCTATGCTTCTGCTTCTTATCCCAAAGTCCTTATGTTCACTCAGTGCTTAACTATGGCCCTTTTCGCATGGCATTTTCCATGCGAAAGAGGGCCTGGAGCATTGCACGATTGTGAGGAGCAACCTGCACAATGCACTCACAATCGTGCGACGCTCCAGGGGCCAGCAGGCGCTGATCGTGCACCTATTCATTTTCGGCTAGAAGCCGAAAATGGTGCGTGATTGTGCATTGCTCACGGGCCCCATGTGCACTTACCTGACGTGTGGAGCCTCCGGACCCATGCTGGTCGCACTTCCAGCCCCAGCGCAACCTGGGAAACTCCCAGGCTGCGCTGCAGAAGGAAGAGGCAGGGCTCTCGTGCGAGCAGGCAGCTCGTGCAGAGCCGAAGGACCCCGGACGCAAGAGCCTCTCACTGGAGGCTGCTTGTGCGATCCCCGCACCCCAGCACCAGAAGACGGTAAGGTGCAGAAAGGGCCTATGATTTGGTACCTCGTTCTGGGCTACGTGACTGGAACTGAAGTACTGACAGTCAGCAATTCCTCTGATCTACCTTAGTAACCTCATCCTTACACCTGTATATGTCTATTTTGGGGTGTTGGAAAGATTGGTATTCACTTCCACCCTTTGCAATAAGGCAAAGCTCCACTCTTGAGATTCAGCATTCAGCTGCAATAGCACCCCTAGGAGCCATTTCTATGGCTGATGCAGAGCACATGGGATCAGAGATGTCTCTGGCTATCCTCCACAGCTGGATGCAGACCAATGATATTACTTGAATCTTAGCCATTGTTTGGCTACTCAGCAAAGGCCTGTTTGTCTTGGGAGACTATTATCAGTAGCAATGCTACTATTAGGTTAGCCTCTTATTTCACACAAGCATGCAATTTTACTACCAAGCCAAGGTGGCTCAGTAAAGTGGAAAAGAGGAAGAAAAAAGAAGTCAATGGCCAGATGTCTGTAAGATTTGAGCAGCACTGCTGATGAGCAGGACTCGTGGAGGTCTCCTGACCATAAAGTTGCCATAGATTGAAGAATTTGATGACAAACAATGACAGCAGCAGTGAAAGCCCAAGTCTATTTTTTAATTTTTTAAATTAATTATAAAGAAAAAACAAACAAAACAGAACACCATGTGATTACCATAAAAGTAAAAAAGAAAACATTACAACCAAATAGCTTACATTGTTATTTGTTTCCAGCTCCTTTATCATCATATACTTATTCCACATGTTATATATCATATTGCTTATATATTTTTGTGACATTCTTAACTCTATCCTTTTCAACTATATTTAACCTACTGCTGTTAATAAATATGATCTTATTACTGAACATATTAATACTAACCCTAACTTTAAATGTAACCTTAAATATAACCTTAAATATAAACCCTAACACAACCCATCCCCTGAGCCAATTATCTTTCAGCTTACTCTACTTTCCAAAATTGTAATGCTTCTCGTGGAGGTGTGACACTTCCCTCTTTTATTAGGACTTTTTCCACAAATATCTTCCATATTTCTTCAAAATCATTCCCTTTCATTATTTCTTTTTTGACTTTAATTTGATATGTTAGCTTATCATTAATTGCCATTTTCCACACTTCTTTATACCAATTCTTTATTTGAAAATCTTCTTGCATTTTCCATTTTCTTGATATAATTAACCTTGCTGCAGTTAATAAATTTGTAATTAAATCCTTCATTGCCTGGGTACAATTAACCTCATCAAATATAGATAATAATGCTATATTCGGACATATTTGTAAGTCAATTCCTGTTATCTCTTTTATCTCTTTAAAGACAATTTGCCAAAATTTCTGTATACCTTCATAATTCCACCACATATGAATATATGTGCCAGTCTCTTGACAACCCCTCCAATATAACCTTGAGTGTTTGTTACCTGTATGGTTTAACTTTACTGGTGTTAGATACCATCTCCAGACCAATTTATAATAATTCTCTTTTATCCTTACAGATAAATTTTTTAAACGACGCTGATTCCAAATCTTTCCCCATTCTTGAATATCTGTTTTTTGTGCTAGTTCTTCCTCCCATATTTTTCTAAGATATTTGTCTTCATCTTCATATATTGACAATATTTTATATATTTCACCTGTGGTACTCTTCAGTATTTCATTTTCCTCCATTCCATCTTTTTGCTTAATCATTTGTTCAAATCTAGTGTATTCTCTAATATCTTTATTATTACTTTTCCAATTCCTTGTCCACTGCTCTAACTGAATATAGTTAAACCATGACATCTTAGTACCCTGCAATCTCTCTTTTATCTTTATTCATCATTATATTCATCCAATCTTTTAATTTATATATTCTCTGCTTCTCTAATTCCTTCTGTAATTCATTCCTCAAATTCTTTGGAAATTTTTCCATCATCACTACTGGGCTTAAATGGTGAAATAGCCAGCATTGATTTTTCATTATTTTTCTTCCAAATTTCTAATATATTTTTCAAAAAAGGGTTTTCTATTTTTTCTATTTCTCTCTTACCAAAGTTCCAAAAAAGATATTCTCTAATCTCCTCAAGTCTATATTTTTAATGGGGCTTGTGAAACCTTTTCATCTGAGGTGGATTTTGCTGGCTAATGTTAACATGGTAGGGATTATGTTCTTTCTATCTTTTTCTGCAATTGGCCATATATTGTCTTAGATTCGTTTTATAAGTAGGCCTGTCTTTAAAGTTGCTGCTGCCCATTCTAAGCCTTTAGGGTGGAAAAGTCTAAATATCTAAACCAACCAATCAGTCAACATTAAATAAATAAATGCAAATATTAAGTAGAGGGATACCACATAAATATGTCATGAAGCAGAGATATAAGTTAATTTTATTGTTCTGCTGATTCACAATTGACCCAGGTTTGCATACAGCATTGTAGTTTCTTTAGAAACATAATTGCAGACTGTGGACAATATATTCCATTGGGGGCATTTTCCAATGTGAAAATACATGGGGCTAGATAGAAGTCTATGTGTGCGCCTTCAAGTCACCAGTTGACTTACTGTGACCCATTGAATTATACAGGTGTTTCTTATTCAAAGAATGCTCAGAAGTTGTTTTTCCAGTTCTTTATAGAGGTCTCTAACATGACTGAAGTGAGAAATCTTGTTACCTGATTTATACATTCCCTTCTTTGTTTTATATTTCTCCCCATAGATGATTGCACCTCCAGAACGTAAATATTCAGTCTGGATTGGGGGCTCCATATTGGCTTCTCTGTCAACCTTCCAGCAAATGTGGATCAGCAAAGATGAATATGAAGAAGCTGGTCCTTCCATCGTCCACCGCAAATGTTTTTGAGTATTCTTGTGATTTATTGTAATGGATATCATATGGTGTTTCCCTGCATAATTTCTTTAGGAACAGTGTGTAGTTTCCTTCACTGCTTATTCTGAAAACATAATAAAAAGTCTTGTTGATTGCAATGATTTTACCATTTCTAGATGCCTCCAATTTTGCATTCCAGTGATAGAGGCAACTTTGCAATTAATGACAGCAATAACATGCCATTCAGTGATTTTTCAAAGATTTTGAACTAGTTTTCTGAGAAATGTTTTTTGAGAATGGACATCTTCATAATTATCTAATTAATCTATCTCACAGAAGGTTCTGTTTTTTCTTTATCTTTCTAACAGCTTAGTAGGGTTTTGAATCCTTTACAGTGCAAACTGATACATGGCTACTCATAAACATGGCTCATTGACTTTTGAGAGATTTACTCCTAGGTAAGTGTATACAGGACTTTAGACTAAATGCCTTTTAATTAATCTTCTGCCACTGCCCTTGTTAGGCAAAAGTAAGGTTGCTAAATAAATAATGGTCTTTTAAAATATTTAATCATAATTATTGGTGTTTTTTTTAATGAACATGCAATTAGCCATGTAATGCTAATGTGACTTGCATTAATTGCACAGCAACTGGTTTATCTATTAAACAGATATGAAAAAGCCACCATAACAGTCTATTTAATTTGTTTATGAAAATCCCTCTGGTAAATTAAAATGGAGTGTTAACAAAAAACCATTTTGAAGCGAATTGTGTAACAAACAAAATTGTCCTGGGTTTGAGTGAGGCAACCAAACTCAAGCAAGCTAACAAGCAATAGATCTATGAACAATACTGTGTTTATCATGACCTAAATGCCAAAGAAACTTAGAAACTAGATTTTTGAATTTGTTGTGTGTTTGTAGGTCTGCAAATAATGCATAGTTACTTACTACAGTATTTACAGTATACAACTGGTGGTTGAAGAAATGGCTTTTGGGGTGAATTGTTCTAATGTATGAGCATCTTCATTCAGGCCCATTACTGAGCAGTGGTGGATTGATCTTGTTGTTTTAACAGGAAACTCAAAAGTGTTTTAGTCCCTATCTAATAAAATGCTTCCCACATAGCAAGTAATAGTAAGATATTCCTGTTAGTATAGAGAGCTCCCTCTGCATATAATCACAGTATTCAGGGACATTGTAAATTCTTACTACCGAAACTGTGTTCTGTGCAATTTAAGTTAATAACCCAGGTTGTGAACCTTCCAAAATAATTGCCACATTGGGTCTCGTGCAGCCATCTTAGGCCCCATATCGAGAGAAAATAGGGCTATTAAATGAATGAATGAATGAATGAATGAATGAATGAATGAATGAATGATATAATTGCAGTTTAATACTTGAGCTTTGCATCATTCTCAGGTGCTACTGACAAATGGATCCAATATCTGCACTGTTGACAAGAGTGATGTTGTTGTAGTTGTTGACAAGAGTGATGTTGTTGAAGTGGGGGACCTTGAGGTCCACCAGCAGTGCCAGTGTCTCCTAAGAAATTGGGGGAATTACAACTCAAAGGGGGCCTGCAAGAGGCAAATAACGGTAGGATTTTTCACCTGTTTATGCCAGTACTAACTGTACAGATGACTCCAGTTAGAGGTTTTAAACAGAGTATTTCATTGGAAATTAATAGACATACACAAGTAATCAAGCAATCTCATGAACCATATGAGGCTATTGAAGGATAGGTGAGAAAGGTTGGCTAGAGAGAGATTTTGGATGGAAGGGGTGATATTTATCTGTCCTACGGTAGAAAGTTGAAGAGGACCAAACAAGAGTTTGTGGGCAGCACAGAAGAACCAGAATCTGGGGTGCAGCGTGACACCCAAAGTGCTAGCAAAGTGCTGGGGTCAGAGCTAGGATTTAAATACTCCTTTTCATACCCTGAAAGGGTGAGTGTTAATGGCTTTCTGGCACAGTAAACAAGGGGGGTCTGGGATGGATTGATTGTCCTACTTGGGATGACAAAACATTGATGAGAGTCCTGACAGCCTCTTAATGCCTTGGTTGGGTAAGGTGAATTGGAAGGTGTCTGCAGGACATGTGCATAGCAGAGGTGCTTCCCTGTTGTACTTGGGCAGTTTCGTTTATTATTTTCTTGATTACCTATATTATTGAAAGGATTATTGGAAGATCATTAACTCTGGGCTTTCCTACCTAATCTTCTTGAACTTATGACTTGGCTATGCTGAGGTCATCCTGATCTCATCCACACTTACAGCCAGTATCCTGCTTCTGCGTGCTTATACAGTCATAAGTGTCCAGTTTTTAAAATGATATTTCTTGCCAATCTTGCTATCCTGCAGGATGGGGAGTGTAAAAGGTGGTAACAGTTACGAAGTGAAACCATGGCTACAGAGTGTGGGATGCATGCTTGCCAGTGCTGGGGTGTCAAATGTTGTACCAGAGACCCTGTGTAAGCTATCCCAGACAACAAGGGAATCAATTGGCAATTTTTAGCACAGAACCATAGTTTAAAAAACTGAAATCTTAACAGCACCTATTTGGGATTTACTTCTGAATACCATTTTTTAGGATCATGGTGTGTATATTTCACTTTTTTTTTCTTTGCATTTTAAAATAGTTTCAGATTCTTTGCATTTTAAAATATTTTCAAATAATTGAAATCACTAGAAATAATAATTCTATAGCCTCTTCTTTTGTCATTCAAATTTCATTAATTGACATCTGGAGCAATGAATCCACTCAGAAACACATTTTCACAAGTGAATTTTAAGAGGACATATGCTGGAGTGCCCTGAGGAATAAATAAAGGGGTCAAATATGTTGCTGAACATTGCTTTGCAACACAGTATGCCAACATGCACTGAAAACTTTTGCTCTGAATTATTTACACAGTTTGCTATTATTTATGTGACTGGGAAAATATTCTCAACTGTGGATGGAGTGATGACCGTGTTGTCTTTAGATGTTTTCATGCCTGAAGTGAAGTCAGAATGATGCCCTTCTTCCTTCTGTGCACTGGAATTCTATTTTAATGTCACACAGAGATAGATATTACAGACAGGGAAATAGACCCCCCCCTCAAATCTGTTGCCTGAAGCAGTTGCTTCACATTGTTTCATAACAAGGCTGGGCTTGTTATGTTCCCTGCCCCCAGCCAACTTACAATAGGCATGCTGGAAATGGCTGGTTAAAATAGTACTCTGACAAGGAAAGGAAAAACCTCAGCAGAAAAGAAATACTCTCCTTTAAAAATACTATTATATTTTTCAAGCAGTCCAAAGAAAGCAATTTTTTGTCCTTTCCATCTGAAATACTGCCAAAATAAATTGATTTCAAAATGGAGTGAACTAGAAATAAACTTAGAGGTTTTCTTTCCCCACTCCCTCCAATTCCTTCACGAAAAGAATACTCTAAAACAGTTCTTGCCCTGGGATCCAAGGATCCCTGGGGTCCACAGAAGCCTCACAGAAGGTCCACGAAACCTTGCTACTAGATACCAACAGCAGCAGCAACAACAGGGGTGCAGCAGTGGGGGATGTGGGTGCTGAAACTGCTCTCTTGTTTCCAAATGAGGGAGCAGTTTGGGCACGTGTACACATCTGCTGCAGTGTACTCAGAACTTACACAGTATTCCAGGTGAGACTTGAACAAGGCAGAACAGAATGGAGCTATTACTTCCCTCGATATGGATGCTGTACTGTGAACTATCTGGCTCTGTGAGCTTCAGATCTGATATTTCCTTCAACTTCAGAGCATCACATCCTATACATAATATGGCGGCAATGTGTATGTAGATGCCCTGAAGCATCTGCACGCATTTGCCACCTGCCACTTAATAATACGGGCCAAGAGTATTTGCATTTTTTGACATCCATGGGGGGTCCTGGAACTGAAACCCCACAGATCTGGAGGGTTTACTGTTGTTGATGCAGCCTAGAAATGGCTTTTAGAAATCACAGCATTCTTTTCTAAGTGCTCACAGACTATTTAACGATCTGTTCTAGAATGCTTCTTGGTATGTATGTATGTATGTATGTATGTATTATTTATCTAATTTATATCCCGCCTTTCTTCCAGAATGGGACCTAAGACTGACAGGTCTGTCATTGCTCAGGTCCTCCTTATTTCTTTTTTGAAAATGAGGACAACATTTGTCCTATGAGACCTTGTTGTCCTCCAAGAAATTTCAAAGATTATGAACAGTGACTCTGGGATTACATCTATGAATCACAGTCAGCCCTCCATATCCATGGATTTGACCAACCAAGGCTTGAAAACATTAAAAAAAAATCCAAAAAGCAAACCTTTATTTTGCCATTTTACAGAAAGGGCACCATTTTACCACACCATTGAACATAATGGGACTTGAGCATCCATGAAATTTGGTACCGGGGGGGGGGTCTAACCAAACCCTAGCAGATATGCAGGGCCCACTCATCTGACCCTGCAGATGCCATTCATCTGACCCTGCAGATGCCATTCATCTGACCCTGCAGATTTATACTCATTTAGAGTATCTATGTAAGACTGAGGCAAAAAAAAAGAAAAGTGTAGAGCAGTTCAGACCTCTCCCTGACCCCATTAGCATTTTGCACCCTTCTTTGTGCAGTCGTCCTCCTGTTTCCTGGACTGAAGTTCAGGTTTAGAATTCTGCTCCTAGGGTTGGAGGGCCTTTAACAACAAGTTGAGATGTGGCACGGAAGGCTGTCTCTGGAGGACGACACTAGTAGATATTGAGGCTTCTGCTCATATAAGCATCCCTTTGGCTCCCACTCTGTTAGTTGAAACACGCTGGACATCCTGCACAGAATAATAAACTTCCCTTGGGAGAGAATTTCATAGTTTGAGAGCAGCCACTGAAAAGACCCTCTCCTATTATATCTTCGTTAAGTATGCCTGTATGGAGGTGGAAGCAAGAGAATTCATCAAAACAGTATGGTGCAGTTTTTGAATGTTGGACTAGGCCTCTGGAAGACCACGGTTCAAATCCTCACTCAGCCATAGAAACCCACTGGGTGACTTTGGGCAATTCACACTCTGTCAGCCTCAGAGGAAGGCAAAGGCAGTCCCCCCCCATCAAATTAATTATGCCAAGAAAACCCTGTGATAGGGTCACTATAAGTTGAAACAACTTAAAGGCACACAACAGCAACAAATAGAATTAAAACCATTTAAAACATTGATTTAAAAACAAATAAAGTGGTACAATACACTAAATAAGCCCCTTTCTTTTAAAACAACAATTTCCCAAAGGGCTGCTGTGATAAATTGGTCTCCAGCTGCTTATAACAGGACAGCAAAGGGGGAGCCAGCCCAGCCTCTGCAGAGAAGGAGTTCCAGAAGCTGGGAGCAGCCACAGAGAGGGCTCTTTGAGAACATGCAGACATTCAGTGTAAAGAAATTTTATCTCAACCACTTGCATCACGCATCTGAAACTGCAACAGTATAGACTGCATGATACCAGGCACAAAACTGGTCATTCTCCTTTGCAGGTGAATATTTGAATTTCCCAGAAGACACAGACATTGCTGAGTATATTATGTCATCATTGGTCTGTTCAGTGAGATATTCTGTTAAAAAAAAAAAGGACAGGAAAGTAGTATTTGGAGCCTATGCGCTTCATAAAAGTGCAACAAAAATATGTTTAATTTAGGTTTCTGAATGCCATATAATATAACACATTTATGAGAAACTAGACTTTGGACTTCTTTTTCTTTTCCAAAGACAAGAATGAGTCTGCCTGAGAAGGGCAGGCAATCTTCAGGGAGCAAATAAAGAACCTCTGAAAAATACTGTTAATGGAAATTACCCACATATTGTGCTAATTGTTTTTAGAAAGTGTAGACAGTGGTAGATTCTTGAAGGGCAGCATCCATGAATAAAACAGCGATAACTGTGTACATAACCGGAAGGCTCCCCTTTTCCCTCTCTTTCCAGCAAAACAACATTCTGTATTCACAAGTTCTTGTTTGGCAGCTATATTCATCAGACCAGCTGGAGCTGAGGTTTAATTCTTTATGCTCAGAATATGAATCTGCTTCTTGCAGCTGATTTCCTTTTCACTATGGCACTTGATTATATTCTGAATATATTCCTAAAGAAATCCACAGATGGAATGCTATTCAAAATTAACAGCCTGTGATATATTTTGAATTGGGAATCAAGTATATGCTGAAAGCAAAGCAAGCAAGCAAACCATACAGACACATGCACACACACCCATATGCACAGAGAAAACTAATAAGAGGTCTTTCATTTGACAAATCTGTTTTTCACCTGTTTGCACTTGTTAAATTATACTTGACCTTTGTTTTGCCCATACAAATGATTGCATGTTTCTTATTCACACTTCATACCAGAATTATGTGATGAAGTTGATACTACTCTAACTAATGCTGAATTTTGCAAGGGTACTTTTGCACCTGTAAACATTCACTTCTAAAAATAAGACGCATCAGATCAGGAAGCTATTTTGAGATCATGAAGTAGCTGGGTCCTCTTCTGCTGCAACAAATGAGCAGGAAAGACTTACAGAGTGTCTGTGTTCAATGAGTGCAATTGGTTCAACAAGTTCAAGAGTGACATGATGTTAGAAAAAAGGAGCGGCATGAGAATTTCCCTGCAAGCGACTTGTACAAAATTGTGCAAGAATCATGCAACCCACAGAAAATTCACCTGGATCTCCACTCTCTGCACACACACCCTCCTCTGTTTTTCTGACTCTTTTTCTCCCCACCCCACTGCTCCCCCATGCTGCTTCCCTGTGCATGACATCACTCTTCTTCCCCCTTGCACTGCTTCTCCTACAAACTGTTTTCGCCACAACTGGGCTGCTTCTCTGACCCTCCTCCTGCTCTCCTCAACTCACATGCTTCCATCTTTCTCCCATGAGCCTCTCTCATCCATTGATCTCAGTGTTGCTCTCCTCATTGCACTGCTTCACAGCCATGTCCACCACCTCTTCCTGCACTCCTTCCCCCACTGCTACTCTTCCTATACACTCCCCAAACTATTTCTGTCCCCTACATGTATCTTCCATGATTCCTCCCTTCACCTTTTCAATCCCCCCTGTCCTGCTCCCTCAGTCCCCCTGCTGCATTTCTCTCTCCCCCTTTCTTGTTGACTTCTGGGTCTCCTACTGCTCTAGACTGAAGAAGAAAGGTATTTTGCTTGTGGTTGACAGTGTGTGCTGTTCTGTTAATCCCTCACAAAATGTGTTCTGTGTTCTTAAGACAGAGAAACTGACTACTTCCTGTTCACTTGCATGCCCATGAATAAGTATTTCTTTAAATCTACTGTGGCTAAGAGCATTAAATTACCTGTTTATTTCATTCTCTGCTCAGCCACAACCCAATGCCTTGCGTGTGTGTGGGGGTGCAGGGCTATACTGAGGACATATATGGCTTCCAGTCAGGTCAGCATTGATGATGCCAAGCCTTGACTGGGATCAATTACTTCTTCATTTCTCCTCAGTGCATCTGAGGAGAACAGAACTGTACAAAACAAAACAAAGCAATGCAAAACAAAACAACAGCATCTTGATTCAAATGACTTTATCATCAAGCATCCAGCAAATTGGACATAATGAGTTTCTGAGGAATCCATCTGTTGCCTTCAAGGGCCTACTACTAGAAGGCCTTTCACTGTAGTAAAGAGCTCTATGGGAAAACTCAGTGGAGTCCTGAAAGCACTACTTTTCTATACCATCAAAACCACAGATTAAACTTTAAGAAGAATTCTTATTCAGAGCTTGGAAGTAAGCTGCTTGTTACAAATACAGTCATCCCTCCACATTCACTAGGGTTAGGGGCACAGGACCTCTGTGAATGTGGAAAAACCATGAATAACTCTAGACCCTCCCAAACCATATTTAAGACAGAAAAAAACCTATGATCACCATATTCAACCCACTATGGATTCCTTTGAGGCATTGGGGTTCCTTCACAAGGCAGAAGTGGCTGGCTGGTGGGGCTTACTGCTATCTCCACTGCGGCCCCACACCATTTTTAATAGGGACTTTCAGGCCTTGTTCACAGTTTCTCAGTCTCATGAGGCTTGCAGGCATAGGAAGGCAGCAGAGGTGACAGCAAATAATCCATGAATAATCATATCCACAAAAGTGAAACCCGCAAATGTGGAAGGCTGACTGTAATGTCTCAGATCCTATTGGTAGTCCCTACTAGAGTAGGCCCACTGAATTAGTCAGATAACTGTCAACTCACCACTGCATAACTGATTCAATGATCTACCGTAGTCTCTGGTTGGGACTACCAACAAGATTCAGGCTAATGAGGTAGTTGTAATTAATCCTGTCTTCCAATATTATAGGTGTAACTACATTACATTATAAATGTAAATTAGTGAGGAATAACATCCAGAGAAATATCATATGGCTCATGGGCTAATTCATACTGTGCCATGTGCCATTGCTTGGTCCTTTGTTGCCGGCACTGAAGACATGAGAAGGTAAATGAAAGAAAAGTGTTTTGTATCACAGGTCATTGGCTTCTCACATTCGGGTTTTTGAAAGTACCTACAAGTAATTATTTCCATATTTTGTTACTTTTGAGAAACCTAAAAGTAAAGAGTTACATTTGAAAAATGGTAATTACAATGATAATTAACTACAGGGAAAAGGGGACTTGATAATGATAATTGTATGTTCCAAGATACACGTAAAGGGTGCTTCAAGGACAGTCCGTGAATCTTTCGAGGAGCCTTGCATTCCTCCCACTAGTTGATTAAATGGCACCCCTCAGGAGGCTTGCATGACAGTGTTTGTTGAATGCCATTGCTCAGTGAATTCAAGGTGTCGGTTACCCTGCAGATTCCATGGCAGCCAACTATGGGATGCAATATTTTGTGCACACAGATGGTCCACATTCCTCTGCAAGGCATGGTTGTAAATTAGAAGGAACATCCCCTCCCCTCACAGCAGCTTTAGTTTTTCCTGGCACTCTTATAAATAGCATTTTTAAATTGCACACCATGCACTAAATCAGTAGCCTGGCTCACACACAGTGCAAGCATTGAATTAACATGACATGACCTAGAGATGCAAAGGGATTTCTTTCATTACTAGCATTTTAATGCAGGGGAGGACATGAGCTATGTTTCCAAGACAACCACCAATGCTAAGGGAGCTGGGAAGACTAAAGAGCAAGTTTTTTATCTGGAGGAAATCAGTTCAGATGATATTCTCTCAAAATGCACCTATGAAATGTAAAGTAAATTCTTGCAGAAAATTAGCTAAGGAGGGAAACACTAAAGAGATTCCCAATTAGTTATATTGCAATAAATCAGTAATTATTAATTTTTTTTATGGAAGCCAGTTATTGTATATCAAAGGCATTACTGAAAAACCTCCTCCTCCAACATTAAAAGCAACTATAGTGCTATTTTGTTCACACTAAAGATGGACCTGGCCACGCTTAGATATTGGTCACAGATCTGCAACAAACCATTGTATTGCTTCCTTTGTCTGCATCAGCTAGGAGAACTAGAAAAACACTTAGGCTGTGTATGTTACCTGCAGACTGCTGTCTTATTCAGTGTACTTTCTAGGTACTGTTACTGAAGCTTCTAGGCCGCCTTGGTGATAGCCTAAAGATATCCTTTTGATATCAATAATTCTGCTTTCTTCCACCACCCCTCTCCACGTGTTTGTGAGGCCCCGGAGAAGCACGAGACTAGGCTCTGCAGCTGATTGCTGCAATATTCCTAAACAATACAGGCAAGCCAGAAATAGCCAGATCGCCGTTTCAGGAGACCTCCCAGCAAACACCCTATTATGTATGCGCGCCACCTACAAAGGACTCCCTGCTCCGAGCAGGTAACTTGACTAAGCTGAACTATCAACTGTCCAGCATCGCGCATTTGCATACTGGCTGCTCCTTTGTCAATTCGAATCTAACTCAATCATGTTAAATTTTGACCTTTCTGAGGCTTTGTCTCGCACCCAAAATCCATTGTTCTCACCAAGTACGGCATAGCTTGCAGTCACATTTCTCCCTATAAAAACCCTTGACTCCGAGACCCTCCTCAGATCACTCCCGAGTTCCTAACCGCATTGCTGCCGCTTTGCTTGGCGAGCCTCCCCTCAGCTCCACGTGCTGAGCCACATCGAATCCCAGCATCGCTCTCTATTCTTCCGGACTTCAGGACAGGTTTCGTATCACCCAAATCAACTATCCCTCTGAAAAATCCCTCTATCCCACTCTCACCTTTATTTTCTATAGTTATCTGAGTGAGTGAATTGCATACACTGTTTGCCTGTATTTTAATAAAGATCTCAATTATGCTTTCAAAACGGTTTGCTTCTTGACTGGCCTGACCCCGTAGACATTGGGTTAAAGATCCTGCTAAGTTACCCTGCCTCTCGTAACGCTAAAGCAGTGCTCTGAGCTAATTCTCCTCACCTATAGTTGAGCATATTTAGGTGTCCCTCACAGGACCCCCAGTAAACAGGGTAACAGTACCATATTTGATCATTGTGATAATTTTTAAAAGATAACTTTTTTAATACATTAAAGAGCAGAAAAGTGAACTGTTAGAGTTTCATTCACTTTCACCAAAAAAAGATACTGAGAAAAATCTATGACTGTATGGATTGTAATCATTGTGTATTTTCTATCTTCTGTGAGCAATTGTTTTTCTTAACTAGTCTCCATCTATGTTTAGGAGTCACAACCTCTGCTGATCAAGCACCTAAGGTGATGTACAAGGAAAATAGAAGTTCTCCTTATACCAGTGGTTATTGAAAAAGTTTGTGTAATTCACACAAAGTGTTGCATTGTGTATGTATACAAATTAAGTGTATGTTATGCACTGCAAGAAGAGCCACTTCTATCATCATCAGGCAAAAGGAGGCAGCTGCATCACGCAGTGGTTGTTCAGCCTAATCACAGTTTATTTCCCAAGGTTTTTCGTACTGTTCTATACCCCGTGGTGATGATATTTGTTTCTTATCTCAGTTGCATGAATTGTGCTTCTCAGGCTATCTGATGTGAGGCAAGCGCAATAATTTTTTTCCAGTGTGTCAGCTAATAGCATCATGCTGCATTGCATACCCTACAACATTTTTCAGATGGAACACTGGGACAAGTGTGACCAAGGAACATCAGAGCATGGTCAAGGTGGCAACAGCTATTAAAGAGGAAGAAAGTACAGTTTAGGAGAGGCTGCAGCAGTTTCCTTCTGCTTGAGCTGCTTGGAAAGGGCAAGACTCTGTCTTCTTCCTTTGGCTGAATTAATTGAGTACAAACTACTTTCGCACTCTGAACTCACATTGCAGCCATTGAAGTAGGCTTTGGATAAAGGAGGAATGTGGAGGGACGAGACAGAAACTGGGACATTTTAAATGCAGCTGAATAAATGGAATGATTGAGGATTAATTGAGATTATCCCTGGGATTATCAGGACAGTTGGAGAGTATGGTATTACAATTTATGCTTGAGTGGTACCATATAGCATAGTGAGCCAATGGCAACAACGTTCTGAAAGGACAGAACTGTGAAACAGGGCATGCCTTTCGCTCCCAAAATGAGCCTCTGTCCCTCAAGACAGTGCATAAAGCTTTCTTGTCACGAGCATCGGAATACAATTTAATAGCTAGAAGAGGCTAGGTTCTCCACATGAAACAGAAAGGTGTGGGAATAATCTTGTCCTTTGCCTCAGACAGCAAAATTTCTTTCTTTAATTCATACCTCACTTTTCTCCCAGAGCCATGATGGCAGATTCTGGCTGATTGGTAATGTTTTGCCTATATTCCTTTAGTCACCTCATGTTAGCCATAAAGATTGTGATCACAGTTGGTGTAAATTGCTGTTGTAATCCAAATTTCAGAATTCCAGGCCAGTCAATACAACAACTACACGCTTTGCTTCTGAATAGATACCAACAAATCCTGGCTACTAGAATTTCCTAGATGTCTCCTACTGAATTCAAATAAATGAAAAACTGGCTGCTTCATGCTGCTAGACCTGCAAGGGAAGATTTATTACTAAGCAATAATATGAATCTCTGCTAATGAGATGTGGGTTAGTTTTACTAATGCATTGCTTAAATGCCGTATTGGTTTTTCTATCACAAACAATTCTAAAAAGGCACTGAATCATTCAGCCTAGGCTTAATGTGCATCCATTCACTGAATCAAGTGAATTGCTGTGCCAGATGAGTGCTGATTTAAAATTTAATGTAAAAGTTTCATTTTACTATTGGTCGTATTTTATGTGATTGTCTTCTTTTCCTTTGCCATGTCCTCCGTTATCCGCCCCCCCATTCCTGTACAATGGTATGGTTAACACCAACAGTGATACTATTTTCTTTACTGCAGTAGTTTTCAAAGACATAGCCATTTTAGTCTCTTGTAGGAGACTAAAGGAGGAAGCGAGGAAGTGGCGGGGAGGAGGAATGTAGCAACACCTTTAAGACTAACTGGCTTTATTTTTGCATGAGCTTTCATGGATATAAACCCAAGTGGAGTTTATGTTCACAAAAGCTCATGCAGAAATAAAAACCATTTAGTCTTAAATGTGCTGCTACATTCCTTCCTCCTCCCCTCACAAAAGGAGCACGGACCAAATAACAACTCACATATTATGTGTCTAAAGTTTTACTTAATGGGTTGGTATACGTTGTTGTTGCTTGCCTTTGTTTTCAACTTATGGCAACCCTAAGTTGAACCTAT
This sequence comes from Iguana delicatissima, assembly GCA_948472985.1. Classification (NCBI taxonomy): domain Eukaryota; kingdom Metazoa; phylum Chordata; class Lepidosauria; order Squamata; family Iguanidae; genus Iguana; species Iguana delicatissima. Next base: position 118,814 of record CAOKZL010000990.1, on the reverse strand, counting down.
CATGGAGTTTTCAGAAATAGTTTGTCATTGCCTTCCTCTTAGGCTGAGAGAGTGTGACTTGCCCAAGGTCACCTAGTGGTTTTCCATGGCCAAGCAAGGATTTGAACCCTCTTCTCCAGAGCAATAGTCCAGCATTCAAATCACTATACCACACTGGTTCTTCTGGTGTATGTTACTGCAAATGAAAAATAAATGTCACCTGAAGGCAGTAACAATCTAAATGAGCTAACAGGGTACTTGAAAGAGGGAAAGTGATGAGGGCTTTGGTTAATTGTGAAAAGTCATTTGAGAGAGGATGTTAAATGGTGCTAGAAATCACTGCCAGATGGCACCTTATGCTAAATTATTCTGTTGATGAATTTGCTATCAGATCACCAAACAAAACATTACATAAGGGTTTCACAATAGATAAATAGCAGCCAATTAAATTTACTGTAGGAAGATTGTGTTCTTTTGTTTCCACAAAAGTACCTGATTTCACATGGGTTAGAATAGCTTTTTGTTTAATATAATAGCACTGAACAGCTATCAGAGTTGGACACATTGTGTCTGCCCAGCAGGTATCTGCCCTAACTCAGATGCCTCCCAGCAGGAGGTCTCCCCATTCAAAAGCTATAAGGGATATTCATTACCCATAAGTAAAGAGAAAGCCTTATCATTCTTGTCTTGGGCTAGTCTGCCATGGCTTTAAATTGACTGACTGCAAACCTATATGCTAGAGTCTGCCATCTAGTGACTGAAAATAATGCTGCAGTCTTAAAAGCATGGGCTGATCTGAAGCAATTAAAATGAATTAATGTATTTTTGAAAACCAAATAACATGAGGATGGTTGTGACCCACAAAGTTCCAGCTACACACATTTCTCAAGCTGGCATGATTAGGGAACTAATACTAGGGCCCTTTCCGCACTGGTTATTAAGGTGGGCCAATGCGTCTTGCCATGGAGGTCTTCTGCACATTGGAGCAGACTAGGTTCGGTTTATTTACCTTTATTCTGCATGTAATTCCAACTAAATGCACCCCCATATGGTGGTAAAGCATGCTATTTGAAAACAGGAAGAAATCAGTTTTCCGATTTTCCAGATTGATCCGATTCGTACTTTCACAGTGGTGCAGACACGTACATTCGCACCAAAGCGAATTGGTGGTCAGGGGAGGGCTCATGGGAGGGGCCAGGGGGTAGTATGGACTTTCACACTTTCGCACATACGCATGTACTCAATGACGTACTAAATCATGCAAAAAAAAAAAAGGACCAATCACAGCTGACGGGGTGGGGTGAGGGGAGTAGCGGGAGTGGCCACGGTGGAGGCAGTGTGGATTCATGAACTCGCACTCCTCCAAATCAGAATGGAACATATGCAGTAGCTGTGCAGAAGGAAATGAGGGAAAGTCTGCCTTGTTTCGAGCCCAGAAAATCTGGTAAGAAACAGCATGAACCAATTCATCAGCCTCGTGTGGAAAGGGCCTAGGATCTTGTTGGTCCACAATGCAAGCTGTAGCACTTTTTCTAGAGTTGCAAATCAAAGGCAAGAGAAAGCAGACAACATCTGAGCAGCCTATTTCTCCAGGGCCTGATTTCCTTCAAAACTGTTGTGTCCATAAGACTTTTCCTTCTGCCACTAGTAGACCTATGCCAGCATACTGCTTCAACAGGACCCTGGCCTGAATTTATGGCCCTAATGCCAATGTAGTGTTTTGAAGTTTAGTAATGTAGGACTACTGTCCTATCCATACGTAGCTATTCAGTTACTCTTACGGTACTTCTGAGTTAACACATTTATTTAAATTTTGATATTTAAAAGACAGATATATGGGTAAAATCCTGTTGATGACATATGCAAGAGTAAATTGGGGTTACATTGAAGGGGTTAAATCCAATGCCACTTGAATAGGAAAAATAAGCGAATTGAATTGTGCCTCTGAGTAAATTGCAGATGTCTTTGTCTTATCTCAAATTTTAGGAATGGCCTTGCAACACTCAAAGGTCTGGGAACTAAATGGGAGTAGGTATACTCCCTCATTTTGACTACATGCATCATTTTGTATCATTTTCTAACTAACTCTTTGTTCATCCCTGTGCCAGTCAATGATGTAATGGAAAAGTTAACTAAAGATCTTTTTCTTCAGTGATGGGCGGGCTAAATAAATGATTGATTGCTGACATAGAAGGCAAAAGGTATATAGTGATGCTACCTCAATTAATTGACACAGCAGTTCTGGGATAACTGTTGTCCTTGCGCAAGTGATTGTTAAACAATAAAATGGCTTTTTTGATTTTTCCCTGGAAACCTGGTCTTCGTCTCTTTCCTGGCCACAACAACATGTGTTTACATGTTGTTAAATATTCTGTTGCTGAATTTTTCACATGGAAGTAAAAAATGTTAATTACCTCCTTGTACAACATCCTTTCTCCAGGCAGTTTTCAAGCCCAAGGGTGCGGCCATGACTATTTGCTGAACAAAGAAGATGGAGTGACCCAGGCAGCACTCATCTGAGCTGTGGTTCTGCAGCCGCTAGAGATCTAGGTAGCCAGTCTCAGTTCTCTTCCACTGTTGCAGAACTGCAGCAAAGTATTGCTTGGTTGTTTCCCCCTCCCTCCTCCCAGTTAGTAAGTGGTCATGGCAGTGCCCCAGAACTGGCAAGCAGTCTTCTTTGCAGAGGTGGAAGCAGCACAGAACCCTGATGTCATTTTATTTCTGAATAGTTGATGAAGATTACTCTTGTTACCTTGCATTGCTACGCAAGAATTTTTGTAGCAGCCTAGCAAATTTGCTTCTGATCTCAAAATACAGACACTTGTGTATCTTAAATTGTGAATGCTGGCATGTGAGGCCTTAAAAACAACAACAAGACCTGATGCCAAAATAAGGGAGATCTGCCTCTACTTTTTTTTCTGGTGACATATAGAAGTAGAGATTACAAGTAGGAAAATAGTACTTCCTTCAAAATTTACTGAGACAGCTATACATTGCTTCATGATAAGGAGGGCCATGCAGACAAACCTATTACAATATCACTTTCTTGCTTCCTGAATTCTCCTTGCCTCGTATCCTTGCAATAAGGATAAAGTTCAAATTACCGTTGCAAATGCATTTCTCATTAATTCATACTGCAATTTTAATTTATTATTCTTATTCTGTCCATGCCAGACTATGTTAATGGCATAAATTGCTTTAGTTTATATGGGAAGCTGCCAAATGTGCTGCTTAGATTTTTAATTACTTCTCATAATGTTGGAAACTACTAATAATATCTGACAGCAGAATGGTTATTGCAGAGCTGATCATAGGAACATGAAGATAAATCAAGTGGAAGAGCAAAGACACAACCAGCTTCAGTATTTTAATATGAGGATCTGTAAGGCCTATGTTAGAACTAGAACTGCAACTGCATTTGAACAACACTGGTGCACTGCCTAAACTTCCCACTTCCTCTGTATATTGGGGACATTCACACTTCCTACACTTCCTACACCAATTAGATCCTGTCATCTCTCTTCCCAGTGCCGCAAGAAGAAAATTTCCAGCCTCCTATTGCATAAACATGTAAATTTGATACAGACATCTCATCCTTCTTCAAAGTTGGAAAAACCGGACAGAAAGCTAAATTAAAATAGAATAAAATCTGTGAGCTCAAACTCTGGAGCCTCTGCAGGTTCCTATGTGTGTCAAGATTTAAAAAAAAAAAAATGAAGGGAGGGGGAGAAAAAAAGGAATATGGCAGTACCATAGGTGCATCCAATCAAGACCTTTTGGACAGATAGCTCCTTGAGCTAATAAGTAATTTCTCTTGCACTGAAAACTACAAGAAGAAGGGCAATTGACTTTCCATATTATTGGGAGATACCGCACATTTCATGTATGTACAGGCATGAACAGCAAGGCTTTTTCCCACACTAGTGCCCATATCACAATTTCCCTATTTTTGGTGACCCTGGCAATCCTACTGGGCATCTGAACGCATCAGCACATACTCATTGGGAACCATTTTTACCAACCTTTTATTTACTTTTAATAACTCTTTTAATCATAAAATACCTTTCTCAAGTTTCATGAGGATTAGGGCCTCAGAACCCCTGTAGAAGTGGAAAACTGTGACTATCTCTAGGCCTCCCAAATATGCATGCTAAAGATGCTTCTGCAGCAAAAATCTCCTTCAGTGTCATCATCCTTCTCAAGGAGAAGGCAGAGAAGTACGACAACATTGAAGGAGATTTTTGCAGCAGTGGTTGCTGCCATCACAATGCCTCTGTCTCACTCTGAGGCCATCTTCCCCAGACTTCCCATCACCTCCACCAATCTCCAAGCCTTTACCTAGAGAATAAAGGCCAAGATCCCCATAGGGCCAGGCCAGGGGTGGCAGATACAGCTTGACCTCTTCACTCTCCTCCTCCTTTTCATCTCCTTTCCTATCAAACATGAAGACCTTACAAAAAAAAGCCCCCTTTTGGACAGTGCTTCATGAACCCCGCTTCCGAGGAGAAGAGTTATTGACTTCCATGTGCACAAGTCCCTTTCTAGACATTTCCTCCTGATCTCAGTTTCTGTGGAGCAGACTGCAGAAAGGTGTGTGCCAGGTGAGGAGGAGGAACCATCATGACCAGTTGGCCCTGCTGAGGCCGCTGCAAAAATCTACGTTAGTGTGGTAGTGATGGGGAAGGCTTAGAGACTGGTGGAGGTGATAGGAGGTAGGGGAGTGGGAAGAGTGGGAGAACAGCAGCAGGAGAAGAAGGGTGGGGAGGAAGCCAGAGCCAGCAGCTCCTGGGAACCACTCTCCATCATTACAGTACAGTACTGTCACCAGCTACACCTATAGCTATAGCTACATGCCAGTTAAGCAACAGCTACAAACTCATGAATAATCAAATTTGTGACAGTTAAACCTGTGAAAGTTGAGGGACAATTGTATAGATTTTTAACGCACACACACACAGAGCACTTAATGAAAGAGTGCCATGGTGCTTTGTAAATGCATTATCCTTGTTCCTTTGAATCAATAATGGCAGATATAGATAAAGGGCTCTTGGCTGCAATACATTGCCATCTTCTAACATTTATTTATTTTTGATTGCAAATGTAACAGCTATTGCTAAAATTTACAGTTGTGTGGCCAAACTGAATTTTTTATTTTTATTTTTTCCCCTCAGTAATTTGCTCAACAGATATTAGCTTCTTCTACTTACCAGCAGGTGTCAGCCTTATACAAAGTTGACTGAACAGCCAAGCTTACACTCCACCCCTTCTTTACATAAATATTCTTTCATATAAAAACTTTTACGCTTTACTTAGCTAATCACAAACTCAAACTCTAGGGTCAAGATAAGACTTTACAGTTCATCCAGAGGACACATTTAGATTTCAGAGTTGATATATGGAATTTTTGTAACTCAGAAAACTGGCTTGAGTCAGATGTTTTGGCAGAAGATGGAAGCTATGCCTGGTTATAATTTCAAGAAAATAAGCTGATGGAGAAATTTAGTGTTTACTTGCTTGTTTACAAAGTTGATTGATATTCATCAAATATAACTGGCTGACTATAGATTTCCCTTACCATCTCTCCAGATCCATCCCATTAGTTTACTGCCATTACTGGATATTTCTAAAAGCAGCAACTCTAATTTAGAGCTCAGCTGAATTTCTCAAAAAAGCATTCTCTAATAATGTTTTTGATTGGCTTTCCCTCAGACAGAAGGAATAAGGTGCTGGCTTCGAGATGGTCATTTTTTCCCCCACTGCTACTGAGATGTAATATGGCTAATCTCTTACGATATTATTTTTACCCCGATAAGCACAACAGTAATAGTCCCCATATGCTGATCTAATTTCACTGGTTCTCCTAATGCTCAGTTCCGCCATGCACTGTGAGAACCAAAGGAAACGCCTAAGATTTTCCCCTCCTCATCTTTCCAGAGCATCCTATGATTGATTTAAGTAGGCAGCAATTGTTACATTTCAGTTTAGTATATACTTCTCTCCCAGTACAGCCCAGTCTACAGTATAATTAGTATATACTTTTCTCTCAGCCTGAGTCTCTTTCAGACCCATATGGTTTATGGGCCATGTATGCCCTAAAAATAGTTTTTTGTTACCTGGATCTTCCAGAATTACTTCCCCTCCAACACACAAAAAAAGGAATTGAATACAAGCCTCCCTTGTGCTCAAGCATACTGTGTGCTTTATTTTCACCCAGGTGGCAAGTAAATGCCACACACAGTGTAAGTGATGATAATTTCAATTTATATTGTGAATCTTTCTTACCTTTCCTATCTTCTGCTAAATTTAATCAGTGCTGGTGGTATAGCTTCAAACAGTTATAGACTGCCCTGGAAAGCCACATCTAGTTCTTTGCTTTCCTGTTTTTTCAGCATCTGTTAAGAAGTTTTAGATCGCTCCCCCCTTTTCTATTTTTTTTTACCCAAGCAGCCAGTTGTACAGTGACTTTGCCACCAAATTCAAAGTTGGCTTTGCAACCAACAATTAATTACTTTGCACTTAGTTGCTCCCCACCAACAGCAGACCAGAAGAGGGGGCAGAATCTTACCTCTCCCCGTAGGTGCAGGATGAGATGTGCTAGCTGCAGCTTTGAAATGAGGCTGTGTGATCCCAGTTGCTTCTTTCACAAAGCAAAAAGAATAAACACAGCAACCTGCTGAGAGGAGCTTTCCTTTCAATTACAGCACCCTCAGAACAGGCTCTCTCTCAATCTCTCTCTCACAAATCCACCCTTTAATGGATTTTAGCTTCTCTCTCCATCTCTCATTTCCATAAAACAGCATTTAAATTTCAGAGAAGTATTCATAATTTGGAAATTCCCCTCCCCCCACTCAGTTTTACCTAAAGAATCGCTTGGTTTTGAAATGTGCAGAAACCCTATACCTTAAGGCTTATTTTTTGCTGTTTTCTTTACCCACTTACTTTCAATTTACCAATAATGTCTCTGTGTGTGCACCCATGGCCATGGTTGCACAGTGCCATAGAAAAGAAACTAATTTGTGGAATTTGAACATTGGGAGAGTTTTAATGTCAACTTTATTTTAGACAGTTTCTTTTTTTCTGCACAGCAATATTCTATTTGCATTAACAATGCAGTCCTGTACATTTCTACTCAGAAGTAAACCCCAATAGGTTCAGTGGGACATACTCCTAAGTAAATAAAGGAGACATTCTAAAAGGCTATTGACATGCATGAATTTCTTTACAAGAGTCATTTTTTCCCTCCATCTCTTTCTAAACTCATTTGATTCTATGTACCCCTGGCCCTAAAAGTATTGTGCATTATCCTTCTCCTCTATTTTTATCCTAAGAACCATCTTGTGAAGTAATGTGCAAAGGGAACTTGTACCACCTTTGAAACTAATGGAGAGAAAGAAGTTGGTTGCATAAGCTTTTGTAGACTAAATCTATTTCATCAGATGCAAAACATGAATGTTAGTTTATAGGGAAACTGGGATTTGACCTTATCTATTGTGTGCATTGGTCAGAGGAAGTGGGTGTACACAGACGTCAGTCAGTGACTATTAATCTGAGAAAAAGCTGTAATATTTTTAAGATGGTCTGATCAACATTTTGATTTTACAATAACGTTAGAGTGGATAAACAAGCCAAATCTCATTGTATCCCCAGACATGGAACCCCAAACACAAGGTAAGAAGGTGGAAAAGAAAGAAAGAAAGAAAGAAAGAAAGAAAGAAAGAAAGAAAGAAAGAAAGAAAGAAAGAAAGAAAGAAAGAAAGAAAGACACATGTAATTTTGGCCAAAGAATCCCAGGAAGGATGATTTCTTCTTTCAGGCTTCCCTTTTTATACCATTTTTATGTTTATATTAAAGAATTCTTATGTTACTCTGCTTGCTGGTGTCCCTTAGGGAATTCCCAACGCCTGTCAAAATTATCACTTGTAGGGGAAATAGCTGTAGCAAAGCAAAGAGGGCAGGGTAATTAAGGATCTTGAGCCCAGCTTTATGGAGTTGGATCACAGAAAATCAGGCTGACTGTTCAAATTTAAGTATTAAATGAAAATGTTTACATGCACCAACACACTCATTCACACACACACACACAACGCCTATTGCGAAAGAAAAGAGGTGAAAAATGGATAGAGGATATAGCAAGGGATTGTAGAGGGGTGATATTGCACCTATCCTGAAGTCCGTGGTCTGGGAAACAGCAAGCAAAACGGAACTCAGCAACTAAATAGCTGAGGGGATTACTCAACTAACAGAGTGACAGTCTGCTAGCGTGGCAGGGAGTTCTCAAGAGAAATTCTCAAAAATTAGGATTACTTGTAGGGCAGAATGTACCTCAAGGGCAAATCTTCTCCTGGGGAGGACAGTAGTCATAGCAAAAGAAAGACTGTCCATCAAAGACAACTTGGTTTGCATGATGGTTTTATGACGTGCTGTCAATATTTTAGGATCTTCAGTTGCAACAAGTTGTAGTGTAAATTTATGTAGATGGGAATCATCATGTAGGATTTTTCCAGAGTCACAGGTTCTCAACCTGGGGAAACACGTAATCCCCTCAAGTTGGCTCCTCTTTGGCTGAGGACCCTTTGTTTTTGTGAGTTTGCACAGCTTGAGGTCTCCTTGGGCTACGTGACTGGGGATTTTCCTGGCCTGACCTAGTTCTTAGTCGTCCGACCGTTTTGCCTACGTGCCCTTCCAGGCAACCTCCCTGGCATGGTTAGCATATTTGATATCAAAATTGTAGTCCCCGGGATAGGATGTGCAAGTGGGGTAACACTTAAAGAAAAGTAAAGATTCATGCATCAGCATTAGCAGAGTCACAGCTTGTACATGTGTTATATTTTATCTGACCCTTAACATTCCTAAGTCTGTGTTGTTCCAGGCAACATCCTGGGTCATCCCAAAGACATCTTCCACAATAGCAGCATCCTTCGCTTGTACATACTGATTATAAACAGGAGCGGAACAGAATAAACAATTCTAAAGCAAGGTTGCTTGATGAGCCCAGAGTCTAAAATACCAATTAATATCACAGTTAATTGTTATCAAGTATTAATTCCATAGCAACTTACAAAAACCAAATTTCAAGCCTAACAGTAATATATTGTTTAATATTTATTATTAACCTTGCTGCATGTGTGTGCACACACAAAGTATTTATTGATTTGGGGTTTTAGTTTTTTCTTCAGGATTTCCTAAACCTAGTACATAAACTCCAAGGTTTCTCTGCATAAAATACTGTGGTTTTATGTATCCTTCATTAACAACTTTTGCCCTCTTATTCCCTGGCTACACCCTTTTTGACCACACAATGATGTTGCTCAGCTAGATGTGTCCCAGTTTTATGTGAAATGCTGTAAGGTATGTGGTGGTGATCTAGTTAAATCATTTTTTTTTAAATAAACAAAGCCCCATTTAGGAGCTACTGATTCAACCCAACTGGAAAGTTTAAAAATTGTTGTAAAAGCAATCTTAAAAGACAATATGGAACAGTCAGAAGCTCAATAATGGCAACTGGAATGAACTGAGGAAACAAGGGCCTTTTCCACACTTTGTTTTTGCAATGGGGCAGAGCGTCCTCCAGCGAGGATGTTTGCACTTGGGGACAGACTGGGTCTGGACTACTTTCTGTAGTTCCGGACTTCAGCCCAATCCGGAACGATCAGAAGTGGTTGCTCGCCGTGCTATTGATAGACCGCTTAAAACAGGTCTTTCAACAGCGCGGTGCACCCCACTCTGTGGCTGCGCACCGGTGTAGATTTGCAGGCTCGCACCAGCGTGAGCCTGCAGATCTTCCAGGGGCGGGCTTTAAACTGACAAGCTTCACCGGTTGGTGGAGAGCCTCCACCAACCATACACCGCCATTTTCGTTCACAGAGCAGTGTGTAGTGTGGCCACACACTGCTCCGGATCAGCCTGGATCCTCTGAGGGAGCACACCAGTCCGGTAAGTAACAGAACAGGGCGTTTTCTTCGCCAAGTGCAAAAAAGCCCAAGGAAGGAGACAGAAATTACAGAGAGACTTCAGACCTTTTGATCCTTCCAGTCTGTACTGGATTTGATTAAGTGGCTGTGATTTAATGAAACCATCACTTTGGGATTGCTTCAGCTATCACCCAAATGCATATTCTTAGATTCTTATAATTTATTATGAGCCTAGTGTTTGCAGGTAACTATTTAATAAACCTCTTCGTAATCTCAAGAGGAGAACCACTGGAACATAACTTTTCTATACAGTTGTTTCTAAACAATGTTTGGAAACAGATGCTGATGCAGAATACTTCAATAAAATGACTGATGGGCATGGGTCAGAGGGTTCACATACTAATAGTCCTCACCTGGACTGGGTCCTGAAAGAAGACTTCATTGCCCATTATCCATTATCATTATTATTTGAGATCTCACTTGAGGGTCAGATCCCCCTGCTGTTGAAAATGTGGAAAAGCATGGTACATTGATGTTTTCAACTAGATGCTTGTTCTCAGAAGAATGAAAGAAGTGCTTTCCATTTGGGATGGAAGTCAGTAGAACATTCGGCATTTATGCCATCTCCTTAGAAGCCAGGACCAAGCCTGAGGTGCGCTGTTCTCTCTGGATGTGATCTTCCTTGCTTCTGTCCCCAAAGAGAAAACATTCCCTTCTATTCCTCCTCCTATAAGGCCTGGTAGTACTGAGGTCTTCTGGGTTTCCCTCTTAAAGAGGTTAAACACAACACCTGCCAATTTAGCAAAAGCTGACTCAATCCACAATCTTCTTCACAACTGCATGCCTGCTGTGGAACTATCTCCTACCTAAGAGGAAGTTAGATTACCTTCCTCACTCCACACTTCTAGAAAAGGAAGGATCCACAATCCACAGCCTTCTTCACGACTGCAGGCCTGCTGTGGAACTATCTTCTGAGGGGAAGCTAGAATGCCTGCCTTACTCTAAATCTCTAGAAAATGAAGGATGGAACTAATTCTGATGAGAGACATGAATATTTATGTTTCTTCTCTCCATGTCTATACTCTTGACTTTGCATCTTCTTTCCTCTTAAAACATAGTTGAAGATCATAATGTGTGGAATTATTCAATTATGTTAGGTGTCATCAGCAAGGATGGCACACAACACAGATCACACAGTGACATAATATTGTACAGTGACATAATATTGTACAATATTGTTGGGAAGAAGAGGTGGGAAGGAGATATGGAGCAGTTGATCTACAGCAGTTCCCTGCTTTTCACATGTCTAGTTCCACCAAAAGATCTTCCACTCTAAAACGAATATATCTAATTAAAAAATAAACATTAAATGCCCTTAAAACATATTCTAGGAAAAATACAGTAAGTGAAAGAAAAGTCCAAGATATTTTCACTTTTACACACACACACACACACACACACACACACACACACACACTCTCTCTCTCTTCAATCCAGAGATGCAGATGAGCAGTTCGCCCTTCTGCTGAAAAAATGTTCTCAATCGGGAAAGCAAAGGAGATTACTTGATCTGCCTACCCACTGAAGTGAGGAAGCCAGAATCCATGGGCAAAGCAACAGTGAAGCTGCAGCCTACTGTTGCACTTATGAATGCCTGGAATTGCCGTTATAACTGAGGTGCATTTTTAAAACAGTGAGGGAAACATATGCCAAACTACAGTCTGAGATTTGTTAAATATTAATTTGCCATTTCAGAAATTAAACAAGTGTGTCCTTTAAGAAGATCCATAGCTTCTAATTATGCAGTATAACTCAATCCTCTCAGGCTTTTAAACCATATCCATTTGTGTGATTTTTTTTGACAGTTGTCATACTTCATTAAAACTCACAAAATATTTTAAAGTGTGAATCTCTCTAGGTAAAATATATCTCTCTTCTACATTTTCCTCTTAGATTTCTACACTGGTGTGATTCTGGTTTTATTCTCCACCCTGTACTATTGTGTTGTACCTTCTTCAGAGTATGCAAAATTTTAGTCAGCAGGATTTATTTGCGAGTAAATATCCATAGGCCTGACTCCAACTGTTAGTGTTAGTTAGAACAGACTCATTGAATTAGCAGAGCTTAATAAGTGGCAGCTTTAACAGGAGGTATTTTTATGCAGTTCTTCTGTAAAAATAATTCCTGTTGTTGCAAGAATGATTATTTGCAAATACTGTTCTTTTTGAATTTGTGGGACAATCTATCAAACTGTGGCTTCTACAGTATAACAGTTTCTGAATGGTTGTACAGTCATTGCTGGGACCAGATGACGTAACACTAGCGCCATCTTCTATACATGTCTTTGTCATACATGATTTCAGAATTTTAATGGTGTAGATCAGGAATGGGCCCTGCAGTGGTTTGTTGTTAACTGTCATCAAATTGACTTTGACTCATGGTGACCTTATGAGTTAGAGACCTCTAAGTTACCCTGTCATCGACAGCCCTGCTCAAGTCTCGCAAACTCATGACTGGGGCTTCCTTGGTGGAGTTCATCCACCTGTAATGGGTTTTTCATCTTTTCCTACTGCCTTCTACCATACCAAATATTACTTTCCTTTCTAATGAGTCAGGTCTTCTCATGATATGACCAAAGCACATCTCAGTTTAGTCATCTTGGCTTCTAGCAAGGGCTCAGGCTTGATTTGCCTGTTTTTTGATAGTCCAGGGTATACACAGAACTCTCCTCTAGCACAGATGAGTTGATTTTGTTGCTATCAGCTTTCTTCAGTATCCAGTTTTCACAACCATACATTGAAATTGAAAATACAATGGCATGGACAATCCTAGCTTTGGTATTCAGTGATATATCTATACACTTGAGGATCTTGTCTAATTCTTTCATAGCTGCCCTTCCAAATCCTAGTCTTCTTCTGATTTCTTGACTGCAATGTCCCTTCTGATTAATGACTGAGCCAAAGTATGGAAAATCTTGGACTATATCAATGTCTTCATGATCTGCTTTAAAGGCATGTAAATCATTTGTGGAATTGTTGTTTTCTTAATGTTCAACTGTAAACCTGCCTTTGCACATTCTTTCTTGACTTTCTTCTATAATCATCCCAAATCTTTCCTATTTTCTGCTATTAATATGGTGTCATCTGCATAGCTAAATTTTTGATGTTCCTTTCTCCAATTTTCACACCTTCTTCCTCAGAGTCTAATCCAGCTTTGTGTATAGTCCATTCAGAATACAAGATAAACAGATAGGGTGATAAAATACAGTCTTTCCAAACTCCCTCACCAACTGGAAACCATTTTGTTTCTCTATATTCTGTCCTAATGGCAGCCTTTTGTCCTGAGTACAAGTTATGTATTAAGATAATCAAATGTTGTGGTACACCCATGTTTTCATGAATGATCCCGAGTTTTTTCTGATCTACACAATCAAAAGCTTTGCTATAGTCTATGAAGCACAGGCTGATTTTCTTCTGAAATACATTGGTGCCTTCCATTACCCAATGTATCTGTGCAATATGATCCCTGGTGGTGCAGTGGTTAAATGCTGGTACTGCAGCCACAAGATTGTGAGTTTGATCCTGCCGGGCTCCAGGTTGATTCAGCCTTCCATCCTTCTGCAGGTCGGTAAAATGAGTACCCAGTTTGTTGGGGGCAGTTAGCTAACACATTATAAAGCACTTAGAGAGCACTTAGCTAATAAGCAGTATAGAAATACACATGCTGATGTTTGCTATGCTATGATCCCTTGTGTCTGTTCCTCATCTGAATTGAGCCTGCACATGTGACATTTCTTACTCTCAATATGGGAAAAGACTTTGTTGTAGAATTTTGAACATGATTTTGCTTGCCTGGGAGATTAATGTAATGGTCCTGTGGTTACTGCAATCCCTGGTGCCCACAGGGATTTCTATATAGACCATCAGGTATACAGTTGCCTCTTCGATTTCTTGAAGATTATTTTTCAATGAACAAGCTCTTGACTTCGGAAAATTCAATGAGTCACTCTCCTGCTTTATTGATCCTAGGTCAAATTCTCCTACAATGTTTGCTTCTGCTTTGTTTTCTGCTTTTGCATTCCAATCACTTATGATTACCAACATGTCCTGTTCTGGTGTGTGATCAGTTTCTTCTTCCTCTTCTGCTTTTGTAGTTGGAGCATAAACCTGGCTTATGTTGTTGTTTTTTAAATGAGTTCCTCTGATGTCTCATTGATATTATTTGGTCTGAATTTGGATTATATCCCTTAACTGCTTTTGTTACATCTCTACTCACTATTAATGCCAGTCCATTTCTTCTTACATTTTCATTTCCTGAGTGAAACACTGTACTAAAAATGTCCCACACCTGTCCACAATAGCTCACTTACCCTGAATATTTGCAATATTTATACATTACATTTCTTGTTTTACAATGCCTAGCTTTCTCTGATTCATGCTTCTCACATTCTATGTTCCTACAAAAGTGTTGTGCAGCCTCAGACTTTCCTTTCACCTCTAATTATGTCAACAGCTGAATGTCTGTTTTGTTCGAGTCCTGTTGCACTACTCGTACTTGTCTTTTGCTCTTCCCCAGTAGCTCATTCAGTGCTTTCTGACCTCGGAGTGTCATCGTCTGGCACTATCTCTTGTTTCATTTTGGATTGTCTCATCATAGGGTTTTCAAGATTCAGGAGTGGTTTACCATTGCCCTCTTCTGTGCACTACTAACAAGTGTTAGCTATGGTGTCATTGCTGTTGTCTCTGATGTATCTTCCATCAGTGTCATCCTCACTACTGCTGCTAGTAGTTGTTTGGCACATTTCATCTGGCTCCTCGGGAAAAGCCTGTCTGACAAAGAAGACCCTACCAGGACCATCAGCATTGCCTCTTGCCTCACATGATCACGCAATCCCACCACCACAAAAAGGTAGTGCCATGGTGGAGGAGTGGGTTTAGGGTTAAAATTTATTCCTTTGCAAGTACCAAAAATGTCCCTGAAAGGAAAAGAAATAAATAAATCTGCAAGTGGCCAACAGTCCATTTTTAATTTTGAAAAAATGTGTATTTTTGATGCAAGTACAGGAGATCCATCAATTTAAAGATGAAAGAACACTTCTGGGAGTTTCTAAGAGAAGCAATGCACTTTCTTTCCCTCTTTCTTTCTTTTGGCCAAATAAAGTCCTATTTAAATAATCTAGAGAGGTTGAGGGTCATAAAAACATATTTAGACCACAAAAAATCATAAATATCTTTGTATTTCAGTACAGCCAGCAACAATAGATCCAGATTATGATTTTTCATTTTACTTGTAAGGTATTTTGAAAAATTATTTGCTTTAATTAATGTTTATGGTCATAATAGTGCTGTATCAGAGATGTTTCATAATTTATATTAATAACTTAGAATATGATTATTTGACTGTCAATGGTGATCTTTGAAATTTTGGATCCTGTGTTAGACAGAAATATACCCCCACCAAGGAAACAATCTATGGTGAGAGCTACTTTACAAGCATATATGAATGATATGGTTTAACTGATATGTGGAGAATTGTACACTCAGGAGATAGGGAATATACTTTTATTTGTCAGGCCCACCATAATTGTTTAAGATTAAATTATTTCTTAATTTCTGCATATTCAGTTAGAAATATAAACACAAGCAAATCTGAATCCTTGATAATATCAGACCATACTCTGGTTGCCTACCATTGCACTTTTCTAATCCTCCTAATCACTTTAGTCTCTGGCATGTTAATGTTTTGCTTCTCAGTGATGAACAGTTTATGGCTCAAGTGTTGGCAGATCTGAAGGAATATTTTAAAATGAATGAAGGCTTTGTGACTTCATATGCTATTGAATAGGAAGCTTGTAAAATCTCCACTTGAGGTAGAATTGTTGCTTATTCTTCTTATTTAAAAGACTTAAAAATAAAAAGGAACTATTGAACAAGCAGATGAAAGCTCTTATATCCCAGTTTGCTGTTTCTCTATCTGAACAGCTTCATCAAGAACTGCAAAAGGTTAAATATGAATTAAATAATATTCTCTTGCAACAAATTGTTACAGTTGATTAATAATTTTGGTAAAATTTCTGGGAATTCAATTAACTAGTCCAAGTCAGAAATACTCCAGTGGAAGGCAAGACAGACTCTCTAGCAGATTTAACTATCCCTAAGAAGTTATTTCAGATGTTTCATCTTAATATAAGTAAGCTGATAAAAGATATTGTACAAGATTTAGAGAGATGGGGAGCTTAAAGATGAGTCTGTGAAGTAAGGTAAACATGGACATGTATAAATGTTATATCTAGAATTATTTGTGTTATTTGTGGAATTCTTCTACTTATTCTTCTACTTCTTCTATTTGCAAGTATTTTCAAAAACTAAATCCTTTGTTTAGGAAATGGGGGGTCATCTCCTCCTAGAATTTCAATGAAAAGGATGCAAATTCCTGTCATAGGGAGGCTTTGGCCGTCCAGATCTTCTTACATACTATCAGGCATACTGATATCTTGTATTAATTTTGGATATATCCACTTAAAGTAAATAGTCCACCATGGTCAGCTTTGAGGTCTTCATTTTTGCACCTCTAGTCAAATGGAGAATACTTGGTTCTCATTTTATGAAAAAGGGCAATGTTTTGCAAACAATTTCTGCAGTTAGAACTCTGTTGCAAATACTGTCTCATCATTTGCAATTTGACCCATACTCTCATGCCAAATTTACTTTATGGGGGAAACCAGATTTAAAAACTGGCAAGCAATGATTTTTATGGATGTATGGCCTAACAATAAGATTCGTCCCTTAAATCAAATACCTGTTGTTGATGATGAGATTTTCCTTTAAATTTACAAAAGCAGTTTAAATTACCTTTATCGGCTGAATGACGATATCTACAACTGAAACATTTGTTATAATTTAGATTTGGCCCAGCAGCTTTTTTTTTTAATTGGAAAAACTAAGGGGGAAAAAAACAAACAAGCAAGCAAGCAAACAAAAAGACACTGTTAATGATACAATACATCAAGTCATGTTGTTTACATCATAAACAAATGAATAAGTATCTATGACAATAACTCACAGTAATTTCCACCATGTGAAATAAAACACCAACTTTGAACTTCCTATTCTTTCCCTGTTGGTTCTTTGATATATATCACCCGTCTTCTTAACTAAGTACTTCCAATGTCAAGACTATTTTGCACCGACTGCTCCTGAATTTATCAAAGTTATCTCAACTATTATAGACATTAACTGAGGCCAACCAACTAGCCAAACCAACAACACACATACACATATACGTATAATAAATTTCTATTATTTATAATTAAATATGACATGAGAGGTTTACAGCAAGAATGGAATAGAGTTCTGACTAATCAATGCCCATTGGTTTTAACATCTATAAGCAGTGTGACTTTAGATCTCCAACTACATCTTGTACAGCAGAAATGGATCTTTCAGGTATATTGGTCACCACAGCATCTATTCAAGAAACGGATTTCTAAATCAGCAAATTGTTGGAGATATACTACTGTCAGTGCTTCCTTAACACCTGTGTTTTGGAGTTTTCCAATAATAGCTACATTTTGGGAGCAAATAATCACATGGGCAAATTGAGTTTTGGAAAGTTTGTTAATATTCATAGATGTGCATGTTCTATTGGAAATTAACAAACAATAAATTGGAGTGGATTTTTCTTACCTTTCTGAGTAATAAAAATTGATACTTTATTACTGGAGAGATAATTTTTCCGCATCGATGACCCAATAGATAGAAGATTTAACAACACTTGCAATATTAGAAAGAATGATGTATAGACAGCATATTACAAATGGACTTATATTGGGACATTTGGTCAGCTTTTATAGAAACTTGCAACTAATGGGGTTATTTTTCCTCCTTTAG
Organism: Iguana delicatissima; assembly: GCA_948472985.1. Taxonomy (NCBI): domain Eukaryota; kingdom Metazoa; phylum Chordata; class Lepidosauria; order Squamata; family Iguanidae; genus Iguana; species Iguana delicatissima. The sequence goes on along the minus strand of CAOKZL010000990.1, from coordinate 101,035 downwards.
TGTTTTTATTTCTCTGTTTTTGTTATACTGGAACATTATTGTATGTAACAGAAATCCCTTTTGAATGAAAATAAAAATCTATTTCTAAACATTTTCAGCCACAATCTGATGAAAATCTCCCATTTCTGTGCTCCAGCTAGCATTTTAAAAAAAGAAAGAAAGAAAACAAACAAACAAACGGCTTCCATGTATGCCAAAGGGAACTTCCAACCATTAGTAATTGCAAAACTGGGGAGTGTGGGTAAGTGTCAAGATCACAGCTGGGGAAGGCAATGTCATTGATACAACTGAAGTCAAGCATTTTAAGTTTGTTCTTGCATTTGCTTTGAATTTTTGAACTGGATCTTCTGCCACAGTGTTATTATTGCTATGATTTTGGTCTAACTGTAAGGCCAACATATATTCTTTGCAAAAGAAAGTAACTGCATATGAGCATCTTTATGCTTCGAGTGTTTGTGACAGACGTTTAGATGGAACTAGTTCAGCTGCTTTTTTCTTTCATCAAATTTTGAACTAGCATCTGCAAGATGATGTGTCCTGTCAGCACCTATTATCTGTGCTGGATCTTTCCTCCAGGTTTGCAGCAGAAACACTGGTTTTCTTTTTGTCTTTTTTAAAACAGAAGACCTTTGCTATAATAACAAACAAATGCGTTCAGCAAAATCTGTAAATAAAGCAAAACTTCCTCTATAGCAAATAGGCAGAAAGACAAAAAATCTGGGGAAAAACCTGCTAAGATCTGCTTAATGCCACATAATGCCACATATTGCTATCTTTTATCTGTGTAATTCTTTATGCCTGTGTGCAGCACTCTCTGTATAATCTTGTAGTGCATTGAAGTAGAAATAGCCATCTTGTGTATTTTCCTGTCCACCAGGAAGTAAGCAGTAACATTGTACTCTCCATCTTAATGAATAGCAAAAGACACCACTTATCAAGCCGTGTTTGTTTATTCCATTATTACTTTCTCAAACCTGGTGTCCTCCATATGATTTAGACTTATTTTTAGGACTTGTCACCATTGACTGTGTTGGCTTCTAGAAACAGGCACCATCCTGAGGGAAGGATGTTCAAATATATATGGATGAGTGTTTTATCAGGATTCCATGCTGCTCAGAGATGCAGGAACCCTCTCTCTTGGTCTGTTGTCCCAGTAAAAACTTTCTTTACCACACAACTCAGAAAGCAGGGAGGTAGTCACCCATGCTTTATCTAGCATGTAAAGTAGGAGTGGACAAAAATGTAACATGTAGGTCATATGAGATTCCAAAGTATTTCTGGCAGTTCCTGCCCTCTCCTCATGCCCTACAGACTTTTTTTAAAAAAATGAACAAAATATCATTTGTTTCTCCTTAAAGGTCTTCAGGAGTTACAAGTCTTAGGATTCCCTAATCTTCCATGGTTATGGGTTTTTAATCCATAGTGGTGGCTGGGGGTATTTTACCTGCAAAGCCTCCAAAGCTGCCACAGTTGGCCTGGAGTATCTCATTGCTCTGTTAAAAAGACACTCAAGGCATTATAGGAAATGAAAAGTAGCTGCCTGACCACATTTTCTGGTCTGTAGTAAAGAAAGTTGTTAATGGGTTTTTCAATTTTCCATTTAGAAACAGAACAACATCCTGCCCTTCTCAACCTTACATAATGCAATGTTGGCTGAGTATTACTTATGGTGTTAGAATAGGGACCATTATCTTATTTACTATATCATTAAAAAAAAAGAAGTAAAATTGCTATGTGAAAATGAGTTATTTTTAACATGACACCTCCACACTGTTCCATGGGGTAAGGCGACAGACCTGTGGGAAGCAGTGGGGAAAGACCTTATGCTATATGAGGAACTCTGTTTTTTGTGATTAGGATCCAACCCATTCATCTGTTGACAAGTTCCAGTGATTTCAATGAGACTTACTTCTAAGTGTGACTGGGACTGAAACCTCACTTCCAGAAGCTTAACTAGGAAGCATCATTATAACTAGGAACATCTAAAGGGTGTTCTAGTGTTCTCTGGAGTACACTGCTAATTAATGAAGTCTATGCTTGGAAGACCTATTAATTATCAATTTATAAACTATTTTAATTGCAATTCTACTTTGAGAGAAATAAGTTCCTAATCATGCAACTAGATCTATTCTCTATATTTTATGAATGTTCTATCTTTTCTCCCATGTTTTATACTAATTGCTTTGGTTATGTTGTGGCCAGAAAAGAGACGAAGACCAGGTTTCCCGGGAAAAATCAAAAAGCCTTTTTTACTGTTAACAATTTACTTGCGCAAGGACGACAGCTATTTCCAGGACTGTCGTGTAGATTAATTAAAACACCTAAACTTTATACCTTTGGTCAACAACGTCAGCAATCAATCACATCTAGAGCTTAGCCCAACCCAGAACAGGAGAACAAAGACTTCATTCACTAATTGACACAAAATGATGCATATGGCCAAAATGAGGTAGCAGGGAGTACGCTTGACTCCCTTAGTTCCCAGACGCCTGAGTGAGTGTTGCAAGGCCATTCCTAAAATTGAGATAAGACAAAGACATCTGCTTTTTCACTCAGAAACTCAATTCAATTCGCTTATTTTCCTATTCAAGTAGCAATTCCTTGGATTTAACCCCTTCAGTTAGACCACACCTGGGATACTGTGTCCAGTTCTGGGCACCACAATTCAAGAAGGATGTTGACAAGCTGAAACATGTCTCAGGGAGGGCGACCAAAATGGTAAAAGGCCTTGAAACCATGCCCTATGAGGAGTAGCTTAGGAAGCTGAGTATATTTGGCCTGGAGAAGAAAAGGTTAAGACAGTGGTTCTCAACCTGTGGGTCCCCAGATGTTCATGGACTTCAGCTCCCAGAAGCCCTGAGCATTGACCATAGTGGCTGGGGCTTCTGGGAGCTGAAGTCCACGAACATCTGGGGACCCACAGGTTGAGAACCACTGGGTTAAGAGGTGACATTATAGCTATGTTTAAATATTTGAAAAGCTGCCACGAGGAAAATGAGGTAACTTTGCTTTCTTCCACTTCAGAGATTAGGACACAGAGCAATGGCTTCAAACTACAGGAAAAGAGATTCCATCTAAACATTACTAAGAACTTCCTGATGGTAAGAGTGGTTTGGCAACAGAATACACTTTCTCAGACTGTGGTGTAGTCTTTGGAAGTTTTTAAATGGAGGCTGGATGGCCATCTGTTAGGAGTGCTTTGATTATATACTTCTGCATGGCCAGAGGTTGGACTGGATGTTCCTTGTGGTCTCTTCTAGCTCTATGATTCTATAATTTTAACTTTTCATGTGATTTTTGTCTCTAAGTATTTGAACACATCCAATGTTTGCCAAGGATTGTCCATGGCTGAATCTGTTTCATCTATATTTGGTAAATAAATAGTGAGTCTGTAGTCAGATAGAAGATAGATAGTAATATTTTACGAGAAATACCACAGCTAATATTATTATCTGCTTACTGTTTGATCTTTGTTTATCTATACACAAGACAAGAAAATCAAAATCAGTCTCTGGACATTTCTGTCTTATGTCATTCTGAGATGTCTTCTGTCTTCTGTCATTCTGAGATGAATATTAGGAAGCTGTTAAAACACTCCACCGTCACCACCATCACTGTGCCCATGCCCCATGAGGCATTTCATATTGTTCTAGAAGATTCTATAACTTTTGGACAGCTTTTGCAGAGGCAGAAGGAAGGGACTGCTGCAGAAAGAAGTGCTGAATGTTGTCCCATGGGACTCTGAAGATTCATTGTATACATAAAAATACAGGCCTTTTGCACATACAGTTAGCCCTCCACATTTGCAGATTTCACTTTTGCAGATTTGATTATTCATAGATTATTTGCTGTCAGCCCTGCTACTGCCCTATGCCATTTTTAATAGGGACTGCAAGTCTTGTGAAACTGAGAAGCTGCAAATGAGGCTTGTGAGTTCCTATTAAAAATGGTGTGGGGCAGCAGTGGAGATGGCAGGAAGCCCCATCAGCCACCCACTTCTGCCCTATGAAGGAACCCTGATGCCTCAAAGGAATCCACAGTGGGTTGAATATGGTGATCATACTTTTGTGTGTGTAAAATATGGTTTAGGAGGGCCTAGAGTTATTCATGTTTTTTTTAACTTTCACGGGAGTTCTGTGCCCCTAACCCTAGCAAATATGGAGGGATGACTGTATTTTCAAAATATGGAAATTCTAACATGTGTTAAGAAAGTACTGAATATAAATATTCCTGAAGCTGCCTTTTGCACTATTACTGTAAGATGTTATCTACTTTAAAAAATCACTATTTTCATTAGTGAAATCCATTCTCTGGTTTAAAGAAACACATTTCTGGTGGAGAGAAGCTGTTTTGATAATAGCTGCTTAAGAATATAAAAGGAGACACAGTCTCCTGCTGATATGATTATGACCTAGTTTTGCCTATCAGTTCAAAGACAAAAGAAGGTGAGAATGTTTGAGAGAACTAAAAAGTGATTAATTGGTCTTGTTACCTGCCCCAGAATGCAGAGTGAAATTGGGACACTATTTTCCCAAAGCTAAATTCACAGAAAGCAGAACCAGCCCCCCTCTGATCAGCAGCTATTAAAATTTGACACTTCCAAATCTGAATATGCTGAGCTTCATGAGATAGCCGTGGAGTCATATGAATTGATGATATCAGAAACCCACTATCTATTATATGAGTAAGCTTCAGCTTTTAGCTGTTCCATAAGAAATGTTAACTGGGGAGCAAACCAGCCTGTCACAGACAAAAGCCAGGGTGCCACCTCTGGGAAGGTCCTTCCTCTGGTATCTACCCACTGTGCTTCAGATTCCAGAGAAACCCCAGAAGGGCTTTCATTGTTGATTTTTAGAATAGGAGCATGGATACATGGAAAGTAGTGATAAGTGAGGAGTCCAAATGAAGTCTGAGGCCCTTTCCGCATGTGGAGGGGGAAATAGGGGAAAACACACTAAAACGGAGCTTACCAGCAGCCGGATAAGTCCGTCGTCATGCAGAGCAGCACAAGCTCACTGCTCCGCAGTCCTACGGTATCCAAAATGGTGGCTTCAGCGTCCAAAATGGTGGCTTCCCGCTGGCAGAGGCTCTCCACCAACCGGAGAAGCTCACCAGCCTAAAGCCCGCCCCTGGCAGATCTGCAGACATGCACTAGCGTGCGCCTGCAAATCTGCACCGGAGTGTGGTGACGGAGCTGCACGGGGCTGTGCACTTGGTGCTTTTTAAAAACCTCTGAAAAGAGGATTTTAAAAAACACGCTGAGCCACCAGTTCCAGTCGCTTCGGAGCGGATTGAGGTGTGGAATTACAAAAAGTAGTCCGCCCCAGTCCACTCTACGGTGCAGAAGACCTCCGTCGGAGGTCGCTTTGCACCGTTTTAATACCCCGGTGCAGAAAGGGCTTGAGGCTCAGCAGGCTTCATCTTGATTTGCACTTCTGAAACTCTTTGCGTGCCAGATACAATCGGGATTCCTGAATTCTCTTTCTAATGGATCTCTATAGATGTGTCTCCCCCAAAATGAGTACATTTGAGAAATGTGGAGAGAAAATTGTGTCCATTTCAAAGTCAAGAAAAACACATAACTCCACATAACACACTTCAATCAATGGGACGGTACTCTAAACACTCAGGCTGGAAATCACTTCAGGGCAAGTCCAGCCTCATCAAGAACAGTCAATGCTGGGTGAGGGTTTCTGGGATAGGCCAAAAAAAGTAACTTTACCAAGATGTGAATCTGGACCAGTGTGAACCATCTATCAATAGCATTTCTGTCTTATCCAGACTGAGCTTCTGTTTCTTGTCTCTCAGGCAGTACTTTACTTGCCTAAAGCACAATTTCATCTCAGTAAATAGAAGACAGGGAACACAAATTGTCATGATAAAGTGTAGTTCTAGTACAGCTGAGTCAACACCCATGTCTACTCTCATGGGATACATCTGGAAGTCCTGGTGAAAAGGGAAGCTGTGCTGTTAACCCCTGCATTTTTTAAAAAAGTCCAGATATCTATCCTTCAGCATAGAAGAAGCTTTTAATAATCAGGCTACAAAAGAACAGAGATACAAGAGAGCCAAATCTATCTGTCTAGAGAATTCCCAAAGTGAATCCAGATCAAGGAAAATATTGATTTATGTTGCATTTCTGAGAGGGAGTCTGAGAGCATATGACACATAGTGTCAGCTACAAGAATCTAGGGCAGTGGTTCTCAAACTGTGGGTCCCCAGATGTTTGTGGACTTCAGCTCCCAGAAGCCCCAGCCACTATGGTCGATGCTCAGGGCTTCTGGGAGCTGAAGTCCAAAAACAGCTGGGGACCCACAGGTTGAGAACCACTGATGTAGGGACTATCAAGAAAGGAGATATGCCTTGTGGTTCTGATGTCAGTGTGGTAGTTTTAATGCAGACCTCAAAGGAGATGCCCAGTGTGATGAAACCTTAGCTCCAAATGAGTTTACTGCCCTTGGATAGCTATTTTAAGGGTCTGACTAAAACTCAGAATGAATTCTTTGTTTCACTAACATTGGAGACACTAGTCTCCACTGCATTCAAAGCAAGAATAGCAAACCTTGTTGAGATATTGGCCACAAAAAATCTCTATCCTTTTTGATCTCTAGAGCTCCTAAAGCCAGCCATTCTGCAAAGATATTTGCCTTGATAATAACTGGGTTTCTGACTGAAAATTATGCGTTTCCCTTTGTATAATCAGCTTCAAACACATGAATACTCTTCACAATTAACCATTAACAAAGAGGTCCAAGTTAATTAGGATAACTACAACCCCCATCCTGCCCTAACAGTGGTCCTTTTTGCACGGCATTTTCCATGCGAAAGGGCACCTGGAGCGTTGCGCGATTGTGAGGAGCAATCTGTATGATGCACTCACAATTGCGCAACGCTCCAGGGGCCAGCAGGTGCCGATCACGCACCTTTTCATTTTTGGCTAGAAGCTGAAAATGGTGTGTGATCACGCATTGCTCCTGGGCCCTGCATGCACTTACCTAGCGTGTGGAACCTCCAGAGTCACACCGATCATGCTTCTTGCCCCAGCGCAGCCTGAGAAGGTCCCAGGCTGCACTGCAGAAGGAAGAGGCGAGGCTCTCGTGCGAGCAGGTAGCTCGTGCGGAGCCAAAGGACCCTGGACACAAGAGCCTCTTGCCAGAGACTGCTTGCGCGATCCCCACACCCCAGCGCCGGAAGAAGGTAAGGTGCAGAAAGGGCCAGTGTGTCAAGCAAGCCTCAGTAACTGTGAATGGAGAATTGTACTTGATAGAAGTGTAATTCTGGAATTGCTTAGAAAGACCCATTCCTCAAAATCCTGAATAATGTTTCTGTTATTAATATATCATGGCAAATTATGCTTTGTATAGTTTCAAACAGGAAAGTTAAATTAGAAATGCTACTGTCCTATTCGTAAACATATTTATAATGCAAGATTATGAAAACTATTTTATTTTAAATTTTGTAAGATGGTTTAGATTCTATGCCTGGAGAAAGCCAGAGTATAAATTAAGTAAATAAAATAAACAAAGGTGGCTAAATGCTGTGCATACTGACTCACAGGTCTAATTAATATATTGTTACATGTAGAGATGTTGTCTGTTGCTGAATTGTGGGGGGGGGGAATCATAATACATTTTAGTCATTCTGGAAACTGGAAAGTGTTCCATAAACATTAAATTTTAACTTCTGGCTAGCTTCCCTCTCCATGTTGCAAGATTCATGGTAACTGTTACACACAGGCAGAAAGGTGAGTTGAGGCAAATGTCTAGGTTTTAATGCATTGCAGCAGATGTGAGAGACTCCTTTGTTAGATCTGCACACATAAATAACCAAATTAATATAGCTATGAAGAAGGGCATATTTCTAGGCTGGTAGATTACAAAAGGGGACAGAACAAGCACAATATAGTACTATCTAGATATTTTGAGAAATGAGGACATAAAAAAATGGAACATCAGCTACATCTTCAGCATAATACTCATACCGTAGAAATGGCTATATAAGGCCAGTCTGCATCTTAGGTCATTTTTCAGAGATGTGGTCTGGAATATACTACTTCCAGCGAGGACATATATAACAACACTTCTCAACACAAACAATCTACCAAAATCCAGATATCTGACACAATAAGGCTAGTTTAACTCTTCTAGCTGAGATCTGCCTTGCACTGTGGAGGGCATTTTCTTTCTTTATTTTTATGTGGAGGAACCTTCAGCCAGCACTTCCCTTATACTATTCCCTACACTGGTAATACTATATTACAGGCAGTGACACAGATTTTCCACCTCAGTGATCACTATACCTTTAAAGCAGGAGGCATTACCATTTGAAGAAATACAGCCTTATCCCTGCCCCTGAAAACCTCACCTAAGCTACTCCAGTTTTCTTACTATTACCATATGGATTAAATATGAACTTCTTCTAGAAATTCAAGTTGTTCGTTTTCTTAATTCAGCATCATATAAATTTATATTAGGCCAGACCATGTGGCAAACCACACAGATATTTTGTGCCCACCTCAGTTTTCACCAGCCCTTTCCCACAATAGGCTTAGTGCACAAATTTGTGGTAATGCTGCTTCTTTTTAACAGGTGGTCCACAAGCAATGTTGAGAGCAATATTGCCTGAGAACTCTCTAGGCTAAAAGCAGCCTTTAGATAGAATGGTGTAATATTTTTGATCCGGCTTGCCTCCCCACAGCTAGGAAATTATAGGCTGAAGAACTTCAGAGACTGGCCTGGACTGGCCTGGTGCTCAGAACAAGGCCAGGCTTTGGGGCTGAGTCCCAGCAAAATGATCAGGCACCAAGAGTCAGGACCGCCGAGACTCCTGTGTAGTAGAGACCCCTGAAGAATTACCAACCAGAAGTATCCTAGTTTATACCCATTTTTGCATTTGTTTAGTGGGCTCTTATATATCTTCTCCCTTCTTTGATATATTAATTTCATGTTTTAAACCATTTTATAACATCTTGTTTATTATTTTGTCATTGTTGTCAAAGTAGCCATATTGTTAACTGCTTGTGATATTCTTCTTTTGCACAGTATTCTGTGTTTTCATGTTTTGGAGAAAGATACATGCAAGTACACGAAATGCATAATGACTTGCCCGCCAGTCTTGAACACTCTGCACATTGAGCACCTTAGTATGTGCCTTGAACTGGCTAGGTAGATGGATGGAAGGTTGAGTAGGGACCACTCTTTGTTATTCTGCCTGAGCAAAACAGCTTGAATCTGTTTCATTTCTGAGATAACATCTCATTTTTTGATGGAAAGATTGCCTGCAGGGTTTTTCAGCTTAGATGAACCCAACTTTCCATTCTACTTAGACAGGAGACTGAGTTACACTGGGTTACAAGGACTAAAGGCCATTCTGTATCCCCTAAGCCAGTGGTTCTCAACCTGTGGGTCCCCAGATGTTTGTGGACTTCAGCTCCCAGAAGCCCCAGCCACTATGGTCAATGCTCAGGGCTTCTGGAAGCTGAAGTCCAAAAACATCTGGGGACCCACAGGTTGAGAATCACTGCCCTAAGCAGCTTGGTTCCAACCAATTTACATAAACAACAATAAAAATCTGATACTGATATTGGAATGAGGGAAGTACTCCATAAACAAAATATGTATATAAAATATAAATATAAAAATGTCCTTCTCAAAAATACCTCTGAGGCTTGGGACTTGCTCACACCACTCTTTGTATTCAAATGTTTGTCCATTTCCCACAAGGCATGTTAAAGGCAAGAGTGCAACTATCCAGAACAATCAGACCTGTTTGTTGGTATTTGCTTATAGAATATATATCCTTATATTTCTCCTAAGAGGGACTTCCCAGTATAGAATAAAGGAATTTTATGTGCAGCATGCTAAATGTAGAAAGAAAAGGAAAGCCACTAAAGAACACCTCTTGTGAAAATCTCATTTATCTTTTCCTCCTGCCTCGCGTTGCCAAGGGCTCTGGGCTTATTTAAGGACTACCACTGAGAAATGCAATTCATATAGGTTTTGTAAAAAGTGGAGATTGTTGATTTAAGAGAGTAACCCCGAATTAATTTTTGTAAAAAGTCTAGCCTCAAGCATTATAATCATTTAAAGAAGCTCAAAGAGTGAGGAGGAAATACATTTACTGAAATTATAACATCAGATTAATGAAATATCAGCATTAAAACAGAAAGTGAAATATATAAAAATTGGAGAATTATTTTTTTTCAAAGTAAACTGAAGAAAATGTGTGCAACCTTGTTGAACTTATTGCTTGAGATATACACATTCAAAATGAATCTGTGTAATTCATAACTACTTTACTAATGGAAACTATTGTACATCTTCATGATATGTATTATGGCAGAGGTGGGCAATGGTAGATGATGGGAGCTGTGTTAGCCCATCAAGAGATCTTGAAGGCATCTGATCCTGCTCTCTATGGGACATGGGTTCATATTTTTGGGCTCTTCTGGGCTCCAGAGGGTATTTGGGAATAATATGGTATTTTACACTCAATAGCCAAGATTTCTGATGTTTGTATTTGCATTTTACATATATATGTACATATACATACATGTATGTACGTACATAGTTTTCAAATTAATAAAATTAAAACTGATCACAGATAACTCAACTGAAATTTACTTTGGAAGTTAAATGGAGTAGGTGAATTAATTTCTTAATTATTCAGATATTAATTTGAACTCCAGACTGGGAACAGATATCACCCCACCACCTACTACTAATGCGCAGTAGTCACATCATTGATATGCAGTGGGTTAATAAGCATTAGACTCTTTCTAATGGCATTACCAATGGAGAAACCAGGGAGAGAGCACTTGGAAAGGAAGACTTGACTTCTCAGGCCCTAGATGCTGCTGTATATGTCCACTTCAGCTTTCAAGGATGGTGGCAACTATAACAAAATATAATCCTATTATCCAAGAAGTATTTGATGGTTGCAGTAAGCATCTGTGATAATTCCCATGAATGCTTCCATATATGCCTCTCCTTGCAGTTCTTGCTATACTGATGGCATTCATTAGGAATTCACATAGGTTTTGATGGACTCCACAGATGGTGGGGAAGGAAGGGTTAATAAGACCTTGCCACTTGAAATATTCAGACATACTTCTGACCCCTTTAAACATAGTACTTGGTTAGATTATATTTGCCACTTTTGAACACAATAGCTAAATTATAGGATAATATGGAAAGAAACAGAGAAAACATATCAGAATGCACAAATTAAATAGGCCAGAAAGAATATGGGTCTGTTTTACACAACAGCTGAATGCAGCCCTGGATCCCAGATGGGCAAATTGGAATAAACAAGGTAAATCTTGTTAGAAAACGTATGTGCCAAATGTGTTCATATTTCATATTCCATATAACTATAAGAGGCTTTTCACCCCACTCCTTGCTTCGATAAAGTTTCAATGTGTTTAATATAAAATATAGATTTGATATATCTTCTGATTCCATGCTTACATGATAAAGGTTCACTGTAAATTCAATGGATCCAAAGGATTAATCCTCAAGGTACATATTCAGGGAAAGACCATTGATTTCAACTGGCCAGAATCATTGATTAAACTCTAGTTTCATTAACTGGTAGACCACAAGCTGAACATGATCAACAGTGTGATGCAGCAGCTAAAAAAACTGATGCAATTTTAGGGTGCATCAATAGGAGTTTAATGTCTAGGTCAAAGGAAGTAATAGTACTACTCTATTTTGCTTTAGTCAGACCCCACCTAGAATACTGTGTCCAGTTCTGGGCACCACAGTTCAAGAAGGATATTGACAAGCTGGAAAGTGTCCAGAGGAGGGCAACCAAAATGGTAGGAGGCCTAGGAACCCTGTCCTATGAGGAGTGGCTTGGGGAGCTAGGTATATTTAGCCTGGAGAAGAGTAGATTAAGAAGCAATGTGATACTGTATTTAAATATTTGAAGGGATATGATATAGAAGATGGAGGAAGGTTGTTTTCTGCTGCTCCAGAGACTAGAGCAAAATACAGGAAAAGAGATTCCACCTAAACATTAGGAAGAATTTCCCGATGGTAAGAGCAATTCAGCAGTGGAATATGTTGCCTCAGAGTGTGGTGGAGCCTCCTTCTTTGGAGTTTTCATAAACAGAGGCTGAATAGCCATCTGTCAGAAGTATTTCGATTGTGTGTTCCAACCCAGCAAGGGGATCAAACTGGATGGCCTTTGTGGACACTTCCAGTTCTATGATTCCATGACACCCAAAGTGGGTTGAGAAGAAGAACAGACACTATAGATTATATTGCAAACATATACTGGCTAATGGAGTGTGCCACAGAGTTTTAGAAGGCAATCAACCTGTGATTTATAGATCATTAAAAAGTATGGATCGCTCTAAAAGAAATGGGAGTGCCACAACATTTAATTGTCCTGATGTAATCTATACTCTGGACAAGGGGGCACTGTAAGGAGAGAATATGGAGAAATAGAATGGTTTTCAATTTGGAAGGGGATCAGACAAAAGTACATTTTATCACATTATCTGTTTGTTTAATTTACCTACCAAACATATTACACAGGAAGTAGGGTTAGCCTCAGAAGAAAGAGATGTGAAAACTGAAGGAAGAAACTTCAACAATTTGACATATGCAAATGACACACTGATAGCAGAAAATAACAAATACTTGGAAAGTCAAGTAAGAAAGTCCACAAGCAAGAGTTACTATTGAATATTAAGAAAAGAAAAGTAATGATTACAAAACATTTCTGGAACTTTTCTATAGGTGATTAAGATATTGAAACAGTTAATGACTGGCTCAGTCATAAATCCAAATGTAGTCACAAAATTAGAAGACCTGGAAGGACAACTGCAAAGGAGCTAAGTAAGGTCTTCAAGCATAAAATTATATTGAGAGAGTCTTTACCAACTGTTGCTCTTCCTCCTGGAGAAAAGTGGCATGTGGGGTTCTTCAGGGTTCTGTCCTGAGCCCAGTGCTATTCACATCTTTATAAATGACATGGATGATGGAACAGAAGGCGTGATTATGAAATTTGCAGATGACACCAAAGTGGGATGCTGGGAGAGAAGCTTAACAAGACTACCTTAACAAGAATTATCTTAACAGATTGGACAGCTGGGACAAAACTAACAAAATTAATTTCAACAGGAGGAATCATAGAATCATAGAAATGTAGAGTTGGAAGAGACCACACGGTCCATCCAGTCCAACCCCCTGCTATGCAGGAACACCCTCAAAGCACTCCCGACAGATGGCCATCCAGCCTCTGCTTAAAAACCTCCAAGGAAGGAGACTCCACTACACTCCGAGGCAGCATGTTCCACTGCCGGACAGCCCTGACTGTCAGCAAATTCTTCCTGAGGTTCAGGTGGAATCTCCTTTCCTATAGCTTGAATCCATTGCTCCTTGTCCTGGTCTCTGGAGCAGCAGAAAACAAGCCCTCTCCTTCCTCTACATGGCATCCCTTCAAATATTTAAACATGGCTATCACGTCCCCTCTTAACCTTCTCTTCTGCACACTAAACATACCCAGCTCTCTAAGTCTGTCCTCATAGGGCATGGCTTCCAGGCCTCTCACCATTTTGGTCGCCCTCCTCTGGATTTGCTCCAGCTTGACCATGTCCTTCTTGAATTGGGGTGCCCAGAACTGGACACAGTATTCAAGATGAGGTCTAACCAAAGCAGAGTAGAGTGGTACCAGTACCTCCCTCAATCTAGACACCATATGCTTGTTGATGCAGTCGAGAAAAATGGAATGCACAAATATAGGATGGGTGATATTTTGCTCTCCTTACCTGTGGTCTCTCGATGTCTGAACATGAGTGAATATGACCACGTCAAGTCCTGTGCCTAAAACAGTGGTGACATGCACATGGATGTGCTGAAGCACCTGTGTGCACATTGCTGCCATTTAGTATTATGGGATGCAAGCATTCATGTTTTTTCTTTTACATGGGGTTTCTGGTAAAGATACAGAGGGTCCACTGTACATGCAAAAAAGATCTAGCTATCTTAGGAGATAGCAAGCTAAACAGGGGTCAACAGTGTATGAGTCAAAAAAGCCCATGCAATTCTGGTCCACATTACCAAGAGTACTGTGTCCAGATCAATGGAAGCAGCAGTCCCACTCTGTTCTGCCTTGGCCAGACCTCACCAGAAAACTGTGTCTGGTTCTGGGTACCACAATTCAAGAAGGATATCAACAAATTGGAATGTTTCCAGAGAAGGGCACTCAAGATGACCAAAAGAAGACAGGTCTTATGAGGAATGACTGAAGGCACTGGGTATGCTTAACTTGGAGAACTTATGTCATCAGAAAGATGAGCAAGCCTGTTTTCTGCTGCTCTGGAGACTAGAACATGAATTAATGGACTCAAATTACACAAGAGATTCCATCTAAATGTTAAGAAGAACTTTTTTTTCTTTAAGAGCTGTTTGATAGTGGACTAGATTGTCTTAGAGGCTAGTGGATTCTCCATCTGCAGACATCTTTAAACAGAGGTTGGATGGTCATCCGGGTCTTATCCTGGGCCCAATGTTGTTTATTCTTGCATGGCAGGGGGTTGGACTAGATGGCTGTTGTGGTCCCTTCTAATTCAATGATTCTGTTTCAAAGATAGGTGACCCTCTCTTTGTGCATGAGCCACCATTGGTGGAAATACGTTTGATGTATCACATACTATAGCAGTAGATGTACAACCATATGGGAAATCACTCTAATGTCTGTCTATATAGTTAAGAGGACTTAACAAAACATTGTCACCTAAAACAAACTAAATCAAACAATAAACTGGGAAGCAACAGCCTATAAAAAAAGATGTTATTACATAGATGGAGACTGTAGACAATGGATTCTCCATGTATTTCTCCATGCCCTTTGTGTAAGATTGTTGTTGTTGTTGTATGCCTTCAAGTAGCCCTCAGGCAAACCTATTACTGGGTTTTCTGGGGCTGGGAGTGTGTAACGTGCCCAAGGTCACCCAAGGTTTCCATGGCTGAGTGGGGAATCGAACCTCAGTCTCCAGAACCGTGGTCCAATGTTCAAACCACCACACCACACTGGCTCTCTTGCATAAATACCATTTGTTAAATTTGTATCTGTATTTTCATGCAAGGTGAAAGACCAAAGTGAAATGAAACTAAAGTAATCTTAGGAATAAGAAAACATACCAACATTTTACAATGTTCACTTACCAGTTTTTGTATCTCAGTGTAAGTAAAGCAGAGATCTCCCTTCATGGTTGTATTTAATTGCTTAGATGGTTGCAAACAGGCTAATAGCTCTACAACTTTGGATACATTCCAGCTTCTTTAAACTCAGTAGCAGTTATGTCATTTACTTCAATAGACTCTTTCCCACCACCATCGTTGCTAATATTAACTGGACATGAACGCTGAGACAATTAGTATAATAATCCTCAGATATCAGGGTATACACTGAGCACATTCTTGTGCTTCTCAGTTGGCTAGATTCATTAGTGAGACTATAATTCTGCTTAGCCTTGTGTTTTGGTCTATTATCTAAATTCTAATAAAGTAGTAAACATTTTACTATACTGACAGCCAGGGTACAGAACTAGGTGCTTCAATAGCCTAATTTGCTAATCTTTTTCTACAGCGCTTTGCATGTTAACAGTATTAATGTTATAATAGTATTATCATATTATGAGTTTGAAAATGCTTTTGCACATTTGATGATTTGGTCCATTAATGCAGAGTAGCATGAGTGCATAGAATATCTGGGAGGAGGCACTGAAAAGTTTATTTCAAATTAATTTCACTACAGACTAGATCAGTTTGAAGTTTGATAATTATTTTTGCTTAACATGGATAGACTGTGGTATAAACGAAATCAGATGTCTGAAAGAGAAAGACATAGGCCATTTCCACCCTACACTGTTACAGTGCTATTATTCCATTTTCAACATCCTACAGAATCCTGGGGTTTGCAGTTTAGGGAGGGGAATTTAGAATTCTCAGCCAGAGGGCTCTTTGGCCTCAGTAAACTACAAATCCCAGAATTCCACAGGATGTGAATGTGGAATAATAGCACTATAACAGCATAGGGCAGAAATGACCATAGTTTTTGAATACATGGAACTAGATACCATGCAATAGAAACAAGACTCCGAAATCTAGCCAATTCTATCAACAGGCAGGGCTTGTCCCCTTTTATTCCCTCCACATCCCTCTGAAAGATGTTAGATGAAGAAACAATAGCTTATGTAAAGTTACTCTGTGATTTTATAGCTAAGCCAAGTTTTTAACCCAATTGCCCTTACTCTGAGTTATGACATTTTATTGCCTACCAACATCGGCTCAAAGACATATGGAAATCTCTGCAACTGGAAAAAGAGATCCAGATGATAGGTACAGCATAAATAACATAAGTGTGTTTAGAACTAAGGTGGAAAAATCCATACAAGCATATTGTGTCTGAAGGAACCACAGAAGGAAACAAGAGAACAAGACTGGGGGTGGGGGGGTGCGTGGGCAGCACCAAATATGAAAGAGCAAAAAGAGGTCAAGTCTTCTAATAGCACTGAAAAAAATTGAGAAAGTTAATGAAAGGTAGATTTTCCAATGTGCTTTGATAGAAAACACCTTAAGGGTTTCAAAAATTATTATCATTTATTTATTAAGATAAAACAAATTCAGTATCAGGACAGAAGTTAAGTGAAATGATGTAAGTCTAGTGTGAGAATCTGAGAGCTAAGAGTGACTAAATACTAGAGCAGTTATGAGCACTGTGATGGAGGCAAGGGCTTTACCCTCCCCATGACTCTGTGAAGGTCACACAAGAATTCCCAGCACAATTCATTTCAAAGTGATCTCACATCACTTTTGGTTTCATTTTCATGGCCATTTTTGGCCATTTTTTATTGGGGGGGGTTGGGTCATTTTGGTCAGAGAGACTGAGAGGATGAAAAAGGTGCATTTTGCAGAACTTTTGAGCTGTTTTTACTTCTGGGTTTGGTTTGTTTAAAAACACCGGTGACATTTTAAAAACTCTGGCTGTTTGGAAATTTTTCAGGGGCCACAATATGGGGTCCCAAGGTCCACATATGACAAGCAGACCACAACTGCCTCACCACTGTAATAGGGATAGGAAAGTCAGTGAAAATTAGTTACATTTTCAATATTCATATTCACTACTTGAAATGATTTTTAAAACATTTACATCAATTGCAAGTCGGTCTTTAAATATATATTATATTACTACTCTAAAAACCTTACCGGAATGAATGGTGATGATGATATTTATTTCTAGCCTGCATTTTTAGCAGTTTGGGGTCCAAAGTATATAAACTTCATGTATTTGTGCCACCACCACAATTGCTGTTTTTGGACTGATTCACTGTACTAATCTTGCAGATCTCTAGACTGCTAGTTGAACTGACAAGGATGCCTGCAATCCCACAGCTACCAGTATTTTGCACCTCTAAAAAGCCCCACTTCAGCAGTCACTTTCCACTCTGTTTTTCAGATGATTAAAAAAAAAAATCAGTAGAGAGTTATTTCAGTGCACCAGCAGTTCCAAATTCTCACTTTCATTCAAAGTATTGTGTATAACTTGAAGTGACAGCATCCTATGACTCATCTCTGCAACAGTGCTAGTATTCCAGTGCTAGTGTGTGTATTATTGCTGATACTTGTTAGCCACAAGTGGCAGGTACTTAGAACTGGATCCCCATAGGATTGGATGAGGCTTACCCTCTCTACTGGTCCAGGCATTTGTTGGTTAGTATGCCATGCCAATCATACTGAGGTACTGAAAGGAAGAAAAGGTATAATGGAAAAGGTATAATAGAGCCCCTAGATTTATAAATCAGAAGGGAGTATGGAAGGTATGGAGTCTTGGAAGAATATGCATATCTTGCATTTGAAGGACTTGAGACTGGTGAGTTTCAAGAGTTCTTGTAAAATTTGGTTATAAAAGCAGCACGTTGCCCTACAGAAGTTATTTGACATTAGACATAAGATCTTTTCCCTCTATATAGAGAGATGTAGGGTTTTTGGGCATTTCTTAGTGACATTGATTTGCTCAGCTGTAAATCCAGAAGGAGACATGTTATTAACTCCAGGCCATTTCTGCACAGGGCGAGGGAATTGCCCTGCACCACTACTTACCAGATCTTCTGGCTCCCCAGTCAGGTCCAGGCTGCTCCGGAGCAGTGCGTGCTCATCGCTCTGCACTGCTCTAGCGTCGAAAATTGCGGCTTCCAGTTGGTCGAGGGTCTCGACCAACTGCTGAAGCTCGCCAGCCTAAAGCCAGCCCCCGTCAGATCACAGGTTTGCATTGGTGTGAGCCTGCGAATCTGCACAAAGGAGCAGGCTCGCAGTGGTGCGCTCCATGCTTTTGAAAGACCTGATTTTTCCGGTTTTTCAAAAGCACACTGGACGACCACTTGCAGTTGTTCCGGAGTGGGCTGAGGTGCAGATCTACATTAAGTAGTCTGGACCCAGTCCGCTCCCAGGTGCAGACGTCCTCCCTGGAGGACGGACTGGACCGTTTCAAATACCCTGTGCGGAAATGGCCCTAGTAGGAAGTAATCTTATAATAATGCTTTCATGTTGACATGTTCATGGCTTGTTCTCAAGAATTGTGATTGGTGTGGTGTGGTGGTATAACCTATGTCACCCATACAGTCTGACAAGATATGAGTGGAGGGAACAAGTGTGTAATAAAGATAACAATAAGAGATAGACCACTAAATTATTATATTCTAGAATGATCATCATGTTGAAAAGGCACAGCATTACGAGTAACCCCCTTCACACAGAGCCAATGTAATATAACGAATAGAGGCTGGGCTTGGGAGATCCAAGCTCTCCTTCCCACTTAGCCATCAAACTCACTTGGTTACATTGGACCAGCCACCTTCTCTCAGACTGATTTCACAGGGCTGTTCTGGGGATAATGTGGGGAGGAAGGCCATATACATTGCCTTGAGCTCACTGGAGGAAAAGTGGGACACAAACATAACAAAAAAGAAAGAGAAGGAATGTTAGTAGAAGAATCTTGCTCTTTAATGTGACTGAACCTGCATCCCTATAGTGGACCTGGGAGATAAAAATAAATACAACCTAAAAGATTTAAAGTATCCAGAAAAAGTTATATTCCACAATACAGCAAAATCTACAGGTGAATCTGCTGAGTCAAAATTGGTAAGTGCCCTGATCAACATCATTTTTGTGGATTTTCCAAATGTATTTTGTGATGATGTTTATATTCTTTCTGAAATATGTCAAAAAAATGCCTTTTCCACTCCCTTATAACCCATACTTTTTACTGAGTCATTTATTTTATTTAACTTTTCCATGAAGTATGTTGAGTTATTCAAAATATAAATGCGTTGGTTTATATTTTGATACATATTTCCACAAAATAAAAATATAAAAGCACATAAAACACTTTGACAGAGTGATATAAAAAGAAGTCAAAAGCCATTTCTATTCTTTAGAGAAAGAATAGAAAGTCATGTCAAATGAACCAAATAAAATGGTCAGTGTCCAGAGTTCACTGCCGCTGGATGTGACAATGTCTCCAGTGCATTACATGACTTTAAAAAGTATTAAATTAATGAAGGAATGGCTGCTTGTCATTATGAGTATACACTTACCTTTTAGTTAAGAAGCAGCGCTGAATAGCAACTGATGGGAGCAACAATTGAAGAGTGCTTGTGAACACTCCAGACAAAGGATGCTGGACATGATGGACAGTTTGGTCCAGCAGGACTCTTCTTACACTCTTACTATTGCCTATTTCCTCAGAAAAATGACTAATCATTAAAGAGACTTCCTGCAGTAGTTCTGCAAGCCATTCTGTTAAAGAAAATCCAAAAAAATAATTATTTTGTACACATTTGTTTAATGTGGGAAATGACTGTATTAACACCTTTAAAGATATACAGTTGATCTTGGTTTCGTTATTGAATAGACATGTGTGCAGTATCAGCAGGAAAGGAATGGATTTTTTCCCCCTGCAAACACAAATGACTGCTTGAACTCAGCTATTGTCTGAAACTTAGAAATCTCACTTACAAACTTATCCCCAAGTTTAATAGCTACAATGTATTTTGGTTTTTTTTTAATAACTGCAAACATTTTCTGCTAAAGATCCATGGGAAAACAAGTAGGCTATTTATTTTTTATTTATTTCATTTTATCCCAGTTTTCTATTAAATAATATAATGCTCGAACTGGCTAACAAATATTACCAAAAACAAATGAATCAATAACACTAATCAATAATTGATTATTATATAGTTTTACAGAGCAATCTTGTGAAAGGAGAGGAAGGAGGTTGGAGAGAAACCAAGATGTCCTTTTCTTGTGTTCTACTTAAGCAAGGTAGAAGTTGTGGAAGTTTGAGTTTTGTCCATTTTCAATTGTTTTCATTTGTGTGTTTTTTAAAACAAGTTTCTCTCCCATTGCTCCCAGTGAGAGGGAAATAAATTCTGCTGGCTAGAGGCCTGATCATGGAAGTTCAATCAGCCCTGGATAGCACTTGGATGGGAGACATGAATACCAGGTGCCATAGGCTGCAGTTCAGAGGAGGGAACTGGCAAAACCCCCTCTAAGTATTCCTTGCCTAAGAAAACTCTATGAAATTCATGAGATCACCATAAGTTGACAGGTGACTTTAGACACACACACACAGAAATCTTGATACCCTAAAAGGTGGGAGACCTTGAGGTCTGCCAGCAGTGCAGTGTCTCCTTATAATTTGGAGAATTATTAGCTCAAAGAAAGTCTGTGAGAGGAGGATAATAGTGGAATCTTTTCACCTGTGTATACCAGTACTAACTGTAGAGATTATTCCAGTTAAAAGTTAAAAGGGGTATTTTATTGGAAATGAATAGACGTACACAAGAAATTAAGCAACCTATTGAAGGAAAAGGCGATAAAGGTTGGATAAAGATTTTTGGGAGAGGTTACCACTCCTGGAGCAGAAGACTGAAAAGGAGGAGAAAGGGGAGTCTGGAGAGTAGCCATCATGATGCCTGAAGTGCCAGCAAAGTACCTGGGCTGGAACTAGGGCTTTTATACTCTATTTCCCACCCTGAAAGGTTGTGTGTTAATTGCTTTCTGGCAGAGCAAACAACAAATATCTGGAATGGCTTATCTCAACTTGTCAGGGGTTTTTGTCTAATCCTCTTGAACTTATGACCTGGCCATACTGCGGTTATTCTGACCTAGCACACACTTACAGCCAGTGTCCTGCTACCACATGCTTTTACACTCATGTGCCCAGTTTTATAAAATAATATTCCTCATCAATTTTGCCATCCTGCAGGATGGAGGTCATAAAGAATGGTAACAGGCTGGTGTTGCTTTTCCAACTTTCCAGAACATGTTGAGGGAACAGGAGGCAATGACTAATTGCCATAATCCTGGAATACTTCTTTCTGCTCTCTCCAAATCCAGCATTGGAGTTCTGATGCTTAAAGAGCAATGACTCTGGGTCTTCCTGTAGGCTTCCTGAAGAAATATACAGTACCTCTCTCCAAAAGTGCAGATCTGTTTCTTTCTCTCTCTCTCTCCAGATGGGTAGACCTCAAGAAGTAGTTTCTTCCATAGAACTGTGCCCTTATACAAGTATACCTCAGTTTCCACAGTTAATGTGTTTCTGGGTATTATTTCTCTAACGGAAAATTTGGTACTGGGGCAAAAATAATATGGGAGGAGTAGGGAATGGTTCCTAAAGCACAAAAAAGAAGAGCTGTTGAACATATTTCAGCAAACTTTTTTTAAAAAAATATGCACTATTTCTTATGAAATGAAACTGCCAGGTCCAGTAAACTTGCATAAGTAAACAAACAAGCAAACAACAAAGAAATATTTTGAATCTTCTAAACAGCAGGTGAAGCCTTCTTCCAAAATGCAGTCAGGATTGACTTCTATGAGCTTCCCCTTTTCTTATGATTTCCATTTGGTGGCCAGACTTCTGAATCTATACTTTTTAAAATGCTGCAGAGGGAAACAGGCAGACATATCTGCTCCCCCTTTTCTCTCTGCTTTGCTGTTCATGCATAAGAGACTTCAGAGGCAACCGGTGTCTACCTTGTCTGTTGAGCATGCCTCCAAGTCACCAGCCCACTTATGGAGACCTCATGAATTTCATAGGGTTTTCTAAGGCATTGCAATACTCAGAGGTGGTTTTGTCAGTCCCTTCCTCTGCAATATAGTTTAGGCAGATACATATGGTTAAGCAGGATGAGTTAGAATAGAATCCTGTTCTTTCCCAGCTCAAGTTTTATTGCATTTTTCACTGCAGTCACGTTGCTGAAAAATTGAAAGTCTGTATTTCTCCAGCCCTCCTTCATTATTCTCACAATGCCAATGCTGCTAAAGAAACATTCAGCCAGATAAAGGATAAGAAGAGAAAGTAGGGTTGACCATGCATAAAAGGACTCCATAGAAAGTACTCATTTGTCAGACCCTTTGTTAACTGAGGTATGTTGGTACATTTTAAAATGTATTAAAAACTTACACAGCTATGCTATTAACAAAGAATGAGTAGCATTTATTTAGCATTCTTACATTTATAAAAGTCAGAATATGAATGCTACTTCACACTGACACTACAGTCTTTATTATTTTTTTAAAGGATGGTTGGATGATTTTGCAGTGTTCCAAATTCTCTAGGGTAACAAACTGCAAAACACTTAAAATTCTTGACTTTGCAGCTTAGTTCTGCTGCTGGAACATATGAAACAGAAAGTTCTAACTTCTAAAAAGCTGCATAAATAATGTGACATTGTATGTGAGCTTTAGGACTTGTTTGTGGCCTGTGGGTGAAATCCATGCTCATTAAAAATAGTAACAAAATCTTCCTTATTGTAATATGACTTGATGACATAAATTGGGTCTAAATAAATACATTTGAAAATATAGTGTTGATATATTCAATTAGTAACTCAGTCCTCTGCTAAGATGATCTACACATATTTTATTTGCACATTTCCAAAATTTTAATTAGATACACTATTTCAACTGGAATGGAAACACCTTAATTTTGTAACTCCTTTTTTTTTAATCTTTTTGAGAAGCAACTGAAACAAAGAAATGACAGGCCATGTAGATCATGTACATAAGCATTAATGGAGAGTGGAAAAATGAAGACACACCACATTAACATACCTACCTGTATACAGATGCATGGAGATGGTGTTTAGAATCTCTGCAGCAACAGACAGTGAAATGTGTGTGGTCTACTGTCTCTGAGACTGGAATTAGATTTGGAGCTATGTGGCTGCTGCCCAAAAACTGTAGTCACATCTCTTCCTTCTTGCAACAGAGAATGATCTACTGACTTCATGTATTATTTGAGGGCTTCTCTTAGGCAAAGTATTTGGACTTGTGATGGACTAGTGAACTAAGTACATCTTTGGTCTGATTCAGCATTACTCCTATTTTTTTTTTTGTTACCTCTCCTACCGTTTATATGTAGTATTACAAAACATATAATTTGATGCCCCTGTATATCAGGATCCCCATCACACAAGCAGCAGGAAATGAAGTGGAAAAGTATTAGGGAAATTCAGTCAGCTGACATCACAGCACATATTTTGTGGTAATCAACATTATGAGCAGTGAAGAAGATTAGACACTGGGTAATTGCTGGTGTAGCAACAGCTCCTGTAATACAAATTCTGACTTTACAACGCATACTTCCATTGCTGTTCTAGCTAAAAATTCTACTTACCTCAATATGTGAAGGACAAAAATACTTTCACAGAGACAAGTCACACATAGTTTGAGACAAATTATGTTGTAGCTATAATGTCTATATTGTTTAGTAATATGTTTGTTTCTAAGGATAAGTCTTACATGAAAGAAGTAGCAGTTTATTCAAAGCAGACGCACTTTGGCATTTCTCCTGAAAAGAAAACCTACACGCAAACCTCAGGGGTAAATTACAGAAAGTGAACAGCAGATCTGGGTTTTAGCACGCACACGAGTGAACTCCCTTTGGTGGAATTATGGCTCAATAGTAAAACCAAAGGAGAATGTTTATATCATATTGATTTTAATTTTTTGATGTGACAGACTGATTATAAAACATGCTTACAGTGTGTCTATATGTTTATTTGTGTTTCTATGTGAGAATATAAGAAAAGTGAATTCCTTTTCAGCATTGTCACTACTTCCTTGGAGGTTTTTAAATAGAGGCTGGATGGCCATCTGTCAAGAATGCTTGATGGTGTTTTCCTGCATGGCAGGGGGTTGGACTCAATGGCCATTGTGGTCTCTTCCAACTCTGTGATTCTATGGTTCTGTACTTTTCATAAATATACAAACAAAAATATTCTTAATACACAAACTGAAACCATACTTTAATATGTTTAATATCTTTTGTTTGACTATTGTTGTTGCTGTTGTTGTTGTGTTCCTTCATTTCTGACTTATGGTGATCCCAAGGTAAACCTGTCATGGGGTTTTCTGTGCCTAGGAGTGGGTGACGCACCCACCATCACCCAGTAGGTTTCCAGGGCTGAGCAGGGAATTGAAGCCTGGCTTCCCCGGCTGTGGTCCAATGCTCAGACCACTATACCACACTGACTGTAGAGGCTACTTAATTACCATTAAGAAGAACAAAAATGTGAGACTGCTTAAAGTTTCAAAGCAATTCCTTTTAAATTACTGCCAAACACAGGTCAATAAATGGCCAGATCTGAATAAATTACTGATGCAAATTATGCTAATAAGTTTCCCATCTCATAATTTACTCATGAGAGAATACCAAGTCAATGCATCCATTCAAGTGTAACAAATATCACAGTACAACATGATGCTACCTGTGATCTGAAATGGCAGTTCTAAAGATGTGCTGCCCTTCATTCCTGTTCTAAATCTCCTACCTGAGGTAGCTGTCTGTTTTGCTGGGAGAGATAGCACATCCTCTTTAGAAAGGAAGCAAAGGACAATCCTAACATTAGTATTCAATGATCTGCCTTAAAACTTGAGGATCTTGTCTAGTTCCTTCATAGCTGCCCTTCCAAGTCCTAGTCTTCTTCCTCCAAGTCCTACTCTTCTTCTGATTTCTTGACTGCCGTCTCCATTCTGATTAATGACTGAGCCAAAGCATGGAAAATCTTGGACTATTTCGACGTCTTCATCATCTGCTTTAAGGCTGACAGTACCTGATGGTACCAGGGCACAAAGCATGGAAGGACAGATTAATTCTGGTCCTACGCAGTAACTCTGCAGGGCATATGATAAAGCCAGGTATAGTGTACAGATCAAAGAACCCACGTGCTCTTAAAAACAAGATTTTTCTGCCTATATTCTGGCAGCATGATAAGAAGGCATTGGTGACAGCAAGCTTGTTTGCAGAATGGTTTCACCAATAATTCATCTCAGATGTGAAAAATATTTGTGCCACAAAAGTTTGGCATTTAAACTTCTATTAATAGGGGACAATACACCTGGTCATCCTGAATCTGTTTGCTATGAAAATGTTAATGCCATCTTCTTACCTCCCAGTAAACCTCACTGATCCATCCCCTTGACCAGGGTATCATTCATTTTGTCAAGGCCACATATCCTCGCCTGGTGTTTGAATGCATCATAGCAGCAGTTGGTGCAGATCCTAATGTGGTCATAATGCAGTGCTAGAAATCCATCAGTATTGCTGCTGTAACAACATTCATCCAAACTGCAATGGATGAATTAAAACCAGAAACAGTAAATACCTGCTGGAAGAACTTATGTAGTGATGTGATGGAGGATTTTCATGTGCCCTCCACAAGACTGAGGGAGAAGTTGGAAGAATCATTAACACAGTAAGACAAGCAATTTCTGACTGCTGGACAAGGAAGTGGAGAAACATATTGATAGACCTGAGGAACTGTTAACCAATGAGGAACTGGCACAACTTGTTAAGAGCTCTTCAGAGGAAGGAGGAGGAGAAGGGGAAGGAGAAGAAATAGATCCAGTCATGTGGATGTTAGAGAAGTTTACCAAAGTCTTTCAAATGGCACAGGCATTAAAGGACAAAATTACTGAATACGATACCTGGAGGGAATGCAGCATTCTCATTTCAGTGTTCTTCCAAACGGTTTTAGCAACTGAGGATAACCAGCCATTGACAACATCCATTCCTGACATCGCCACTGAACCACCCACAGCCTCTGCTTTGTTGGGAGATTATTTACAGCACCAACACAAAATTATCTCCGAAGCTGATGCTCTCTGGACACATTGCCTCAGAGGCAATCATATATAGCAAGTTTCAAACAGTAAAAAGCGTGTGTAGCAGAGTACAACTACAACAAAAGGACATTATTGCTCTGACCACTCTACCCACTGGTTAGTTACTCACAGACACAGTTTGTCATCCAAAATACCTGGAGGCTTTAATCTTCTCAGTTGCGATATGTATATCTATATACAGGATATGCAGATCAATAGCAGATACACAAGCAGAGACAGGGATTCAAGCAGAGAGAGGGATTCAAACAGAGAGAGAGCAAGCATTCCCGCTTCCCTTTTATGCAAACCTGCTTACAGGTCATCGGCCAGGGCCATTAGTATGATGCAACCCCTTGCCATGATTGCAATATCATGACTCAGCCCTTACTGCATGTCCCCTAGGAAATGTGTCATCACTTGCTTAGTCATTCCCCAGGTGTTTCACATGTTCATCAAATGTATTTTCCACTTATGCACATGTCATTGCATTTTTTATTTAACATGCTTCCAGCATTGACATTGAACCATCTACATCAGGACTTTCCAAACAGTGTGCTGCAACACATTAGTGTGTTGCCTGAAGTGTGTAGGTATGTCGCCTACAATCTTGGAAATGCATGTTATTATTTATAAATCATATATTCTTAAAAATATATGAAAGGTCTTCATGAGATATGTTGTGTCCCCATACATTTTGTTATTACAATTTATGTATGTGTCTGTACCTCTTATAAGGGGTTAGTTTAACCTCCGGTTTGCTAGTAAAACTAAATTACTGAGTCACAAAATGATGCATGTCCAAAAAGTGTGCCACCAACATGAACAGTTTGGAAAGCTCTGAACCACATCATCCTGGAGTTACACTTTCTGACCACCCTCCTTCTGATGAAGTTTCCTCTTCTGAAGATACATATATGTCAGAAGATCAATATGGATGGTTTTCAGCAGCCTCAATGCACTCCTCATCCATTTCAGGTAAGAAAAAAAAGAATTCCACATTATACATGAAAATAATATAATGAGAAGTGTTCAGGAATGGATCCTTTGCATTATACTCCATTTAAAACTAATGGACACGTAACCACTAACAAATACATATGTCTTTGTTGACACTGCCATCCATTTCATCAGATCCAAGTTCCATAAATGTCATTTTCCTCTTTGCACTTCTTCTCCTTCTCTGCTGTGAGATTGCATTCCTGCAGGTAGAGTGTTCATTCATGGAGAGAAAAATGTGTTAAGCATTACCCCCTATTCAAGGAAATACAAGGGGTGATCTCTGACTATTTAGAAAACAAGAAATTCTACAAAGGATCATTTGCCTAACAATATGGACAGAAATGGACACATAAAACAATAGGGTTAAAAAGAAATAAGTTTTGACCACTGAGAAGCTGGAAAATGATTTCTGCTGATATAGTGAATGCTGTTACTACTATTACTCAAGCATTGTCATCAGTGTCACTTTAATTGGCTTCATACCAATTAAAGCCATAGCCAGGCATTAGCTGTGTAATGTTTTTCCTCTGAAATATGCGATTATTTCTATACAGCAGATCTCATTTGTTTCTTTTGGGGTGTGGGGGTGTGGTTTGACAACACTAGTAAAGAGATTTACAAGCAGCTATTTCTGATCTCTAGCAATCAGCTTTTTATGTAAAGGAACAGCAACAGAAACATCCAGTCAGGTTCTCTGCTGGCATGAAAGCAAGAACATCTGCTGCCTAAGCGAGAAGAAAAGTTTACAGCCGATTAGCTGTGTTCTCTATAAAGATGACATAGCTGTAGTCTGCATTTAGTAATAGGCTAGCTAGATTTGTACTTTCAAGGCACTTCAGATAATTTTGAAAGCATTGAAGAACTTTGCTCTGAAATCTCCTAATAATTATAAGGCCCAAGATTATCTAGCATATTAATTTTAACAAGTCTGTAGCCTTGTCATTAGTATAGTCTGATTGCACAGGAACTTAAGGATGATTCAGTTATCATCTGGGCAATATAATTGCCACTGGGAACCATGAAGAAGTCTAACTACACAGGATATTATTTTTGCTTTTTAATTTTATTTAAAATAAAACTTGGACTGCAAATCAGCCAATACATATAGCTAATCTTGTGTTTACATACTTCTAGTCAGGCCACCAGGAAAATGTCTAAGACCCAAATCCAGTTTTTAGTCCCAACTGGAACAGACTTATTGAATCCACAGAATTCATTCAAGTGTTGTTTTACGTAGCTCCCATTGATTCAATAAGTCTTCTATACTTGGGACTAACTACGGGATTAAGGTGTAAAGTGATTCTTAGCACTTATTTGTATTTGAGCATCTTCTGTATTCTTTCATACAAGTCTACCTGGGAAGAAAGATATTTGGGGAGGCCCTTATCTGTGCTGTGCCCTCCTCTCAGGCATGTCTGGTGGGGACGAAAGAAAGAAGACTCCTTAGTTGTTGCTGCTAGCCTCTGGAATGCCCTTCCCAGGGAGGCCCATCTTCCTATCTCTCCATCAGCTATCAGCTGTCTCTCTATCACATAAGTGTAACCCTATGAGTACTGGTTTGGTCCAGTGGATGGCAAAAGCCTAAGGAAGGAGTTGTAATTGCTGGTTGAGTTAAAGAGAAAGGAAGAGCCAGAGATGGAGAGGAGCTGCACTTGCCAGGGGTAAGGAGTAAGCCGTCTTCACTTTGTATAAAGTAGTGGTAATTTTTAGCTCCTAATTTTTAGGAGGGAACAAAAGGGTAAAGTCTTTGTAATTTCTATATTACATTTGCTTCTACAGTGGCCCCTCCACTTTCGTCGGGGTTGGGGCACGGGATCCTTGCAAAAGTGGAAGAAGCGTGAATAAGATTTTCAAAGTTCAGCCACCTCCTAGGAGTACTGAAGCCAACATTAGAAGCAGCAGCAGCTGGCAGCAGTAGTGGGGAAGGCAGATCAATCTCCTGGCCCTGCTCCTCCTTTCCATCCCCAGTGCTGTCAACAGCCCCACCCATACCTTCTTTTTCCACCCTGGCACCTTCACCCCTCACTCAGATTTTCAGGGCCCCTATGCCTCCAAGGATACTCAAGCTGATTTTAGCAGCAGCAGCAGCAAGTGGCCACTGTGGAAGTGGATCATTCTCCTCACCACCTTCTCCCTCTCCTTAGCCTCCCCCAGATTCACCATTGGTAGTGTATAATTAGTATATTATTTGCTGTTTTGTTGTTAAAATATATGTTGGGACATACATTGGGATTGCATTTGCAGTATCAATTACAGCTGACCCATAGGGCCCCGAAAAATCTACAGGCAACAACTTCTTTATTCTGACTGTCTTTCTGGAATTAAATGATTTTTTCCCCTTGTAATGGATGTTTTCATATTTTAAATGTAATTTATTGTTTAATTACATTGTAATTATAATCTTTTATATGCCCTCAGTGTCCACTGGAATTTGGTTCCAGGGCCTCCTGTGGATGCCAAAATCCAGGGATACTTAGATCCCATTATATACAATGACATAGTAAAATGGTGTCCCTTATATAAAACGATGAACAATTCAAACGAGTGCCAGAGAGAGCCTGAAATGGTGGGAGGCCACAGCAGGGTATGCCTCCACTATCAGCTTAGTGCTCAGTGTGCACCAAAATTAAGATTTGCTTTTTGGAATTATTTCCTGAATATTTTCAAGCTGTGGTTGGTTGACTCCATGGACGCAAAACCCATAGATACAGTATTTGGCTCTTTCCGCATGTGGTTATTAAGGCGGGCCAATGTGTCTTGCCACAGAGGTCTTCTGCACATTGGAGCAGACTAGGTTCGGTTTATTTATCTTTATTCTGCACGTAATTCCAACTAAATGCAACCCCATGTGGTGGTAAAGCACGCTATTTGAAAACAGGAAGAAATCGGTTTTCCGATTTTCCAGATTGATCCGATTCGTACTTTCACAGTGGTGCAGACACATACATTCGCACCAATGCGAATTGGTGGTCAGGGGAGGGCTCATGGGAGGGGCCAGGAGATAGTATGGACTTTTGCACGTACGCAAGTACACATGTACGTACGTACGCAATGACGTACTAAATCATGCAAAAAAAAAAGGGCCAATCACAGCCGACGGGGCAGGATGAGGGGAGTAGCGGGAGTGGCCATGGTGGAGGCAGTGTGCAGTCATGAACTTGTACTCCTCCGAATCAGAATGGAACATATGCAGTAGCTGTGAGGAAGGAAATGAGGAAAAGTCCACCTTGTTTCGAGCCCAGAAAATCCCGTGAGAAGTGGCACAAACCAATTCACTAGCCTCGTGTGGAAAGGGCCTTTGTTTTAATATTGTAAGATGTTTTGAGTCCTGGTTTCCCAACCAGCTGTTGGAACTTCAGAGTGTAAGAGTCTATGTGGATTATTTGGTTTAAAACAGCCTGTGTGACATTTACAGAGAAGATTGTTGGCTGGTGAAAATATGCATGGACCCTAGCTGCTTCCCCAGTTCTGCCTGTGGCCAAAGATAAAAACAGTTTTGGAGGGACAGAAATGAAGACAGCATTAACACAAGACAGATAATTTCATAAAGAAAAACAGCCACCATAAGGGTGAGAAAGGATGTCTCCTTTTTCTGCATAGAAAGGATTTTCTTGGTAACTATCTAATGTGCCACTTTCTGCATGCAGAGAAGGAGACATACTTGATTAGGATGTGACAAAGCTGAAGTAAACTGGAAGATGCAGTGGTGATTTAAGGTAACAGAACCTGCTGGAGAATGTGTCTGTCAAAAGATTCTTCTGCTGAAGCAAAGTTATCCCATTTGTAATAATTGGTAAAACTATTAGTTGGACCAAGCCATCACTCAACAAATCTCCCCCAATAGGGCACAGTAGACAAGACAAGTAGCTGCAGGTTTGGTGGAAAAAAACCTGAAAGACTCAAAGAGTGTGAAGATGCAAGTCCTTAAACTGCCATGGTAAACTGGCAAGACTGACTGACTGAAGTAGGCAAGAAGGAGACAAAAAAGGCCCCCAAGCTGCAATTGGAAATGAGTGTCCCAGCTGAGGAGACTAGTATCAGTTGTCATGGTGAAGAGGAGAGATTCTGAAGGTGAATGCCTCTGAAGTCATTGTGAGGACTGGACCACCATAGTAGGGAACTTTGACTGTTTCAGAGAGAGGCACCAGAGGGTGCTATTTCTGATATATGACATGCTAAAATGAGAGAATGAGCCATTGAAGGTGTCATGAATGGAACCTCACCCAAGGAACTATGGCAGTGCAAGGGA
Organism: Iguana delicatissima; assembly: GCA_948472985.1. NCBI lineage: Eukaryota > Metazoa > Chordata > Lepidosauria > Squamata > Iguanidae > Iguana > Iguana delicatissima. The sequence continues at coordinate 69,601 of CAOKZL010000990.1, read as the reverse complement.
TCATCAACACTGGAAAATTGGCCAGCACCATGAAGTCTACAGTGGAGAAGTGCCTGATAGAATTTGCGCTGGTTACCATTTTTTGGTTTCTGTCTGCCTACAGAGGTTCTGAGATGGATGATCTGCTTGAGAGGGGAAAGCTTGCTCTTCTTACAGCTGATAATGAACCCTTAGATGTAAGACATTGTAAGATGCTTGTGAGGTCCTTCTGAGCCCTGGAATGGAATGGGAATCTCAGAAGCAAATGGTCCAAATACAGATAAACATGCATGTCTCTAGCAAAGCCGCCAGAAATGCTACTACTGAGATCACCAATTTTGTAAAGACCAGGAAATGTTAAAGCCCCGTGTCCCTGACATTGATATGGTCTAATTGGCAATATTATTTGATTGATTGGAATACATTAATTGGCACTGATATAAAATGAAGCTTGAGGTGACTGGAAGGGCAGACTGTAAAGAGGGAAATTACAGACTGCAAACGTGAGATTGCAAGGCAGGTCAGCTACACCCCTTCCTAGACAAAACTGAAGTCATTGTCAGGCAGATTCCAAGGCAACTCTAGACAAAATAGGCTTATGCTAAAAGCTAGATATCTCTGAGCAAAAAAGGGAAGTTCTCACCAAACTGTGATTTTTTTTAACTCTGATCTCTCCCACTTGGATATTTCCCTGCTTTGTCTTCCCAGCCTCTCCACAATACAGAGCTATTATTATAGCCATTACACCTTTGTCACCTAAACACTAAGACCATTAACTCTGTCTGAACCTAATTGTTTGTGTTGCAACATCCATTGTCCACTCAGTCTGGAGAGTGATTCACACCCATGCCCATAGAGTAGATTTGGCATATAAAAACTCTCAATTTCAAGCAGCATCTCATAGTCTCTTGGCTTATTGAATGCCACGCTGTTTGATTCCTAATGAGCACTGTCCTTAGGTGCTTACGTAAGCCACATCACCACTTTTCTTCACTCTTCTTTGGACCAGTAATTATCACCCAAACCTTAAAATTCCTTTATCCACAACCTTCTTCCCTTTTACCTTCAGTTAGTCCTTGTGTAAATGATTGAGCATTTGGATCTTTTGTGTGCATGTGTGAATTTCTCAATAAAAACATTTTTAGTTTCATTCTGAATTCTCTGGCTGGCTCTTTCCTGCAAGACCCTGTAGACATTGGTGGAAAGATCTTGTTAAGTTACCCCCCTCTCACAGGTCTCCTAATTTTGAGCTAATTAATTCTCCTCTCTCACGTGGAGGTGCTGCCATTGCAGGTGAACCCCTGAGTCATCCATGTTTTGGGGTAACAGAGGAAGGGGGCAAAGCATGACCAAAAGAGAAGGCTCTGAACTGGAATTGTTGATCATAATAACAGATGGACGGATACTGCCTATGCCTTGGTGGTTTGGGGATATGCATTTCACTGTCATCAGGTTAATTAATATATTTGCTCTAATGAATAGCCTCCTGGATGTTTTGGAATAATTTTGTGTAATTAACCTGTTCACATATTTGGAGTCTAAGATGGGCTGAAAGTCCACACTCTGCCCTGGGCATGAAGGAGAGGAGGGAATAGAACCCTTAAAAATATGGAGAAGGAATCGGCTACATTGCACCAATGTTTAACAAATATTGGAAAGTGATTTATGAAGAAGGGGGCAAGGGGGAATGAAAAATAACAATCTGGCTTGGGAGTTTGAAAGAAGAATATGAGTTTGATTAGGAGGAAGCTTCTTCCTTCACCAGCTCATTAGAAAGGACAGTGAGGACTTTTTTTTCCAAGAGTGTCCTCATTAAACATGGGGATTTGATTAAGGAGCATAAATTCCATAGGAGAATATGACATGCTGGACATGATGCAGCAACTCAGGATGGCTGCTAGAGGAAGGAGAGAAGTGACCTCTGGGCTGAAGAGAAAAATGGTTATTTTGTAAAGAGTGGGGTGTGTAGCTGGACCCTTAAGTGAGGCCACTTTAAGTATAGTAGGAAGTGAAACTGGCAAAACTGGCTGCAGAGTTGAAGCTAGATTATTGACAGAGACACAGCCCTCACCAGCACTCACAATCTTTTCCTCCAAACTTTCCTCTAGGATGATTACTTGGTCCATGTCTTCTCCTTCCTCCATGGTACCCCTGTAAAATTGCTTCCTAGTGCTTCCAGAGTGGGCAAATGCAGAGATGAAGAAAGGAAGTCCTTTGGCAGGAAAAGCCTGACCTTCAACACTGGGGAAGGAAAATGCTCCAGTAGTGATGCTTCTGAAGTGGCACCCAGGAAGACACAGAAATACGTGAGTGGTTGCTCCTCACAACATGCATATAGTGCACCAGCGACTTCTGAGTCTTGGTAGAGGCTTTAGATTTCCCTGTTGTTTTTCCCATGGGAACATCCTGGGCAGGAGGAGTGGGGAAGGAGAAATGGCTGTAGAAGTGGAAGAGTAAAAAATTAAAATAGAAAAAGTAAGAATAGAGGCTACAGGCTAGAGAGGGCAGAAGATACTTTTCCTGAGTGAATGCAAGGAAGGAGGTGAGGGGGAGGAGCTTCTCCTTCTGCCACAGCAAGAGAAGATAACCTAATCAAGAGTGTCTCTATTGCCACATAGAAAGGATAATAAGATTACATTGTCTAACTTCTATCAAGCAATATGAGTTTGGAACCTCATCAATATCTTTCTTTGTACAAGTAATAGTCTCATATAATACTTTTATGAACAATTTCATATTCCTGCTTAATTATCTTACTTCAGTTTAATAGAATTTGAAAATAATAACATCGTCTGTCTCCTGCTAAATTACTCACATTTGTAATAATAACTTCAGTGTCTATGACAGTACAATATTTAACAATCCCCCTGTCCTGTTTTGATTAGGAACATCAACTTTCTTATGCTGCTTATAAATCTTTTAAGTTATATTTTATGATTCTAATTTAAACATTTATTTTGGAAAATCTGAAGTATAGTCCAGATAACAAATGTCACTCTTTTTTATAGTCTAATATGAACACGGAGGATTCTCTTGCACCATACTGGAGTCTCCAAGGAGAAAATGCCAAGAGAGAACTCACCTTTAAAAATTAATGAAGCATCTACATAAACTCTAGCATATGATGTATGTTCAAATATGTATAAATGGCCGAATCAGCCTCTTGTGTTTTTATAGCTTGGCAAGCAGATTACTTTTTGCAACAGCTGGATGAAATAATCATAATACAGTAATGATGTCTTCCTCCCAAGAGTGTTTGCTACTGAAATAAACAGGTCAGGGGCAGTGGACATGATTGTCTTTTTGATCAGAAACCACATAGGCAGTGCCTATGGAGTAATCTCTTATCATTCAGTTTGCTTGTGTGTGCGTGTGTGTGTGGGTGGGTGGGTGCCTTCAAGTTGCCTGTTGACTTATGGTGACCATATTAATTCCATGGGGTTTTCTTATGCAAGGAATGCTCTAAAGTAGTGTTGCCATTATAATTCTTGGATCCAAATATTAACAAAGATGTATAGAATGACCCATTGGGAAGCATCTTGTCTGGTAACATGCAACATGAAACTAACAATGATGACTTTAGATTAAGGAAAATATTATTCTTCATGGGCAGTATTCCCTATGGTTCAGCACATTGTATTAGTTTTGCATGTGGAACTGTGATACAGCTGACCATTTTGCATCTGGCTATGGACAAACAGCCACACACTTCTCAGATCCTTCTCCTGATCTCCACCAGGCACTGTAGCTTAGGTCCACGTACTGTGGGAGGGGGCAGCTGCAGCATCTCTACAGTAAGTCGAGGGGATGGCTGTGAGGGGGGAAAGAATACAAGCCTCTGCTCTGAAATAATAATAAAAAAAGACTTAACTTGCATATACCATTAACAGGATGCCAGTCTTGATTGTTATAGGAAACACTGGTGTTGTGTCCGTTTGTTTTCAAAGCACCTGTACACATGTTTAAATATCATGTTTTACTTTTGCACATCTCTCATTTTCTGAAGGACACTTCACAATAATGCAGAAGTTGCACACAAAAAAAGCCATTACCCTATAATGGTACAACAGGTGAATTATGAGGAGTTTCTTCCCAATTATATACTTGAGTTTGTAGAGTTAACCATAAACTTGAAAGTATGCCTTTCTGAGATTAATGTGTATTCCTCTAGCTTCTGTGTGCTGGAAACTTAAGTATGATAAAACAGTTGAGATATCAAGAGAATTGGCAGAGAGGGTGTCAACTGTCTACAAAAGCTGAAGAATGGCACGAGTACTTTTTTGATGTCTGCTGAGTTATATAAAGGAAAAGATACATAGGTGTTGGGGGTGGGAATTAAAATGATAACTATATTCTAGTTTGAAGAATGACTCACACTTTTAGCTGGCACACATTTGTTCATGTTGTTGGCAAATAAAACAGCAACAAAAGAAGTGTTTTTACATATACATACATACATACATATATACACACATACACATATGCATACTGAATGAGAGGCTGGCCAAGGAATGGGATCCAAATTAATACTGAACACATTATAACAAAATATAAATCAAATAAGCAATCTCACATTGTGACGTATTCACATTCCGGTAACAAACATGGCAGTGGGGAAAAGAGCAACAGATGTAGGGGAAGGCAGTGTTTAATTGCAAATGGGAGAAAAAGCAATTGAGGAGCTATATATAGAATAAAATAAAGTAAAACATGAACTGATTTTAACTGTTTTTGTGGTTTAATAAAAACAAATCCTAGCTAACTTAAGAATTTAAATGATATAAATGATAATCAGGGTTAATTCTATGAGATGTGATGAGATTTTCCGAAGAGGTCAGGTGCCAGATTCATGGAGAAATGATTACCGTGATTCCTAAAGAAGATAGACGTGAGACATTAACAAAGAATTACAGACCTATCTCATTATTAAATAATAGCTACAAGATATTTACCTCTATTCTGGCTTGTAGATTAGATAGGCAAATTGTTCAATATATTCATGACGACCAGAGTGTTTCTGCCAAAAAGAGAATTAAGGAGCAACGTAATAACTGTTCTTAACATCACTGAATGCTCAGAGTATCAGATTGATTAGCAATATATAGCAATAGCATTTATTTCTATACCGCCTATCAACTAAGTGTTATCTAAGCGGTTTACAATGTATTTTTTTTAGCTAATTGCCCCCGACAAGCTGGGTACTCATTTTACTGACCTACGAAAGGATGGAAGGTTGAGTCAACCTTGGAGCCTGGCAGGATCGAACTCACAACCTTGTGGTTGCAGTACTGGCATTTAACCACTGCACCACCAGGCAGCATAAAAGGCAGCTTTTATTTTCTTAGACGCAGATAAAGCATTTGATATTCATGGAAATTTTTATTTCAGGTATTAGAGAAATAGATTATGGAGAAGATTTCATTTGGGTGATAAAGACAATATATTTGGGGCAAGAGGCCCAGATTCTCGTAAATGGCAACACAACAACATTAATTGTGATACAAAAGGGAACTGGACAAGGTTGTCTCTTTTCACCTCCTTTGTTTATTTCGGCACTGGAGACATTATTGAGAAATGTTAGACAATACAATAGGGTAAGTGGAGTGAAGACTCAACGAACATTCTTTTGGAAAAAGTCAAAATGTTTGGACTATGTTCCTGATTTAAAGTGAATTATGATAAAATGAAGCTGTTAACTAAAAACATGACTTAGGAGGAAGAAAATGAACTAATTGCTTTGTTCAAGGTTAAAGTGGAAAAAATGAGATTAAATATCTGGCAGTCACAATAATGAAGAAGAATAATCAAGTGTTTCAAAATAATTATGAAAAAGTCTGGAAAGAAATTAAGAAAGATTTATAAAAATGGAGACAACTAAATTTATCCCTTCTGGGAAGAATTGCAGCAGTGAAACAAATGTGTTGCCAAGACTTTAATGTTATTGTCACAAGATTCCCACTGTAAGGAACAAAACAACTTTAGTGCAATGGCAGAAAATATGATAAACAATATATGATAAGATGAACCAGTCACAAAATTTACTAGTTCCAAATAAAAACCTTAAGGACATTAGAAAATTAATTGGCATTGGTATAAAATGGAGCATGAGGTGACTGGAAGGTTAAGCTGGGCAGACGAAAATTATTGACTGGAAACGTGTGATTGCAAAGTAGGCCAGGAGATCACCTCTAGGAATAGCCAAGGTCATCGTCAGGCAGATTACCAAGCAACTCCAAGGATAACTGGCTTAAGCAGAAGCTGGAACATCTCCGATAGCATACAACGGCCAAGGGAAGTTCCCATCAAAACAGTGATTATTTTAGCCCTGTTTCCTCACACCTGGACATTTCCATAATTGTTGCTGTACCTCTCCACAATTAGAGCTATTACAACAACAATTAACTCTTCGTCACCTAACACTAAAACCATTAACTCCATTCGAACCCCATTGGCCATGTGGCAATATCCAAACATCTGTGTTTGTTTGGCCAGAGAGCCATTCACATCCACACCCTCAAGGCAGATTTTGGGTACAAAAGCCCTCTGTTTTGAGCAGTTTGATGCAGCACTTCACTTGCCGAATACCACACTGTCGCTCCGATTTCCAAATGAGTACTGTCTTTAGGCAGCCTAAGCCACATTGCTGCTTTCTTTGCCACTCTCTGGGTCGATAATTATTGCCCATTACCAGAAACTCCTCTGTCTACAACTTTCCTCCTTTTAACCTTCGGTTAGCTCTTGTGTGAGTGTGTCAGTGTTGGATCTTTTTGCGTGTGTTACTGGTCTTTCAATAAAACACATTTTAGCTTATTTTGGAATCTTTAGCTGATTCTTTCCTGCAAGAACCCATAAACATTGGTGAAAAGGTTATCCCCACTCTCACAGCCCTCCTAATTTGAGCTCATTAATTCCCCATTGTCATGTGGAGGTACTGACATCATGGGTGAATCCCTTAGTCACCCACATTTTGGGGTAACAGGATTGGCTCCCAGATGAATATGCAAAGCTTTGAAGTGTTAAGATTCTAATGTTGTTATTTAGAGTTGGCAAACTAGTTTGGAAATTTAAGAGTGAGGGTTTCATTAAAAGTGAAGGCAGATCTTGCCTGTAAGATGCTCCAGTCTTTGCCTGTGCAATATAACATGCCAGATCAAAAAAACTGTGTTGTTGTTGCTATGTACCTTTTATTCTGATTTATGACTTATCATAGTGTTTTCTTGTCAAGATTTGTTCAGAGGAGATTTGCCTTTACCTTTTCTTAAAGCTGAGAGTGTGTTTTGTCAGAAGACCCTGGTCTCCCAGAGTTCTAGTCTAACATTCAAACCACTACAGCATATTGGCTCCTTAACATTGTGTACAGTGTTATGTCAATGTAGCTTCCATTTAAAAAGTCAACTGGGTACCTTTCCACAGATACAGATATTTTTCTCACCATTCAGAAAATTTCAACCATGCCAAGGTATAGTTAGAAACACAGGAACTCATTTCCTAGGTGCCGGTTTGCATCTTTCTTGGAGTGGTGATGGTGGAGTGGCACCAAAAGAGCTTCTTTTGAGCAATGTGATAATGGCCTGAAAGGCTTGTTTGGCTATTCAGGCAGTGCAGTGGAAATATTCCTGGCGTCAATTAGGTATACTAGTTGACGCCCAGTGTGAAGGATTTGTGGGGTCAGATCTGGGAAGGACAGTTTCCTAACACATAGTTCATTACTGACTCTGATGCCCATCAATCTTTTTCTGTAAACTTCTGTTTCTAAACTCTGTCACTGAAGACAAAGGCTGGCCACTGGTTAGCAGGGCTGGAAAAGCATATTACCCATTAAAATGGTAGTACTCAGTGCAGGTGGTTTTGATATTCTCTACATCTGTTTATGTACACAAATAGTACTGTACCTTTATTGTGTCACATCCTTTCACTGGAATGCTGGAGTCATTGGGCTTGATGTTGCTTGGCAGGACCTGGGAATATTGGTACCTTGGGCCCAATATTATACTGTCCCTATAAAGATCATGAGATGCAGCTTGGCTCAGGGGATTTTCATGTCTACATTCCACCCCAGATGGGAGGCTCATATGATTGATGCAAGCAAGCCACATTGAAACCCATATCCTGTCACTCCCAGTGACGACCCCAGCAGTTGGGCTGAGGCAGATAATCAGTCAGCTGTTCAAGTGCCTGATGACTGGATCCTGCCCATACACCTAGGGAGCCAATGTGGCTACTCTCAACCCAGATCTTGACTTCCTGTATGTTTATTGCTTCCTGCCATTCCCATGTCACAAAGAGTGCCACAGGAACAAGTGTATTGCAAAGAAAGACATAAATATTAATGAAGGTGTCCTTTTAAAACCTTTCCTCTTCCTTTCTCAAGAAATTTGTCATTTGTCAAATCTATGATTAATTGGGTTGATCTTTTTAAAGAACTTTCAAGCGTACTTATTTGGAAGTAAATCCTAGAAGTGACTACATTTGGTTGCTGTATATTCAACAGAGACATTGGACAGATATTATTTTTTTAAAAAAATCAAGAATTATTCTTCAGTGGGAAACAAAAGGGGCAATAATTATCCCTCGGGAGATTTACCTTGATACAAATGGAGTGAATAAACTTAATATATATTGATCTGTTTTGATCACAGAAAATTTTACATTGTCATCTTGATACCGTAGTAGCTAAAAGTGGGGAGCAGATGGGGGAGAAAATAATATAATTCAAAATGAGATCAGATGAGAAATCATGGAAAGTTACATTTCCAAAGCACTTAAACAATTCTTCATGAAACAGTGAAATAAGTTAAATTTTTCCAAAAGAGTTTTTTCACATGTGTATTCCAGCTGTACCTAGACAAAGTTTTATACCAGCTCCTGTTTTATGATTAGGGTTTACTTCTGTATTGGTAAGTCCATCTGAAAACTAGTTGTTGAAGAGCACTATAGAAACAAATTACTAAACTGAGGCTATCATACTTTGGCCATATCAAGAGAAAACATTACATATTAGAGTAGTATTAGTAAATTGTGAAGCAATATGAAAAGAAGAACACCATGTTATAGGTGGATAAACTCACTCAAAGAATCACAGACAGTTTGGAGAACCTGAGCAGAGTTGTTGACGACAGGTTGTCTTGGAAATCTCTGTTGTAGGTTGTCACAAGTTCAAGCCATCATGACCGCAATTAACAACATAGAAATAAATAAATGAACAATCAAAACAGTGCTCTTAGTTTTCATCTGGAAAGATGGGAATATATCTGAATTGTTTGTTAGTAAAGTGAATTTACAAAGCATTATGAAACTATAATATTACAAACGTGAAAGAGACTGTTAGAGTCAATAGTGTTGCTGCCTATATCATCATAAACATTATCAGACATTGACAAGATATCATTATTTGCTGTTTTCCCATATTTCTTGAGAAGCAAAGACACTTTTCTCTGCAAACTGATTGTATATATTGTTTAATTGCACAAAATGTTAGTTATGGATATGATTCATTTGTCAACATATTCAAATCATTATGCTATCTATATACCACCTATCTGTCTTTTGTTGCTATTGTTGCTGTTTTGTGCTTTCAAGTTCTTTCCAGCTTATGATGATGCTATCACAGTGTTTTTTGGGGCTGAGTGTGTGATGTGTCTGAGATCACTTGGTGGGTTTCCATAGCTGAGCAGGGAACCAAACCCTGGTCTCCAGGGCTGAAGTCCAACACTCAAACGCTATACCAATGCTATACCAGGGCATGTGATTATCTTTTCAATGTTCCCTAAATCCTCAACATTTTTATTACAATGTACTTCTGGATTCACAAGAATAGAAAGAACTTTGGATTTTCTTTTTCTTTTACTCATAGCTTTCAAGGCATTTGTTGAAAACTGAATACAAGGAAACTCTCTTCATGAACCTTGCTGTCCTATTTTCGGTGGTATCTCTAGAGTTATGAAACAGGATTTAGCCAGTCAGTTTCTTCTCGTCAAACGGAAGAAAAAACTGTTCAGGTACTTTAAAAATTTAAAACCTTGGTTACCCACTTTAGATGGAATAGAAATCTTCCATTCAAAAATGGATTCTACTCTTTTATTTTCTGTCTGTGATTTTTGCATAAACTTTCAAAGAGGTAACCCACAGGGAAAAATGATATGAAATAGTTTACCAGCATGCAACTATATAAAAATAGTCTGAACATCTGCAAATACATTTTATACCTCTGTACTTATAACTATATCTTCATTGACTTCAACCACTGCATCCTTACTTTTGTTGTTGTTGTTATAATCATTATTCTTTTTCCTATGTACTGTCATCAGTGCAAGTGGCACACTCTATGTGTACATTAACCTCTACATTTCTGCATAAACAGAATAAGACATAAGCCCAAAATAGGAATCTGTCTCATTGAGTTGCAGCGCATGTGGCATTCACTGTATACCTCAAGCTCTCAATTGTTGTATGAGCAGAATAAAATCAAAAACAAAAATAGGACTCTCTCTCTGAAGTTTGAAAATGGAGAGAAAACAAAGAGAGAAGTAAGGGTAAGAATGGGTTGTCATCCCATTTGTTTTCAACCAGACAAAACTTAATCTGGCTAAACCAGATTCTAAACCTTTTGAAACCTTCCCACTTCCTTTAAAACTCACGTATTTCTTCCTCCCATTAGTATTAAGTTACACATACATTTTATAGTTTATTGAAGTGAAGGCTGGGAGGAAAGATTTCTAAGAAGTAACTATGTTAGTCTCTTGCAGCGTAAAATGGAGGAAGGTAGAGAGAGGGCAAAAAGGGAATGTAGCAGCACCTTTAAGACTAACTGGTTTTTATTTTAGCATGAGCTTTCATGGATACAAACTCATTTCTGTAGATGCAGTACCACCCCAGGTTTAAAAGGATGTTAATACAGTTGTGGGATAAAATGTAATGGAATCCAGGATGATGCAAATCATGTCCCTTGCTCTAAATTTCCAAAGGACCAAGTGAGGTGATACAGGTCTTTCAGGTCTTTACAGAGGTCAGTTAATGTGGATGTATCCAAACAATAAATCTACTTACCAAAATTAGTTTCCCTGGGGTCAAAATTTTCTCTGAGAAAATTCCTTTTGTTATATATGCAGTAGCAAGGACACTTGTAGTAATGTATGTAGTATGTGATGAAGCCATTGTCTCTGTTCACAGTGGATTGGAATTAGTAGATATAATTCAATTCAGCTATTTCTCTTTCCAGTCTTTCTTTGTAATTTCTTTGTTCAAGGATCATGACCTGTAAATAACTTACTGTGTGTCCAGGAAGACTGAAATTTTCTGCAACTGGGTTTGGGGTGTTGCCATTTTTAATGTCAGATTTGTGCCTATTTATCCTCAGGAACAAAGACAATAAACGTAACACTATAGCAAAACATGGAATGAAGTCGCCAACATCCTATCAGTTGTTACCCATCTCAGCACCTTAAACACAAGTTGGTGGCATAAAATGATGAATCAAAGAGAAGGCCTTCAACCCTTGATGAAAATGGGTGAGATCCTCCTCCAGCTGGAGGTCTAAAGGAAGACTGTTCCACAGATGAGGACCCAAATAAATGCAGAGTTAATCAAATGCACTTTTGATGTTGTGGGTGATGTTATTGGCCCCTGTAATACTGCTCCTAGAGTAGATGTGGGGACAGAGTGGGCATCTGGGTTTGTGGCAGGGTCTTGTTCTTTTATTACCATCTATGTTATGTATCCTGTTGTAAGTGAGCTGCTGTTTTAAGATTTGGCGGCTGTCTGTAGGCCAATAAAGGCTTGCTACCCAGAGTCTGTGAGAGGACTGTATTAGTCTTTAAAATTGGTTGTAGCTTGTTGATGATGCATTTGACTGGTCTCATCTGGGGACTGTAGGTGATCTGTCATTTTGTGGTTTTGATCGGTCTTGTAGTAGATGGATCCTGGATATTAATCTTGCCTTTTTGATTTGTTTCTTCACCCCCTCAGGCGGGTATTGTAGTTTGAGAAATGCCTGCTGTAAGTCCAAGAGTCTTGAGATTCTGTCTTATGGGTCTGAGCAGATGCAGAGGGCTTGGCTATAAACAATAGTTTTGATAGAATATTCTAAGTGGCAACTTGGGTCATGTAAGCATGTGTAGCAATCAGTGAGCTTTTAACTAGAGTGGTGCTTAGAAGTCCATTGTGCACAGTGGTGTCAAGGAAGTGAATTTGTTGTGCAGATTGTTCCAGGCTTGGTTGATGTCAGATTGGAAGTTGCTGAAATACTGGTGAAACATCTCAAGTGATTGCTTCCCATGTGGTCAAATTATAAAGATCAAGAGCATAGTGGTGTAAAGACAGTGAACTTGTATAGATTGTTCCAGGCTCAGGTTGACTGTGGGGTGGAAGGAAGAAATTTGTGGAGGAAATTAAAAGAAACTGGATAATTGGTACCATCTAAATGTTTTAAGAGAGAGATCCAGGTTAAAAGTCAGGAAATGGGGAAAGCACGCGAGAGACCAAGTGATCATATCACAATGCTGGAGATACGAAGTAACTACTAAAATTTAGGACTGACCTAGAAAATGGTCTAGTAATTACACCCCCTACGCTTGGAGCCTGGCTATCTAAGGCACTGTCTGCTTCATTATGGACCTGTATGGCCATTTTGAAAATACTGTCACCTAGAAAGGCCTTTTTCTTGAGCATGTGGAAGAGGTCTTTTTGGTGTTGCTCCCAGATTGTGAAATGTATTGTCCTCAGGGTCCACATCTGGCTACCAATAATGGTATGTTTTGGATAGGCATATCTGGTTAGCATCATGTTTAATTGGCAAGCACATTAATTGGCACTGATATCAGAATCAAACCTGAAGGTGACTGAGAGGTCAAACCAACTGATGAAGAATTCTGACTGTGAACTTGAGAAAGAAAGGCAGGTCAATCTAAAACAGACCAAGTCATTTGTCAGGCAAAATTTGTCAGACAAAAGACCAAGTCATTTGTCAGGCAAATAAACGCTGTTTCTGTGCATAGAAGCTGGAGTTTTTCCAGAGAACACAAAGGCTAGAAGCCCACCAGGACACCAAGTGACTCAAACCTGTCCCTTGTGCACTTGGACTTCGTCCTCTTTTCCTGTAGCACCCACAATAGACATCTATTACAACATCCATTATATCTTTGTCACTCAAACACTGCTAACATCAGCGAGTCAATAGCTTATTCTATATATTGCAACTCTCATTGTTCCACACCTGGGAATGCCACAACCTATTTTTCAGGTACAAATACCCCTGATTTCAGACTGTCCGGTGCAGTCTCTCACCTATCTAAATGCCACTCTGATTCCTGAACAAGAACTGTCCTTAGGTTCTTTACCTAAGCCATGCAGCTGCTTTTCTCTGCTTCTCTGGACACAGTAATTATCGCCCAAATCCCTCACAGCCTCTGTCCCATTTTTCTCCTCTTTCTTCAGCTAGCTCTTGTGTGATTGTGTGTGTGCTTAACTGTTGCGTGTATGAGTGGGTTTATTTCAATAAAAACACATTTTAGTTCACATTTTACTTATTGGCTGGTGTGTTTCCTGCATGAGCCCATTAACATTGGTAGGAAAGTGCTAACCTCCTAAACTTTGAGCTAATTCTTTCTCCACTTTTAAAAGGAGGCATTGACATAGTGGGATGGCCCTTGTGGCACCTACGTTTTGGGGTGATGGGTATCATTACTTCCTATTCTTACTGCTTTTAGATAGGGTATGAAGACACATATTTTCAAACCAGCCTGTTAAGCAGTTTTGATAATTTTATAATTATTGATAATTATTGATTTGACTGAATCATTGAATTATCTATTTTGTTTTTAATGATGATTTTAATGCAGCATCTTTTAACTTTTTCTTTGCCAGGGCCCCCCTTTAATGTCTTTTGTTGCCATGGACCACCAAGGTTTAATTCAAGGTGGCTTCTGGCTGTATGCGCAGTAGCAAGAAATGTCACGTGCTTTCACTCAGCCACTCAGCTTCATTCATTTGCATGTTCTTACTGTGTGCAGAAGTAGCAAGTGTTGAATACATTTTTTTTTTGCTATCAGTTATTTTCATAACCTTTAAACTGAGATACTATGCAGATGAAACTTTGTGCAGATTATGTCTATCTCTGAGAAAAAACTCCTGCTCTTTGAGATCAATGTATGACTTTCTTTTTCTTTCTTTCTTTCTTTCTTTCTTTCTTTCTTTCCTTTCTTTTTCTTTTCTTTAACTGTAAAAGCTCATAACACTTCTTCAAGCCTTTATAGACCCCCTGTGAGGACATCGTGCCCCCCCAGGGGTCTGTAGGCTACAGGTTAAGAAGTGCTGTTTAAATAGCTTTATTGTTCAGTTTGTTTTTTGTGATGCTTTTAACTGTTTTCTGTGCTATTTTTAGCAGAAAGGCAGGATATAACTGCAATAATAAATAACAAAATAAATTTTAAAAATAATTAATTCTGCCAAGATATTTCTTTTATTACTACCATGTCACAGTGGTGGCTTGTGGCTTCCACATCAATGTGTGGGAGATTCTATGCTGGGTTTTAGTGTGAACTTTAAAGGAGCTATTTAAGATTCCAAACATATTTTCCAGACAGGATTCAGCACCCTGGAGAGCTCCCTTAAAATCTGTAGTACACTATGAAGTGGATTCATATACGCATGCGTGCACACCCACACCCACAAATATGGAAGTCACCAGCTGCCTCTGCTGAGCTGGCTAGGGCTGATAGTTGAAGAAATGTGCAAGTTACAGCATTCATAGTATGGCAGAGACAAGTATGTTTGTCCGAGCAACATTAAGATATCCCAGGATTAAATGAAGAAGGAATATCTTTTTGTTCCTTCTCCATAAGGAAAAAAAAATTCTTTCTGAAGAATACCAAAGATCAATCTTGTCCAGCATTATTTTGTAACAGCTTACCCAGATACCCTCTGAAAAGGAAAAGCAGGGCTATTCCAGTGCTTCTCCTTCTAATTCCACATTCTGAGATACAATTGCATGTTCCCATAATGGCTGATGGCTAGGAGTCCATGAACAGACTGGCACTGGTAAGAAGTCACAAGTCTAAATTTCTCTCCTCTTGAGTGTGCGTGTATGTGCCTTCAGGTCACTTGTCGACTTATGGTGACTCCATGAATTTTTCATAAGGTTTTCTGAGGCAAAGAATTCTCAGAGGTAGTTTTCCCAGTTCCTTCCTCTGAAATAGAGCCTATGGTACTTGGTATTCTTTTCTCATTTCCCATCCAAATGCTTACCAGGGCTGACCCTGCTTAGCTTCCAAGATCAGATGGGATCTGATGCCTTTTAGCTATTGATTAATTGGATATTTATTTATTTATTTATTTATTATGTTTTTACTGGTTTTTAAAACAGCAAAAATATTAAATCATTGAACCTGATACACCCAATTGTTTTCAACATTTCCTTCTGATACCACCCTTGATAACTTCTATATGCACATACCTAGCTACAATCAGTTCTACAACATAGGCCATTTCTGCACTAGCCTGTTATAGTGCTATTACTTCACTTTCAACCTCCTATAGAATCCTGGGATTTGCAGCTGAGGGAGGGGCCAGCTGGCCCCTCCCTAAACTGCAAACCGCAGGATTCCATAGGAGGTTGAAAGTGGAATCATAGCACTATTACAGGCTCATGTGGAAATGGCCATAAATTTTACTCCTACTTATAGACACACACACACACACACATACAAGAAACCACACAACAGACAGAAGATCAGAGAGAAGGGGGCAGGGGAGACAGAAAACAGTGAAAATGAAATCAGTAAATGCATTTATTTGCATATTACTCCAAGCTGGGCAAATTATTTTAACACATTACGGAGACAAGTCTATAAGTTCCTCTCCATATCCCTGCCAGTAAAAACACAGTAAAGCCAAATTAAATGGCTAACAATTTGCTGTCCTTTCGTGACACCAAGATTCTGCTGCTGGAGGCAGATGCTTTGCCTTCAGGCGATTTCTGGCTTAACAACCATGCTAAGGTGAACCCATCACAAGGTTTTCTTGGCAAGACTTGTTCAGAGCAGGTTTGCTATTGCCTTTCCCTGGAGCTGAGAGAGTGTGACTTGCCCAAGGTCACCCAGTGGATTTCCGTGGCCAAATGGGGGTTCCAACCCTGGTCTGCCAGAGTCTCAGTCTAACCCTCAAACCACTACACCACTCTGGCTCTCAACAGCTTTAATTATTACAAGGCTATACCATGTCAGAAATAATGGCGTGCTGCACAATGCGGGGGAGGAAAAGTAATGCATACAGAGGCTGCTTCCAGGATCAACAGAAGGGGTCAGCCCAGCAATTGACTGACCCTTCCCACACTGCTTGTTCCCATTCAACGATCCATATCCTGGTAAGACTGGAATCAAGCCAACCCACAAGGAACAAATGTTTCCACTGACCTAATAAAGGTGTTACCCCGATATGATTTTTGGAATTTGTCCTACAGTCAACACCGTGTCTTTGTTCTTGGAATGGAATGTGTTCTTGGAATGGAGGGTGGAGGGGTGAAGCGGAGTGGGAAACAAGAGGGCTCTTTTCATCTTACAACTGGATTTTCTGTGGGGAAACTGAATGTTTGCGCTCTCTGGGTGTACGCGTGTGCCTGTGTATCTGTGAGAGCAAGTGAACCATTGGCTTTGTCTGGTCATGTTCACCCTCAGGAAAGGCTGCCTTTCGCAGGGACACGCACACCTCGACTGGGCCGCAGAGCTCTCCTCCCTGCCTGCCTGCCTGCCTGCCTTTATCTAGGGTGAGCTGCTGGAAGTGAGGCGTGAATAGCGCTCTTCTCCCCTCGGGGGCGGGGGCAAGCCGAAGAAGCAGCCAGGCGCCGGGCGCCTATTGTCACACGGCCTCCATTTGCGGCGTGTGCGCGGGAGCGCAGCGCCCAGCTCGCCCGGCCGCCCGCCCGCCCGCCGGCCGCCCGGCCGCCCGCCCGGCCGGAGAGCGCGCTCGCCTCCATTCTCGCGCTCTCGCTTCTCCTCCCGCCCGCTTCCCAGGCAGGCAGGCAGGCGGGCAGGCGGCCGGGCGGGCAGGCGGGCGCTCCCAGCAAGTTGTCAGGCGCGCTGGTGCTTGCGCCCTGTCTCCTCACGTTCGCCAGCTCAACTTTTATCAGTGTTGCTCCGCTGCTACGAAAGGGGAGGGGAAAAACATGACGGATTACAAAAGCAGCGGCGACGGGAGCAGTAGAGTCAACCCTTCCGAGCTGAGGCTGAGGGAGTAGAGAAAGGGAGGGGCGGAGGGAGAGGGTGGCCGCCTGTCTCCGGCCGAAGAGACGGCCAAGCCCGCGCCAGCCGGCGACTGCGCTGCCGGAACAGGTAAGAAGCCGCTTCGGCTGGTGTGGGAGCCCTCGGTTTGTTCTCTCCCCTTCCGCTCCTGGCGGGGCTGAAGGAAGAAACGCTTCAATTCCGCCGTGCTTTGGCTCGTGTGCCTTCAGTTTTGGTACCATTGGGGCCACCTTCGGGTTTCAGACCATTCCCTCCCCCCCACTTTCTTCACTTGGGAGTCAGCCTGACTGAATTCAGGGAGATTTATATCTCAGTAAATATGAGTAGGATCAGGGTGTACTATTATCTTTCTCCGGCTTGTTAAAAAGAAAAATACTTTTGCCCCGTGTTGACTGTGTGAATGAACGAAGAAAATAAAGAGAAACGATTCAGTAGGCGCCTCCGTTTTGAACCGCGTTGCTGCCCACTTGTTACTTGAAATTTGTGGCGTGTGCTGGTAACAGGACGTGACTGTAGGATGGGTTTACTTTGTGCAAGTAAAGTCCTCGATTTCAAGTTTGAAGAAAACGAGTGTTTTGGTCTCAGGGTTTTAATGGTGGTCAAGAGGATGCCGGTCGCTGTGCGAAAGATGTGCTCCGTGTAGGCAACCAAAAGCACGACCCTGCTTTGTCAGTGGGAGGAGTACTAAATAATTGTACACCCCCATTTCTCATGGCCCGATTTCCTGCTGTATGCATTTTGCTTCTTTAACACACATCTTTGTCACTTTCTTGTGTAGAGGATGAAATGAGAATGCTGAATTGTGTTTAAAGTCCCTAAAAGGGGAAAAGCACAGCGGATTTCTGGTTGCAATGTGTAGGCTAAGAATAAAATCCATAAATATTTGAATAGATGCTTCCTCACCTGTTAAGAAAGATTGAAAAAATGGAATACTTGGAATACCTCGATCCTTGTTTCTACCGCTTTGACTTCTAAGTTGCCCTTTGCCAGCCGATTGGCTGTGTTTTGGAAACAGGAATTCACTGACCTTTTGAAATAAGCCCCACTAGAAGTCATATAGAAAAATTCAACAGCAGGTGGCACTTCTTGAAGATATAGGGCATCTCTTTTTTGATGTACCATATACACTCATGGTTCTGAAATGGTTGACAGGTTCCTCTCTTGAAGATGGAGAAATGGTGTCTGTTGGATTTTTCCTGCTATGCAGCTGTTCAAGACTTACAGCTTCTGTTGAGGAGGGGGAGGTTGTAAACACAGAAGATAGTGGGCACATCCCATAAGGTTCCCAGCAGTTTTTTGTGTGGGGGGGCACAGCTCTTGCACCTTTAACAGCCAAGTAACATGTAGAAATTTGAGGTTTTGGCATCATGGTGTTGGGGACGATCTGAACCTGTTGAATTACTCGCAGAGAAATGGTCTGAGTATCCAGAAAAATGGGCATTTTTAGTTCTCACAGGTGTCTTGCCATGGTAACAACCTTTTTTTTTTTTTAACCCTATGAGGTAGTATCTTAAAAAGAAATACAGTTATGTAAGAAAAATGGTTCCATCCTCAGCGTTATCACTGGTAAATATTTTAATAAAAAATAAGTAAGTTTTGGGTTGGATCCACCTTAAGGGTAGACCAGATAGAGTCAGTCAGTCATGTTTAGTTTAAGTACCGTTAATTTCAGAGGATCATGGCTAAACTTGATATTAAACTATTTGCGTTTGGATCTGAAGCTTAAGCAAATATGTTCTACATTGTACTACTAATGCCAAATATATGAAGAACTTGAAGAAAAATCATGGTATTTGTTATCTAGAAATTTGGGGTTTCCTTTATATAGATATGGTAACCAGTGGAACAATGTGAAGGGGTAGTACTTGAAGTTGGAGTGTTTGTGTGTTCTTCTCAGTACAGCTATGCTTAGTATAAAGGGACAAGAGAAAGTTGCAGTTCAGCACACACTCCTTCGAATCTTGCTTCTGCTTCATTGCATGGCCAGAGGCAATACTGTGAGCAGTAAAACATCATGATCTTTTCAGGTCACAGTGCTCCATTAATTGCATATATTAATGCTGCTATCATTCCCATTAACTAGCAGCCAAATCTATATTTTAAACAACCGAGTTGGGATTTAGGCTGAGTCAGAATGTTTCACTGGCTTTGGATTGAAACATCAATGTTCTGAATATCCATTAGTATATGTTTTCTCTGGGCAACTTACTCAGACTGAAAAAAAAGTTGGACCGTCTGGTAGAAACTGTTGTTTCTAAGAATTCTGATTATACTGGCTACCCATTATAACCACAGAAAAAGGAGATATATTCCTCAGTTAACTTGATGAGAGGAATTCACTGAATGGATTTTAATTTTGATATTCCACACCCTGGTTTCTCAAGAAGGTGTGCAGATGGGTGACTCCTAGATCCATACTTGGTCAGACTCTGTATGTCTCCATGGAAAGGGGAGAGAAAATCCCTCAAGTGGAACTCATAGTGAATGTTGAATTTCAGGAGGGAAAAAATGTTTTGTATGTTGCCTTGATTATTTACCTTTTAATCTAAGTTCCAGTCTAATGTTTATTGTCAACTGTGTTCAGTTTGGACTACAAATGATTTCTTGTTTCAAATCTTCAAAGGCTTTAAACTCTAGTCTATGAATGCAGCAGAATGAAGGCATGAAGATGGTGTTTTTCTGAAGGGATAAGATGGACAATACCACTTTAGACTTCGGGTGGGAAATGCAATTTTTGTATATTCCCTAGCACTGGAAAAACCTATTGCAAATATAAACCTGACAGAGCAAAGAGTGAACTGGAATAGATTATTTTCCCCCTTGTTTACTAATGGTTTACTTTCTGGGAATATTTAAGTGATTTATCTATACCAGAGAGAATTTAAATATGGCATCTGCATTCTGATATGACGTGGTCTTGCCCTCCTCAGTGCTCTGCCACTTCGTTTCACTGTGTGTAGACCAAGTATTAAAAAGAGGTTAAAAGGAAAGGGAGGCACAAGTGTGGACTACTTTTTTTTTTGGCAGATGAGACCTTAAAAATTTATTTTAGCGGATAAAAGTTACAACAAGTAAAGGAGACAAGCAATAACATGATAAATTTACAGACAGTGAGCAAACCGTTAACATTACATGAAGTTTAACTTCAGGTTCAGTAGATTTCAGAACAGTCAATGCAGCAGCTGCTACATTCTTGAAAGACACTTCTGAGCAGGTAAGGCCACCATAAGTTGGAAACAACTTCAAGGCACACAACAACAACAAATTAAAATAGGTTTTTTCTAGGAATCAGTATGACTCTCAGGAGAATCTTTGCTTGAAAAATGTAGCTAATAAAAGGAAACCCAACTGTGAGGAACTTGTCTTGTGTTTGACCTTTTACAGTAGTTAATTTCATACTTTCTTGAGACTTGACAGGCTAGACAGGCAATTGATGCTTTATTTTCCCATGATATATGATTTGACTCTTATTATTGTTATTCTTGCGAGAGAAACCAAGGGTTTGGTGGGCTAGAGGAACAAAAAAGTCATTTTTCTATCACAGATAAAAAAAGTCTCAGTGGGAGAGGTGTTGTGGTGAGGGAAATTGTGGGTGTTTAGGATAGACATAGGTTTCAAGAGAAACCCCGTGACAGCGACATGCAGGGGTGGGTACTTTGTGGCCCTCCAGATGTTGAATGGCAACTCTGGTAGGAGTTCCAGCCAGCATAGCACTGGTAAAGAATGTTGGGAATTGTAGTTCAGCAACATTTTGAGGACTATACCCTCTCTCCTCTAGGCTGTAATATTCAGTGAAGTTGTGTGGTGACACCTGAGAATTCTTTAATAGCATTTCTACAGTTTTGATAGTTTTGTGGTCTAGTGAGTGGAAGCACTCTGCAAAGAGAAGGAGTTTTAAGAAGAGTAAAATTGGGGATTATAATTGCTGTTCTTATTTCTTGTGAGGTTTTTTCTGCTTTTGACCTATAACACCTCAACCCACTCTCTTATTCAAATAAGGGGGTATCAGTAAAAGCTGCTCTTTCTGCATCAAGAAGCCTGGTAGACTGTACTGCATGGTTTGTAAACTTAATAAAGTTGGTGATCCACAAGTTGTGCTTTTGGCACCTACTAATGATAAAAATAGGGGATGTTGTCTACTCTGAAGGAACAGCCAGAGTTTTTGAGGAACAACCAGAATTTGGAAAGTTACTTTTTGGAAAAATGACCCCCAGGATTCTGCAGACTACATGTTGACTATATATATGTTGTAGTTTTAGAATTATTTTTTCTAAGGTATAGGAACAGCTACTTCACTTTGATGAAGTCATTTAAAGTATGTTGTAACACTATTTAATGTATGCATTGTTTGCCACTTTAACGGAATTGAATCAGAGAGATGAATGGATCTCAGACTTATCTTTAAAGAGTAGGTACCACTACTTTCCAATCATTTGTTTATGTGAATCTGCTCATTGCTAGCCTTTGCATTATATTTTTCTATATGTGAAACTTCTGGTTTGGTGTTTTTTTGTTGGTAGTGCAGAGAGGAGTATTTTTCAAGCCTGCGAAGTGAAGAAAAGGATAAGTATTGGCTGAGTGTTGATACTGTTTTGGGGTGAATTTGGGAATATATATTAATCAGTTAATTTATTAACTTGAACTTTGCATTTGGTGCTCAAAGCACATTTTGTTATAATTTTTCCCAAGGCAATGCACATGGTCAAACTAGTATATCTTTAACCACATTTCTGCACTAGTGTTATAGCGCTATGATTCCACTTTCAACATCCTATGGAATCCTGGGGTTTGCAGTTTCGGGAGGGGTTGGCTGGCCCCTCCTGAAACTGGAAACCCCAGGATTCCATAGGATGTTGAAAGTGGAATCATAGTGCTATAACACTCTAGTGAGGAAATGACCTGTGAGGAGAAACTGTGTCATGTGTCTGCAGATTTTCTGCATGCATACAAATAGTTTTACATTTAGAGTGAACTTGTGAAGGGAAGACTGGGGCCATTTCTGCACTAGACTGAACTGCAAACCCCAGTATTCCATAGGATATTGAAACTGGAATAATAGCACTATAACAGTCTAGTACAGAAATGGCCTTAAACTCATGGAGAGAGGACTTGGACTGTGCTGGCCTTCCCTGGCATCCATACCATCTTACTATATACAGTTTTTTACTTAGGGGTACTCCGTGTAATTGATGATCTGGCATCTCTGATTGTGTGTATAGAATAAGTTGTACACAATATGGGCTGTTTTCAGACTTTCATATTCATTTCTGGAGTAAGGTAGAACCACTGAAGATGTCTATCTCATCCTTCCATATGTTAACCTTCTACACATCTGTTGTACGAATAAGACTATTCATGTTTGCTAATACAAGAAGCATGGATTGCTCTTGGGTATTTGTGCAAATATAATTATGCTTCAGTATGTGTGCATATATAATTAATTACCAAAGGAGAATTAATACCTGTTTTTTGGGTTTCTTTAAATAGAAGAGTCATGTTTCTAATGTGAAGCAGTATATGAATCTTCCTTCTTTAAATATTAATAATGCACATACATACAAGCAGTATACATTACTATACTTCCTGTGTTTCTGTGTATAAGTAAAAATGCTTCAATTTGTTAATCTGGCCATTTAAGGTTGCTCATTCACATTGTTTGTCTTCTTTTATAGACCTAAGTTCGGTGGGGTTTTATTATTATTATTATTATTATTATTTTCTGTCTGTGTTTTTTTCTCTTGCAGCCAGTGTTTCTGTGTCCTTCTTTGACCTTATTCAGGTTTGTTAGGAGGAGGGAAATGAAAAATCAACACAGTGTATTGCAACAGTTTTCTCTGATGTTTCATTCCCAAAGAAGTAAACAGACAAGCAGTCCATGTTTTGGTTAATGTATAATGCTGCCTAGAAGACATACCTACATGATGAAATGTTTAAGTGACCTTCTGTTTCTACATGCCCCCTCTTATGTTTCCTGCCATGTTCTTGGTCTGCTTTGTATCTTGATTCCATTATAGTGGCTCATGACATTTGGTGTGGAGTCAGATTTTAAGGACCAGAGACACAAAAACAAGACTTTTCCAGTTTTAAGAGACTTAAGTGTTTAGGAATTAGTATCCACAAAACAAATGCTAAAATAAAAACTGCTGCTACATTCCTTTCCCCTCCTTTCCTCCTTTTTAGGAATTAGTTTGTTATTGTTTTTACTTGACATTAAGTTGACTTTGACTTATATAGAGTCTATGAATGCGAGACTTCCAAGACCCTCAGTTGTCAACTGCTCTGCTCAGGCCTTGCAAACTCAGGCCTATGGTTTCCTTGGATGAATCCACTGTAATGGAATCAAGATACACAGCAGATCAAGAACATGGCAGGAAATGTAAGAGGATGCATGTAGAAATGAAAAGTCACTTAACATTTCATCATGTGGGTGTCTGCTAGGAAAGCCCTGGTGGTGCAGTGGTTAAATGCTGGTACTGCAGCCGTTGTGAGTTCGATCCTGCAGGGCTCCAGGTTGACTCAGCTTTCTATCCTTCTATAGGTCGGTAAAATGAGTACCCAGCTGGTTGAGGGAAATTAGCTAAACACATTGTAAACCACTTAGGGAGTGCTTAGCACTGATAAGCAGTATAGGAATGTAACTGCTATTGCTATATTGAATCAATCCACTTGTAGTGGTCTCCCTCTTTTTCTACTGCCCTCCACTTTGACAGAGCTTATATCTGGAACATATCACGTCACATTAAAATGGAAGTACTGGCATGGTATAGTGGCTTAAGCATTAGACTTTAACCCTGGAGACAAGGGCTCAGTGTCCCCCTCAGCCAGGGAACTTCACTGGTTGGCCTTGGCATGTCATATACTCTCAGCCTCAGAAAACCCTGATAATTTCTGTCCTACACTGTTATAGTGCTATTATTCCACTTTCAACAGCCTGTGGAATTCTGGGGCTTTGTAGTTTACTGAGGCCAAAGAGCTCTCTGGCTGAGAATTCTCAATGCCCCTCCCTAAACTGCAAACCCCAGGATTCCATAGGATGTTGAAAGTGGAATAACAGCACTATAACAGTGTAGTGCAGAAATGACCCCTGTGATAGGTTTGCCTTAGGGTTGCCAAAAGTCAGAAATGACTTGAAGGTACATAACAGCAAAAAATATCATGTGTAAACTACCTTCTTGTTATAACTTGAGAAGCACAGCCATGCCAACACAGTGGTAAAATAGAAGAATGTGCTTTCTGTACATGTTGCTTAGCACCTGGTTACCTTTCAGAGTAGATTAAAGTAGTACCATCTACTTTCTAGAAATTAGTCAATGAATGAACCTGATTACAAGGCACTGTAACCTGCTATACAGATCTCAAAGCCATTGTACTTCCTCCAAGGAGAAAGCTCACTGTATATGACATTTCACATCAGTGGCTCATTAACTGGAGTAAACTTCTGCTACAGCTGAGGAAGAGGAGGACTGATGAAAACTGAGAAGCTTTTTCTTTGTTGTAGTAGATCCCTTTATTAAAGGAGCATTTTTGGCTGAGTTGTATATGTGGAAGTAAGAGAAGAGGGGGAGAGAAAGAAGGTTCAAGGAGTAGTTTCAGGGGAAAATAATAACCAAGGAAGGAAAGAATGGTCAGCAAAGAAGCAGTGCTGGTCTTCAGTTAAGATTGGAAGGGCATTTTAGGTTAGGGTGTGCAGTAGCTTTTTCTTCAAAATAAAAGTAACTGTTTTTGCTATTTAGCTTTGGCTACTTTATGAATAATGCAATGGAGGAAGGTGTTTTTTTAAAAAAAAAAACCCAAAGGCTATCAATTTCCTGAATTTCCATTATACTACACAATTCCAGTCAGTGTTCAAGATTCCAGTCTTGGACAAGGTGCTGTACTGTTTGTTATTGTTTCAGTTTGAATGAAATGGATTATCTAGATCCATTACAATCTGGCCTCAGGCCTGGTTGTGGGAGGGTGATTGGGTAGGTCATCCTGGTGAATGATCTGTGCTAGGAACTGGGTGGGAAGCATGTTTATGCTGGGTTAGTTGGACCTTTTGGGGGTCCATTGTAGTCTTGTGGATTGCCCATCTGGGATGGGACTTGGAGTAACTGTTTTATCATGGCTGCAGTCCTTATGGAAGGGCTAGTTGAGTGGATGCTGTTGGAGGATGCATGTTCAGCCCTGTGGATGATGTCCTCTTGACATCCCTCTATCTTGTTATTTAGCATTTACATGAAGCTGCTGGGAAATGTTGTTTGGCATGTTGGTGTTCAAACTGAGGCTTAAATCTTATTGCTTATTCCAGGTAGAGTAGACCCATTAGATCAGTGGAAACTTAGTAAATCAGTGCTTGCTTACATTTCATTAATTCAGCAGGCCTACTCTAGTTTGGACTAGCAATGGCATTTGGGATTAGCAGAGATAGAATCTGGATGCTCAGCTTTTGACAGTGGCTAGGATAATGTTAGCACGTTTAAGCTTGTTTTCCGAATATTCCTCCTGAACACTCCTGAAGACACTGTATCTGATGCATACTTTAGTTACATCTTGTTTGGATTACTGTGGTATGCTCAATAGGGAGCTATCTTCCAAATTGATTTTGGAAATGCCTGCTGATGCAGGATGTTGCTACCAAGCTGCTGAGATGATTGAATGGCTTGCACCACTTTTAGAGTGTGGATGGGGGAAATCATCCTATACATTAAAAGCTCCCTCTTCCCTGCAGAGGAGGCTGTGAACTTGTTGAGAAGATCTTACCTGTGTGCCATTTGATACATCTGTTGTCTCATTTAATCTGAGGGTTTTATTACTATTTGTGAAATATTAAGTATATCAGACTAGCACTCAATGATCACTTTGTTCTAATACAGTATATATATTACTTGGGGGGCATAATTTAAAGATGTGTGTATCTCTGATGTGTTTATTCCACATCTAGCTTCTCTGTCTTCTGTTTATCATGCTTACATTGGACCTTGGATCTGGGCTTTTATCTTGTCACAAGCATGTCCCTCACATTCTTATTAAGGTGAGCTAAGAGAAACTTTGGTACTTGAAAGTACACCATCATTTCTTTATTTCCCTTTCTCCAGTTTTAGACATGTGAGATAAAACAGGCAGCTGTTTTTCTCTGCACTTTCTAGCTCCATTTTGTCCATTTCCAAAGACAATGTTCTGCCTAAAGTCCCTTGGTGATTCCATTGATAAGAGCCAAAGTCTCCCCCCTCACCAGTTCTTTTACTTCTAGTCCTACATATCACTTGGCCTTGGTGTGCTGTGTGATTGGCAGGGGAGAGAGGAGGCTGGGCTGCTAGACAACCTGGCTTGGATTCATTGTTCTGTGTTCGCAGCTGGAAGTCAATACAGTCCCTGGAAAATTTGCTTTTTTAATATAAATTCCTTTTTGCATCCTCGTGCCAGCTCTGCTAGGAACTGACATTTTGAGGACTTATTTCTTGAGTCATGTCGCAGGTAAGGTTGCTACACATCAGATGGGTTGTCTGGGACAAGGAAGCTGGAAGATGTAGGGGGAGGGGAGTAGTGTCATGTTCCTTCTCTCAACAAGTGCATTTCAAAGAAGGAACAGATGCATTACGCAAGGAGCCCCAACATGGCCTTCGGAGCTTTAGCTTCACTGATAGATTTTAATTTTATTTGCTGTACTTTTCTTTGTGTGTCAGAATAGTGCAGTTGTGTGCCTGGTGCCATTTCACTGAAGGGAAATCCTTTCGAAAATATCTGAGCAAACTTTGATTCAGTTCAGGAAAGTTCCTTAATAAAGTATGGTTATTTGCTTTTCTTTCCTGAACAAAGAATAATTTACACCCTGCCAAGTGTTTAATCTTTTAATAGGAGAAGAGATGAGTGCAATATTACTCTGTTACTTTTGTTCTTTTTTGACATTGCTGATTTCCCATATGGGAAACAATTCACAGGGAACCGGTGTTAAAAGTGTCACTAATGTTTCCTTTGAACACTTTTTGAACACTGAACATTTTTTTGCTCTTCAAACAAAAATACACACATAAAGTGCTCTTGATTAATTCATAGGTTTAGGTTTTGTAAGCCAACTAAACACACAAATCTAACAGCTGTGTGTTTTAAGGCCAATTTCTAATAGCTGATCAGGAACGAACATACTTCATGTGAAATGACATGAAAGTGATTTTGCAGTAAAATCACAGTTCTTTAGGTATATGCCCAGATAGAAAGTTTGGGAAAATTACTTTTGGATTACAACTCCCAGAATCTCCTGATCACTATAGCCATTCTGACTGAATGATTCTGGAAATTATAATCCCAAAACTAACATTTCCAAAGCTGTGGCCAGACATGTGCTCTTTTTTTTTTTTTGCATTATAATCAGGTGTGTGTTGATGGATTGTATGGGATCAAATTACTCCCCTTGATGAAATGGGAGGAAAAAAACCTTTAGCTTACACATGCTGTCTTTGTTAATTAGGTACCAGCTAGGTTTGTTTCTCATGGAACTGCGATAGAAGCCTGACAGGAAGCCACGCAGGCCTTTCTAGAAGTCTTGTGTATGTCTATGCTAAATGTATGGACTACAGGCTATGATTGATTGATTGACTGATTGTATTGTTGCCTTGCTTTTTTTACTTAAAAATAGTGCTTCAAAAGTAAAAAAAAATAAAAACAGTATTGCTATGAAGGGGGCAAAATGAATGCATTGCCACTCCAAATAAGATTTCTGTGCTCTGAGCTCCAAATGGCATTTTTCCATCAGTTTCTAGTATCTCAGAGAATTAGACACTGAAAACCATTCAGACCTAGAACTGTTTTATGTGTTGTGTTTGTATTTCCTTGGTAACTTTGCTTGTTTCTTTTGTTTGAATGCTTAAACTGTATTTCTAAATGCTTAACTGGAGTTTCATGTTACTACAATGCTAGGCATTTGGAGACTGAAGGAAAATTTCATAGGGGAGCAGATTTTTTTTTATGGGGGCAACACCATCAGTTTGCCATCTCAACCCCGTAGCTACACCCCAGGCTTCAAGGTAGCTAACATGAGAATGGTGTGGAAAAGGCATTCAGTTTAAGCTTAGAAAGTGTTCCTGTCGTACTTCTCAGCCAGTATTCAAACCGTGTGCTCAAAACCGTTTCTGGAGTTATTTTCAGGTTCAACTGAAATCCTGTACTAAATGACCTTAGTATATGCTGTATCAATGAACTGACCACTTTTGTCTCTTTGATGTTTGCAACATGTTTCCTTTCAACCGACTTCTTGGAACAATGTTAAAGGTACTGTTCCTGAGTTAGGAAGCATTCTGATCATATACAAAAATGACAGTTAATCTTCGTAGGAGGTAACAGGCATGGTGCAAACTGGGCAGGAAAAATATGATCTGTTAGGGTTTGACCCGTATTTTGCAAAAGCAAATGTAGTTTCTTCAAGTTTAGCTTTCTGATAGTGTAACTTTCTCTGCTGTGTCTTGAAACCTTCTGAATCATTCAACATCCATCCTTTGAAATTGGATGTGTGGTGTATTATGTTTCATTGGCATAGTCAACACCAAAAGGATTGAATTTACAAAGAATATTTTATTCTGCTACCTTTAGGATTTTGCATGACATGCTTTATTTTGTTATCCCAATGGTCTTCTACTATCTATTTTAATGTAATTCATGTATGTTACCTTTCATAAAATGGAAAAGACAATGCTGAATGATTTATTTAGAGAAAAGCCTCAGTCCCTAACTCAAGGTACAACAATGTTGCATATCTAAAGAGTTTTTCCTCACTGTGTAATACCTGGTAGAGAAAGGCTACCCTCCATTTAATATTTATTTATTCATGTTATATTTATTTATTCATATTTATTTTTGTGTTTTGCTGTTGTTGTAGCTTTCTTTTTGATATTGTTCTCTGCTTCAGAGTGAGTTTTATTTTATTTATTTTCCAGTCCTTTTATTCAACATGCCTCTTGAGGGGCTTAGAAAATAGTACTGCAGAAATACATTTCAGAGGTTCAATAGTACAACAGTATCTGTAAACAGCAGAGAACCTGAAAACCAGCATAATTTCAGCTATAAGTCATTCCAGACTTGGAGGAAAAAAATCTTCCTGAATGGATCAGCTTTCACCACCCTCCTGTGACAATTCAACCAACAAACCACTCTGTGGATATGTTGTTATATGAAGCCCATCATTCCCAAACCAATAGATCTTGTTGTTTAACACACTGGATATGTGGGGCAAAATATAATTTGGGAAAGGCAATGGACTTCAAGATTGTCTTTTTTGGAAACTGAGTTCCTAAGAAGTTCCAATTATATGAAAGATTGGCACTCGAAACAATCCCCTGAGTTCCAAATTCTTTGATTCAAAGTCTGTTCTTTTTGCACCAAATTTGGGATTCTGGTAAGTAAAACAAAAAAAATGGAGGGGATGGTGGAAGCTTGTTCTGCCCACCTCTTGATTAGACAATATTGAGTAGATAGACCAATGCTTTGATGTTATAAGGCAGTGCCACATTCTGTTGTGTCTGCTACCACAGTTTGGAATTGTTAGTTCAAAAAGCAATATATTGGTCGTTAGTAATGCAGTGCTTGCTACTCATGAAAGATGAGTAATGGAATGTGTTATTACTGTGTTACTATCTGCCATATTTTTTTTTTACAGCGCCCCATCCATTATGAGGTATACTCTTGGGACATATGAATTTATATGTTCTGAGTACACATGGAGCAATAGGAATCTTGTAACTTTGGCAAAATAGGACATCAGGCAGATTGGACTCCAAAACCCACATTCACACAGAATTCTCTAAATGGGGAATTATACTGAACATACAGCAATCAAGATATACATAATAGTTGTATTGAGGAATAGCAAGTGTTATGGTAGAGCATCACAAATGGCAAAGGCACATGCAGAATAGCGAACTTGCAAGACTGTGTGGGTTTGGAATTTGAGGTAGCTTGAAAAAGTAGGAATTGCTAAGGGGAAGGAGTAGTTCAAAAGTAAGGGCAATATAATACTTTCCCTAACACACACACACACACACACACACACACACACACACACGAAAAGAGAGAGCAGCAATGGGCTGCAATGGGCAGGGAAAGTGCTCCCCAGCAGATTGAGATATTACCTCTCCTGCTGGATTTGTGAGAAGCTGGGGAGCCCTCGTGGCTAGAATAGTGCAAGGAAAAGAGGGCAAGCTAACCAAGGTCTTCTATGCTGGAACTAGGAGTCTGAAAAAGAGAATAATGTGTTCATGAGATTCTCTGGCCAAAATCTCAGATTTGGGGGGCAGGGGGGCTGAAGGAGTGGTTTCAGCTTAGAGCAAAGTTTAGTTTAGGCAGCAGGTGAAAGTTTAGGTCAGTAGTTTTCAACAAGGGGCCTCCAGAAGCAGACAAGCAGCTCATGCTTATTGCTTTTGTTTAAAACCCCACCCCAGACTGGAGTTTGGATTTTTTTTTTTAAGCATCTCATGCAGGAGAAAATGGGGATGACATCAGAATTTCTCTAAGACAAAAGGACTTTTTAAAATAAAGGATATGCACCTGAATTTCCTGAGGCACAATACTTGGGTTAGCCAAAGGTGCTAATGCTCAGAAAAACACCCACTTAAGTGTTAAGTCAGTCACCCTTGCCTCACAGATTATATTTTCTATTAACATCGTTTCCTGTCAATATTGCATTGCCTACCAAATGCAGGGTCACATGCTGTGAGAGATGGAACTTTGTCTAGGGGGTATTTGGTATTTCAATTGTTTAATCAAGAAGCTTAAGCAACATGATGATGGTATATAATGCAGTTTAGAAGAGATGTGGGGTACAAGAATTGACCGTAAGGGGCCTTTCCAGCTAACCCTTCAGTGGCCTTGGCCAGAAATCAAAATTGGTTTTATTTGGGAAATACACATGTACATCTTGGTAGGGGTGTTGTGAGCTGACTGTCTCCTAACACCCCCACACTAAAAATGACCCAAGATGGTGAAGTCCTTCCAATCAAGTTTACTGAGAAGTCTATTGAGACAATAATTAGTTTTACATAAGTAGTATTCTATTAAGTATTGTTTCTGAAATAACAATTACACAGGACTTGTTTCAAGCAATATAAAATAACAAGTAAACATTCTTGTTATATACCCTCCCCAACCTTACCTTGGGTTGCTTTTGTTAAAGTTTTGAAGGAGCAGAGAAAGTGTAGCTCACAAGCCACACATGGCCCCCTTGCTGCTGGTTTTGAGTCTTGAAAGTACCCACTCCCCCACACGCCAAATTCTCTGAAGCTTGACAGAGATATACAAAATACCTGTACCACACAGGTTTTGTTTTATTTTATTTTTTATGGAGCGTGTTCTCAGCTGTTTAAGTTATTTAATTATATCATGTTTAACTTCTGTTTTTAACCAGAGCTAGGAGAATTGCAGAGATAACTTGTCAAGAAATAAAACAAATCATCATGGACTGGCATGGATATCCTGGCCAATAACTGAGAATAGTTGCCATGAATGCCATAGAGAGGAATTGGACCCAGTGCTGACTGCATTGGCAAATTCTATGGCATTTCCGCCCTATCGTGTTATGGTGCAATTATTTCACTTTCAACATCCTATAGAATTCTGGGGTTTGTAGTTTACTGAGACCAAAAAGCTCTCTGGCTGAGAATTCTAAAGGCTCCTCCCTAAACTGCAAACCCCAGGATACCATCAGAGGTTGAAAGTACAACAACAGCACTATAACAGTGTAGTGTGGAAATGGCCTGTGTTTGGGATCTACAACAACAACAACAACAACAACAATGCGGGGAAAAAAAATCCCCTGCTAGTATCATAATGCCTTTAAAACAGTATGGCCATATTTGAAATCTAGTGAACAGTCCTGGTAACCACACTTCAAAATGAGGATACTGTAGAACTAGGAAAGATGCAGGTATGTACAATATATCACCTCTCATTATGAGGAAGAGGTTGCACTGTTTGGTGCTTTTAAGTTCTAAAAAAGTGGCAGGTAAGTATGGGTATGACTGAGGTGTTTAAACTTTACATAATATGGAAAAGTAATAGAATAGAATAGAATAGAATAGAATAGAATAGAATAGAATAGAAGCCGACCCAGTTAAGCTGAACAATTAATGCAGTTTAGTTGAATTTAGGATGTGAAAAATACTTGTTAATGTGGTGAATAGTTAAACATTAAGTTTACTTGTGTAAACTTAGTGATGACCACCAACATCAACAAATAAATAGAAAGAAATTAGGCAAAGTCATGGAGACTACAGTTGACAATGTGCTTGTCATGATGTCCAGCAGACTGGAAGAGAGCAAATGTTGTCCCCATCTTCAAGAAGGGAAAAAGAGGACCTAAATAATTATCACCCAGTCAGCCTGACATCAGTACCCGGAAAGATCCTGGAGCAGATCATTAAGCAGTCAGTTGCTAATCACTTAGAAAGCAAGGTGGTAATCATGAGAAGGCAACATAGATTTCTCAAAAATAAGTCATGCCAGACTAATCTTATCTCTTTTTATGATAGAGTTACTAGCTTGATAGATGAAGGGAATGCTGTGGATGTAACATATCTCGATTTCAGTAAGGCCTTTGACAAAGTTCCCCATGACATCCTTGCAAAGAAGCTAGTAAAATGCGGGCTGGACAGGGCTACTGTTAGTTGGATTTGTAATTGGTTGACCGACCGAACCCAAAGGGTGATCACGAGTGGCTGCTTTTCATCCTGGAGAGAAGTGACTAGTGGGGTGCCACAGGGTTCTGTCCTGGGCCCAGTGCTGTTCAATATTTTTATCAACAACTTGGATGAAGGAATAGAGGGCATGCTCATCAAATTTGCAGATGACACCAACTTGGGAGGGGTTGCTAATACGCCAGAGGACAGGATCAAAATTCAAAATGACCTGGATAGATTGGAGAGCTGGGCCAAGGCTAACAAAATGAAATTCAACAAAGAAGTGTAAGGTCCTACACTTAGGTAGAAAAAATGGAATACAGAAATATAGGATGGGGGACACGTGGCTGGATAGCAGTACATGTGAAAGGGATCTAGGAGTCTTCATAGACCACAAGCTGAACATGAGTCAGCAGTGTGATGCGGCAGCCAAGAAAGCCAATGCAATTCTCGGCTGCATCAATAGGAGTATGGTGTCTAGATCGAGGGAGGCACTGGTCCCACTCTACTCTGCTTTGGTTAGACCTCATCTTGAATACTGTGTCCAGTTCTGGGCACCCCAATTCAAGAAGGACATGGTCAAGCTGGAGCAAGTCCAGAGAAGGGCGACCAAAATGGTGAGAGGCCTGGAAGCCATGCCCTATGAGGATAGACTTAGAGAGCTGGGTATGTTTAGTCTGCAGAAGAGAAGGTTAAGAGGGGACATGATAGCCATGTTTAAATATTTGAAGGAATGCCATGTAGAGGAAGAAGAGAGTTTGTTTTCTGTTGCTCCAGAGACCAGGACAAGGAGCAATGGATTCAAGCTTCAGGAAAGGAGATTCCACCTGAACCTCAGGAAGAACTTGCTGACAGTCAGGGCTGTCTGGCAGTGGAACATGCTGCCTCGGAGTGTAGTGGAGTCTCCTTCCTTGGAGGTTTTTAAGCAGAGGCTGGATGGCCATCTGTCGGGAGTGCTTTGAGGATGTTCATGCATAGCAGGGGGTTGACCTTGATGGCCCGTGTGGTCTCTTCCAACTCTACATTTCTATGATTCTATGATTCTATGTCTATATGTTATTTCCAGTATCAGAGGCGATATGCTAGGAAACTTAAGCAGGACAAAGGCCCTTTCCAGATCACCCTCCCAACCCGCTGTGGGGAGGGGAGAAGAAAAGGACCCTGATGACACTTCTGCATGATGTTGTTATGGTCCTGTCCTTATTAAAACATAAAGACAACATAAAAAAACATAAATAAGTAAGCAGTAAGACTCTGGCTCACAGTTTCAAAGGCCAAATTAAAGAGATATATCTTGGTTCTTTCCTAATAGCAGAGATCCAGAACCAGTCTTAAATGAGAATGTTCCACAATTTGAGAACTACACAAATAAAAGAATTTTTATGGGGATGCAGCAAATGGAGTGGGGATGTACTCAGAAGAGCTCTTTGATATTGTAATAACCCAGATGTTAATAACAAGACAAATGGTCCTCTGGATAGGGTTTTTTTTTAAATGTTTATTTTAGCTACTTGTTAATTACAGTGAACGCTCAGTATCTGCTAGGGTTTGGTTCAGGGACCCTCTGTGGATACCAAAATTTATGGATGCTCAAGTTCTGTTGTGTACAATGGAGTAGTAAAATGGTGTCCCTTATGTCAAATGGCAAAATCAAAGTTTGATTTTTGGATTTTTGGAGGGAATATTTTAAAGCTGTGGTTGGTTGAATCCGTGTATATGCAACCCATGGATGTGGAGGGCCAGCTGTATTGTCATGTTGTCTTTGACTTATGGCAAGTTTATCCATGTGTAATGTAGTCTTCCTCTTTTCCCACTGCCTTCCACTTGGCTGAGCATTGTTATGTTTTCTAATCAGACATGTTTTGTCATGATAAGTGTGAAACATTATAGCCTCAGTTTAGTCATTCTGGCTTCTAGGTAGGGTTCAGACTTCATTTGCTCTCAAGACTCATTTATTTTGGGTTTTTTTGGCAGTCCCTGGTAGCTGTTCAACTCTCTTCCTGCACCATATTTCAGATGAGTTGGTTCTCTTTCTGTCAGTTTTCTTCACTGAATCATAGAATCATAGAGTTAGAAGAGACCACAGGGGCCATCCAGTCCAACCCCCTGCTATGCAGAATTACACATCAAAGCACTCCCAACAGATGGCCATCCAGCCTCTGTTTAAAAATCTCCAAAGAAGGAGACTCCATTACACTCCAAGGCAGCGTATTCCACTGCCAGACAGCTCTGACAGTCAGAAAGTTCTTCTTTAGGTTTATGTGGAATCTCTTTTCCTGTAGCTTGAATCCATTGCTCCGTGTCCTAGGCCATTTCTATACTACACTCTTATAGCGTGATTATTCCACTTTCAACATCCTATGGAATCCTGGGGTTTGCAGTTTAGGGAGGGGCCAGCTGACAAACCCCAGGATTCCATAGGATGTTGAAAGTGGAATAATCACGCTGTAAGAGTATAGTGCGGAAATGGCCCTAGTTTCTGTAGCAGTAGAAAACAAGCCCATTCGCTCTTCAATAAGACAGCCTTTCAAAAATTTTAACATGGCTATCATGTCCCCTCTTAATCTTCTTTTCTGCAGACTAAACATACCCAGCTCCCTAAGCCACTCCTCTTAAGGCATGTCTTCCAGACCCTCCACCATTTTGGTCGCCCTCCTCTGATTGACCTTTCACAATCATACATAGAAACTGGAAAATACTATGACACTGATTAACTTGATTTTGATATTTAATTATATTTATTTATACTTGAGCTTCTTACCTATTTCCTTTATAACTGGACCCTAGTCTTCTTCTGATTTCTTGGCTACAGTCTCTATTTTGGTTAAAGGTAAAGGCAAGGTATAGAAAATCTTTAATTATTTCAGTGTCTTCACCTGCTTTAAAGTTATGTAACCTGTTGCCATTATTTTTGTTTTCTTAATGTTCATTTGTAGTTCTGCTTTTGCACTTTCTTCCTGATTTCCAGCTACTTACCAAGGGGCATAGTAACCTGAAACGTGTTTCAGAAATGCAGGTAAAATTGATTCCCACCGTCTTCTCATGGGCATGGGCAATCTGTGATACTGACATAGCCATATTGGTGATGAAGAAGTTTGGTCCGAAATGTGCTGGCAAGTGGGCATGAGTAATAGCATCCTGATTTGTGAGAATAATATGCGTCCACACATTCCCATAGTCTCTGTTAGAGAGGCATAGACCTAAAGGTATGAAAATGTAATGTGTGACATTACTCCTCAAACTTTAAATGCTTAACACATTCTTCTACTTCCCGCACTTCTTATAGAATATGTAAGATAGGACTGACAGTATCCTATTCATTCAGTAACTTTGTTTGCCCAAATCCAGTTGATAATAATTGGGATTGTTGTGGACTGTGCCAGAAGAGATATCAGGCTGACTATTAATTTAATCTAAATGAATCATATTTTTAAGGTGCCATGAAGACAGTATTTGACTTTTTAAACTGAGTTAATTTATTGAAGAAGAACTGCATTCTACAGTGACCGTTTTCCCTGAGGGCTTTGTTTTATAGTACTCTAATTGATTGTAGATTTAAGGGAGGACTTTGGGACCCTTTCTTTTCTGTTTCTTTGCTCAAGATCATACCTTTCCATAGACACTCATTTTTTCTTCAGAAAAGATTAATTGTAAAATTCACATCTCTCTGTCTTTCTCTCTGAACTTGGAAAGGCAGACCTCAGTGAAAGACTCGAAACACCTTCCTTCCATATGGATGTTGAGATAGGACACCACTTTTGAAGCTGATATTCTGGAAGGAACCAGGCTACTTGAGGTCTCTCCTGCTAACCAAATAAATCACTCACATTCCATTCTTCAGTCACTTTTTTTCTTCTTTTTCAAACATAGCTCCTCTGTGCTGCAAACTCAGGTCTTCTGCTCTTACCTAGGCTGTACAAAGTTTTTTCTCACCTCATCTGCCCTTGCTGCTACCCTTGCTTACCAAGAAATCAGACAGATTATGCTGCCTAATGATAGAGCCAACATAATGACTCCAGCTTTAGATTATGATGCTCAAATGAAGAAAGCTTGGTGCAACCAGGACTGGATTTTTCTGTCGAAGGAGTAAGAGGACGATTCAGTTCTGATTCTGAAGACAAATTCCTGGGATCCTGGGTCTTTAATTCTATGTTTTTGCACCAAACTCTGGATGATGGCTCTTTGAATTCTAGTGATAAAATAGCAACAACAACAATTTCTTACCCTTCTTTTCCTATAGATTGAAGTAGGAACAACAGATTAAAATAGAACAACGGATAGATACCTGCTAAAAACACAGAACACCAGTAAAAATACATAACCAGTTAAAAGGGCATAGTATCAGTTTTTTAACTGATAATGTTTGTAAACTGTTAATGTTGAATTTTTTAAACATTAAAACATTCAATGCCTAATTTAAAAACCCCATAGTTTAAAAATGATCTGGATAGCCCTGCCAGAAGAAATTAGTCTTTAGTGCTGTTTTGAACTCAGATAGTGTATCCAGTTGTAGATCCACTTGTAGTATCCAGTTGTCTCTTCTGGCAGTTCACAGTTTGGGGACAGTTGAAGAAATAATCCTCTGGGCAACAGTTGTCAGTCTAGTCCTGGGTTATACGGGAGAAGGAAATCCCATAGGCAACCTGTACCCAAACCATTTAAGGCTTTAAACATTTTGTACCTTGTCTGGAAACTAATTGGCAGCCAGTGGAGTAAATTTAATATAAGTGTAATATGAATACCTCAAGATGCACCAATAACGACCGAGCTGCCATGTTTTGAACTAGCTGAAGTTTCCAAACTTGATACATAAGTGGCCCAAAGTACAGCTCAGTACAGAAGTCCAGCATTGAGATTACCAGCACATATACTACCATATTTAGGTCCTCTAGCTCTAGGAAGAGGTGAAGCCGGTGTAGCACCTGAGGCTGATAGTAAGCACTCCTAGGCAACACTTCCATCTGGACTGTCATTTGAAGCGATGGAACTAGAAGTACTTCCAAGCTGCAAACACAGTCTTTCAAGGGGAAAGGTTACCCTATCCAGGCCTGGTTGACATTCCTCCAAACCCATGTTAGGAGCCTTGACAGTAAGCACTTCTGTCTTGTCTGGATTCAATTTCAGTTTATTTTCTCTGATCCAGCCCATTGCCTCCTCAGGGAATTCATTCAGAAGAGACACACTATCCTTAGCTGATGCTGTTTCTGAAGGATAAAAAAAAATCAAAGTGTATCTTGCAAACCAACATTTAGTCTCTACTCATATCTTAAATACATTTAAACATAAGGCTGTAGTTGGTGAATCTCATGGGCTTAGTTTTTAAAAAAGTAAATTTTACAATTGCAAAATCTATCCATGCCTGAGTGGTAGGACTATAGAACATCCTGATTCCAGTCCAGATTGATGGTAAAATGTTAACTAATGATTAAAGAAGGCTAAAGAACTCAAGTTAATGTTTGGCTAGGTTTTGATAACAGCCAAATACCATTGTAATGACAGTAATACAATTAGTTCTTGCCAGATTTTCAAATAGAAGTTAATGTGGCAGTTGAAAGTCCCACTAGCATTTCTTGATGAGAAATTAGTCAATCTTACTTTCTTTTTTACTTCTTAAGATAAAAGAAGTGTGTGTGTGTGAAAAATACTTATTTTAGCATGAGCTTTCATGGTTTACAATACAATTGGCTGAGGTACCTCGATGGAATACAATATTCAGGCCTCAGGTATGTAGGCACAGTTATATAATTTGTGGGGTCAGAGTGAAACAGGATGCAGAAAAAAAGGGCAATTGTCACACTTGTCATAAACCCTCAAAAGTCTGGTTTAGAAGAAACATCCTGACATCTCTAAGTTAATGTACATACCTGCTTAGGGCTGTTAGTGGTCCCTATATTTTCAAAATAATACATTCTAATTTCAAGATTTTTTTCGGTGGGGGGTGTTAAAGTCTTTTCTTGAAGTTTTTTTTCTATTGTACATATAAATTGCCAGTGTAGAGTAGTGGTTTGAGTATTGGACTATGGCTTTGAGTTTGACCAGGATTCAAATACCCACTCAGCTATGAAAACTCACTGGGGTGACCTTGGGCAGGTCCCATTGGGTGACTTTGGGCAAGTCTCTCAGCCTCAGAGGAGAGCAAAGTCAATCCCCCTCTGAACAAATCTTCCCAAGAAACTCCATGATAGGGTTGCTATAAGTTGGAAACAACTTGAAGGCTCATGACAACAACAAACACACGATTGCATAATTGTAATGAAAACTTCTTAAGCTAGGTTTTTGTTGTTGTTGTTGTTTCTTTGTTTTGTTTTGGCCACACATGCAAAGTGATCTTTGAAGATATATTAATGGTATGCATATAATTCAGTCAGGTGCTTAAGAGTCCTTCAGCTTTATTACACTGAATAGGTTTATTGATTAGCTAGGAAAATACTTTGAAATATTTTGATTAGTATGACTAGATGAGCCAAATTCAAAATATGCTATATACAATTAATCAGCTAATATATGTACAGTTCACATGCCCATGTAGCCCCAAAATACAATACAAGGCAAAGCTTTCATTATTCCACCTTGCAGATTTTCTTAATGCAGATGTCTACAGACTCAATGCAGATTTGCAGATGTCTACATCTTGTGTAATTGTTGTTATCTGGAGCTTTTAACTTACTCCTTTGTTACCTATCCTCATTTAGCCATAAAGCTTGATCTATACTGCTTAGGAGCCCCTTGCGACCTTCTGTAGAGGCTTTTGGGGGCACAGGATGCTGGACACTTCTCACTGCATACTGCACACTGCTTTACTTACAGTTCATCTCCCTGTAAGCATAGCTGTGCTTAGGGGACTAGTTTTAGCATTGCTATTATTAATTGTCATCAAGTTAGCTTTGACTTATGATGACCCTTCAAGACACCCTGTCATCAACATTCCTGCTCAGCCATACAAACCCAGACTTCCTTAACTGTCTCTATCTACCTGTAATTTGGTCTTCCTCTTGATTGAGTCTACCTACCTATAATTTGCTCTGCCTCCATTTTACCAGGCATTATTGTCTTTTCTGATGTTTCATTGTCTCGTGAGATGTCCAAAGTATGATAGCCTGAGTTTGATAATTTTGCTTTCCAGGGAGCATTCAGGCTTGATATGTTCTTTTGTTCTCTTCATCCTTGCCCACATATACATAGATGCACATAAATCATGCAGCTTGCCAGCTGTTCATTGTGCAGCACTAACTGGGTAGCTGCCCATCTTTCTCTTCATAGAATAAGGCTGCCCAAAATATTCCTGCAATGACTAACTACTGCAGAGGGTCTTTGAAGTGACTACAGGGAGAGTCATGGCAGCTTTATTAACCTGAACAAAAACAAAAAGTCTTGTTAGTATTTCTGGCCTTTACTTGTATGGCCTCCAGCAATCATGGATTTCAGTTTTCTATATTAATTGGTTAATATAATAAAATTTCTGTTATGTGAAATTAATGGTTTTCTGCAGGAAGTAAAAGTAGTTCGGTTTTCTGGATGGCTAGTTTCTTTCCTTCTTTCAGCATTTTAATAGTTGAGGTTAAATGATTATACTTTAAATGGAAAAGCACTATCAGTTATGTAACACGCTGATTAGAAGAAGTGGAGCAGAGACTTAAATCTCTTTTTTTTAATATCACAATTTACTGAAGTCATCTTTGGGGAAACCTAACCTAGAACGATAGAATTAATTCATCCATCCAAAAACAATTGCAAGGCCATTATGGCTTGAAGTGCATTGTGCTTTTAATTTTTGAAAGCTGCTTGCTGTTGCGCTTGGGATATTGACCTTAATTACTTTTTAAAGATAAATTATGGTTTAATAGAAAACAATAAATACTGACCTACCTTGTGTCTTAACTTTACTTAGTTCACCTTATCTTCTACTTGGATGATATTAGTAAATTGAACTGCTTGACAATATGCTATCCAAATCGCAAACAAATTTGAGCTTTACTGACGTAGCAGTCCTATATTCAGGTGTTTATTACGTGAGCCCACTGTTACATGCAAAATCTCTTTCCTCCTACTTAGAAAGTTAGCAAGAGTACTGTCTGCCTTTTGCATATGGTGCAATACTAGTTCAGTAGCATCGATTCCTGCATTTGTCTTGCTCTCTGATCCTGAGGGTAGCCTTGACTTTACCTTCTTTCCCATAGTGAGCCAATGAACATCTGCACATGTGCTCTTTCATCCAGCTCTTTTTTAAAAAGAGGAAATCAAAATTGGACAATAATGATACTCCAGTCCATATCATATCTTGTGGATATTCTCACTGGAAACTCCACCTGTCTCTTCTGTATGCCATGAATGCTTTTTGAGCTCCTTTTGGCTCTTTCCCTGATACTCTGTTGTGTACTTTGAGTGGATTCCTGTTTCTCTCTCAACCACAAACACACACACATAGTGCTGTAGTGCAATTGCAGTATTGTGTGTGCTGCTCATTCATAGAACCCAGAGTAGCTTTGCCCACCCAGATTCACCCAGCACTACTATGGTGTAGGCTCAACCCAGAATGGAAGTGGATAAATTTAGAACCAGAAAATAAAAAAAATGAAGTAAAAATGACAGATACGCCCACAGGATTTCTGGAAGCTTTACTGCTGCCCCTCAAAAAAGAATTATATGAATGACAATGACCTGATGTTTCATGGAGCCTATGAACTTATGGTGATAGGGAAACACATATCCCTACCACATATCTCTATATCACAACAACCAGGAAGGTAATGGAGCCAGGACATGCTGTGGCATGGTCTGGAACCCTCCTTGCAGGCCTTTCATTGTCAGGTAGGGGTCAGGGAAAAAGTTTCGGTAGAAGAGTTTTTTGTGCAAATGGCAAAGGTGCATTAAAGGACGAAGGACATAAGTAGAGACAATAAACCCCACATTTTGCATTTATTTAGGACCTGTTTGGAAGTGTGGCTATGTATGTCTGTTTAGAAGAAAATCTTGTTGCACTTGATGGGATGTGCAACTGCTAAAATGCTGCCACTCATTCTAATATAGCTTTATCCTCACTTGTCCTAGGAGAAAATAAAAGAAGAAATAAGGCTTGCCATCAAATAGTAAAGAGATTTTATTTAGCTGGAGTTCAATGGGATGTAGCATGTTAAGATATTGATATATTCGAGTGAATCTAACACATTATAGAAAATCTTTATTCTGATATTTTCATCACCCATTTTTAAATTTTGGAAAACTTCTGTGACCATTTTTTTTTTTAATGTTCAACTGTAACTCTGCCTTTGTACTTTCTTCTTTAACTTTCACTGGTAGCTATACTAATTCTTTGCTTGTAACGTGGTATTACCTGCATATGTTAAATTATTGATGATTTCTTTCCTTAAGTTTTCATACCTTCTTCCTCTGGATTTCCCCCCCATTTCTATATGATATGTCCTGTGTCTACATTAAACAGATTGGATGAAAAAATGCAGCCTTGTCTGAACACCTGGCTAAATGAAATCCATTCTTTGTCTTCATATTTTGTCCTGATAGTGGCCTCTTGGCCAGAATATAGGTTATGTATCAAGGCAATCAAATGCTGTGGCACTCACATTTCTTTTAGAGTGATCCATAATTTTACATGATCTACACCAATAGTTCTTAACCTTTTCTTTACTGCCCCCCCATAAATATTTTAAATTGTTGCTGGGGTCCCTCAAGACTTATCTCAAGATTTAATTATTTAAATTTAGATATTTAAATTTACATTTCAGCATTTCGATATTTATTTATTAAAGGCTTCTAGAGACTAGTATTCAAATCACGGCTCAAATACTGGGTTACTTTGGGCAAGTCGCATTCTCACAGCTTCAGAAAAAGGCAAAAGCAACCCCCCTCTGAACAAATCTTGCTTAAAAAAGAACCCTGTGATAAGTTCACCTTAGGGCTGCCAAGTCAGAAGTGATCTAAAGGCACACAACAACAAAGTGCCACTGATGGGGGAAGTTGTTTCTAGCTGTCATGTCTCTCTCCTTTGAAAACTGGCTTATGGTGACCCTAAAGCAGACCTATTGTGGGGTTTTTGTTGACAAGATTTGTTGCCGTTGGCTTTCTCTGAGGCTGGGAGGATTTGACTTACCTGAGGACACCCAGTGGGTTTCCTTGGCCAAGCAAGAGTTCAAAGCCTGGTCTCAAGTCATGGTTTGGACACTTGCATGTGCCTGCCCTTGCGTCCCTTTCATCAGGAATGCAGCAGCAAGGAGTGTGAGCAAAGAGGGAACCCTTGGAAGGTGTACGTGCCTGCCCCAACTGCTCCCTCATTTGCAGATGAAGGAGCAATTTGGCTGCATGCACATGCCCTTTTGTTAGGGATGTGGAAGTGGGTGTATGCAGAAGAACATGGTGGAATACATGCATGTGTGCCCAAACTGTTTCCTCATTTGAAAACAAGGGAAAGGTTTGACACCCCCACAAATACTCTGCTGCCCTGGTATTGGTGATGTCTAGCAGCAGGTCTTTGTGGAACCCCTGTGAGGGCTCTGTAGCCCCCCAGGGGATTGTGAACTCTAGGATAAGAACCACTGATATGCACAGTCGAACACTTTGCTGTAATTTAGAAAACACAGACTCTTTCTCCCCAAAATTCTTTGGTATGCTTCATTATTTGCAATATGTCTACTATATTTGTAGTAGTCTAGTGTTTAGTGTCTCTTCCTTTTCTGAATCCAGGTTGGACATCTAGCATTTCTCACTCTGTGTATGGTAAAAGTCATTGTTGTAAAATCTTGATCATCACTTTGTTTGCATTGGATATTAGTGCAGTGGTCTGATAGTTGCTACAGTTCGTTGTCTTTGCTTTCCTTGAGACTAGAATATATACTGAGCATGTCTAATCTGTGTGTTCTCCATATTTGTGGGCATTTTTTAAAAAGAAGCTGGATGAATTCTATCTCTATGGCTTGAAATAGCTTTATTATTCCTGGTGATTGATTTCTCCTGAGTACATTGAAAGTGGCTTCCCCATCTGTGTCTGAGGAAATCTTCAGTGTATTGCTTCCAGCGTCTTTTTATTTTGTCATGATTGTATAATGTCTTTGCCATTGATCATTCAGCAACCTTGCTCTTGATTTAAACTTCCTTTTAATTTCTGTTGTGTTCTTTTTGATTGTGTTCTTCTATTTCCTTGCATTGATTATTATAATAATTCTTTTTGTCTCTATGAATATGCCACTGAACTGTTATGTTCAGGATTCAGAGCCTGTTTCAGTGGCATTTTACTGTGCTTTTCATCTGTTCTGAAGGGTTTTCTTTCTTTCTTTGTCTAGGAAGAGGTTTATTTTGTTTTGTATTATCTTGCATTCTTCTCTGACAGTGTCCCTGGTTTCAGAGTTCTTTTGGTTCCTAGTTTGTTACAATTTTTTATTTCAGTAGTTTGTGGGCTGTTC
This sequence comes from Iguana delicatissima, assembly GCA_948472985.1. Lineage (NCBI taxonomy): Eukaryota > Metazoa > Chordata > Lepidosauria > Squamata > Iguanidae > Iguana > Iguana delicatissima. The sequence goes on along the minus strand of CAOKZL010000990.1, from coordinate 25,339 downwards.
CACACTCCACTCCTGTTCTTGTTTTTGCAGAGAGAATGGAGCTTTTCCTTTTTTTTTTTTTATTTCAGTTAAATTGTTTATTTGATTTTTCTATTGGCCTTCCAGTGATGTATCTCTCTTAAATATTTTAATGTAGTGAGGCAGTTTGAGTCAGGACTTTATGAAATCTCTAGATTCCTAGAAGGGTCCTCTTAATTTTACTGTTTAGGGTAGGACAGCAAACCAAGATGCATCTATCCACTTCAGGGAATAACAGCCACATTAGCAAAGAAAATAGACAGTTCTAGTAGCAAGAGCAGTTTATACGCTCCAGGAGGAAGTTACTAGGCAGAAGTAATAGTGGGAGATGACCCTCATGATTGAACTCTTACAGGGTTAGAAGGAATCTCCACAGTAATTGGAGAGGAAATTGATTTTCCAGCAGTGATATGTTGTCTCTGTTGTAATTCAGTGTGTGTGGGAATTGGCTTATTCTGAAGAAGCAAGATCCCCTCTGATCGTGGAAGCTAAATAAAGTCAGGTCAAGTACTTGGAAGGGAAATCCTCTAGGGCAGTGGTTCTCAACCTGTGGGTCCCCAGATGTTCGTGGACTTCAGCTCTCAGAAGCCCCAGCCACTATGGTCAGTGCTCAGGGCTTCTGGGAGCTGAAGTCCACCAATATCTGGGGACCCACAGGTTGAGAACCACTGCTCTAGGGGATACCAGCTGTTATAGGCTATAGTCAGAAGAACACAATGGTAAACCACCTCTTAGTATTCCTTGCCTAAGAAAATCCTATGAAATTCATGGCGCACCATAACTCAATACGCATGTTGAGGGTACATACTACTGCCACTACTTTACAAAAGAGCTGTTCCTGGTAGAGGCAAAACTGCTAGGAATTGTTTTACATCAAGAAAGCCCTATGCAATTTTAGACCATCCATGAGGATGTTACTATAGACACTGTCCTTTGTGTAAAATTTACTACTGTAGCACAGACAACACATCAGAGCATTTGTTCCATCAGCAACTGTGATGCAGCCAGTAAAAACCCTACTACTGCAAGTCCACAGGCAGGAGTTTGAATATCTTTGTGATACATTGTTTTGGAGAATGACGCTCAACAGAGAGCATATTTTCTTGAGCCCTGTGAGAGCATGCACAGTTCTCCTGAGACAAGGGTCCAAGACCTATTCTGAAGAAAATTTTAAAAACAAAAAAACAAAAAACAGCCAAATGGAAGGTCCAGGACATGGAACAAAGTAGTCAAGGACATCCATGACAGCAGCAGCCTCTGATGGCTCACTAAACTGGGGCTCAGGGCTAGTAAGCATGAGATGAACATTTAAGCCCACCAAGGGAAAATTGAGGAGAGGAAATCTTTCACATAATTTTTCTGTACCTAGAAAAATATCAGAATGATAAGAGAGGGAAGCTAGTGAGTTCTGAAGCTATACATTTCAAACATCACTGACCATTGAACAGTTTGCTAACAGTTTGCTCCCTGGAGCATGTACCAATCAGATACATCATGGAGCATTTGTTTTGATTCTCCCCATCAATCCCAAGAACCAGTCATAGATGCCAGGAGCATAGCCATGAGTTCTACTAGAACAGCTTACATTTTACAGGTAGAGATATTTCTCAAATCAAATGTACAGCCTCAAATTGGGATAACCACCTTTCAAAGCCAAACTAGTTAGGAGGATGACATTGGCCAGTGTTTTGGCTGTTGCACTGATCAGCTTTTCTGACTGGATGTTTAGTATGATTCTGGAAGAACAGATTTCAGATCTGAAGAGAAATCTGAACAGATTTCAAATCAAAAGAGTAATAGCGCTGGGTATTTTCAGCGTACTGGTGACACCTGACGCCCAAACCCTGGGCAACCTTTCTCAGTGGTTTCATGTAGATGTTAAATAGCACCGAGGACAAGACAGAACCATGAGGGATTCCAATGGTCAGCAGACAAGGAGTTGAACAGGAATTCCCTAGCACCACTCTCAGAGAACATTCCTCCAGGAAAGAATGGAGCCATTGTAGAACAGTTCTCCCAAGTCCTATCCCAGAGAGGTACCTCAGAAGGACACCCTGTACAAGGATATCAAAAATTACTGAGAGGTCCTGCAGAACCAATAGAGGGACACTCTGCCCCATCCAGTTTCCAGTGTGGTCATCAACCAAGACAACCAGAATTATCTCTGTTTTATAACCAGACCTGTAACAAGACTGAAATGGACCTAGATAATCCACCTGAACCAGGAACCCAGAAGCTGAAAAGCCACTGCATGTTTTAACATCATGCCTCAAAAGAACAACAGTAACAATAAGAACAGCAACAGCAGCAACAATCATGTGCTTCCCAATGGTGTTTATATCAACTTGTTTAGTTTGGCTTGAAGACTGTAGCTTTCTACGTGTGTCCTGTCCTCAAGTGTCAGGCTTCCAAATTGCATGGGAAACCTACAGAAATAAAGGAGGCACCCTGTTGCAAACTGTATGCTCCAACATATGGATGTCAACACAGCTAACAGTGGGATTGCAGCAGAAAGGGCAGAGTCTAATCAGTGGACCTCTCCCTTTACATTACTGGGAGCCTGGCTTTCCCCCCACCTCCCCTGAATGTTTGCTGGGTATAAGCAGCATGGGCAATTTCCCTAGTCCCCCACCCCACCTCTGGAGTGCCTTTGCTTTATCAAGCATTCAGAAAATAGCTTGGCTTTCATGTTTGCCTTATCTCCTTTTCTTTTGGGATCATGTGAGCTACAGGAGTTTTTACCACTGTACTTTTTATCCCTCCTCCCTGTTTCTTGACATGTATTGATGTGAGGTGTAGGGTGAGTTTGGGCAGGCCTGATTGGCTGGTGGTGCATAGGTCTTGCTCTCCCTAGACCTCTCTAGTAGTTCTACCTTGGTTGTTACATGGAGATGTATGCAAAAACAGGCTACAGGAAAACCCTGACTGTGGATATACAGCTATAGGAACTGATCATTTGCAAATCAGCAATCATCATCCTACTGAAAAAACAAAGACTAAAGAAAAAACATGCAAAGAATTTAAAGAACTGTCTCAAGCAGTTTGTTGACAGTGTGAGTCTGGCTTCACAGTTTGTATAACAAATGAATGAGATTGATGTTGGGTCAGTTGTCAGTCTTGACTCTCTCCTCACGCATCCAGAGTTCTGTTTGTCTTTTAAATGAATTTTAAAGAGCAGTTTAAAAACAGTTGCAAACCTCTTCTGAGGAGTCTGCAAAGATGTCTTGGTGAAACCACAATACTGTTTTCTGTAGAACCACAGTGAGATGCATAATCCATTTTGCAGAACACATCCTAGGAGGGGTATATTACTACTGAAGGTACTTTTCTGGTGTAAAGATAACCAGAGAACAGATTTGCAAAACCATTTTTCAGATCTCATGATAGGAGGGGGAAAGGTAGATTAGCAGTGGATGCTGTGAATATATTATGTCTTCTATGTTCTTACTAAGAATTGCTCCATGTGTCACTGTCCAACCTCACTTGCTCCGTTGACTACTCACATTTGAATGATATTATGTGAGGGTAGGGAATCTGTGGCCTTCCAGATATTAGACTACAACTCCTATCATGCCTGGCTATTGATAATCTTGGCAGGAACTAATGGAAATTGGAGTCCAACTACAGCTGGGGCAGCCACTGACACCCCCCCCCCATCATTTCACTGTTATCCTTGTGACATGTGGGAGTTGTTGATCTGTCTTTGGAAGAAATCTGTGGATTTCTTTGTTTTCCTTGACGTTAGTTCATTTTTTGTGCGTAAGCCACTTTCGTGTGTTATGGAATATAAAAGACAATCGTCTGTAAAGAATGATCTCTCTAAATTAAACACATAGGGAATAACTGGTTGCTTCTGTGGAGTTGTATTTTACTGCTTCATGGCAGGAATTCCTAACTGGTGTATTTGTGGAATGATGTGGTGAATTTTAGATGATATTAGATTTTAGGTAATATTCTACTAGAAGAATTCTTTCTCAGATCCAAACTAATGTCATATAACTCTTGCAAGGACGTGTCACTGCAAGCTGTTGGTCAGTGGAATCAAGTACTTTGATGTCCAAACAGATGAATACAGCATACTTAGGAGAAAGTTCTAATTTGACTTTCTATCCAATCTATTAGTATTTGAATACTAAGGGAATTTTATTTTTCATGAGATTGAATTTAGCTGTAGCTGAAATAATAGTCCAGCAACAAATACTTCAAATATTGATCTTGTCAAGCAAAAAATACTTCCAAATGCTTCAAGTGTTAATCTCATCAAGCTCCCGCATATGTTCCAAGGGCAAAAAATGCATAGCTCCTATTTGGGCTGTTTTAGTAGTGGGAAGTGGTGAGTTCTATGAAACTAAAAGTAGTAAAGGTCACTGCATATGAGGCCTGAAAGTCCCATTTACCACACTACAGTATGTATATTAGGCGAATGAGGAAGGCTTACTTTTTAATTTCTGAATAAAGCAGGCTTCCGTAAAGTGGTTCCCTCTAGATATTTTAGACCACAAGTCTCATTATAAGAGTTTATGGGTTTTGTAGTGCAACTCCTTTTAGAGGAGTTGTAGTGCAACGCATTTGAAGGACATCAGGCTGTCATATGTGAAACAAATCTTGCAGCACTAATGAGTGACAAAAAAAAAAAACCTAACAGGAAAATGTATTTCATATCTTTGGAAAGGATTAATTATTTTGTTATTATGCTAATGAGACTTTTTATCTGATTGCATTAACACTCTGTGATGAATCTCAATTAGTACTGCCTGTGGTGTGTGTTTTCATTTGCTGATCTTATTAAACTTCCAAGTCCCATAGCTACCTGTTCTCTACAAGCCGCATTCACTCAAATACTTTATTTAGTCGCATAGAAATGGCTAAGAGTTGCCCCTGCCTTACACAGAATCAGGACAGTGAGGAGTTTTTCTATGTCCTCAGGTCTACCCATTTATTTATTTCTGTGGTGGACTGTGCTTTTAGTTAATTTCTGTGACAGACAGTGGAATATTGATATTGGGGATACTGTTGTGATTGGAGCAAAACCAGCCCAGGCACTGTGGTTGCTAGCACCTGCTCTCTTCATATCTTCATAGCTTTCTGCCATAGAAGTGAATAACAAACTGCTCTGGTAGGTTAATTTCCAATGGAATTTAACTTTGGCTAATGTCAGTCTGGGGGGTGGGTGAGTTTTTTTTTTTTTTGGTTCTTTTCATTTTTTTTTTTTTTTGGTATCCATAGATATGAACTTTTTTCAAAGCGAACTCAAGTGAACTCTTTCAAACAGACCATTAAAGTCAGTGCCAGTGTAAGACTTAGGCCCTTTCCACATGACAATGCTCTTCTGCATTGTCACGCTGCAATTCAGGTCCGGAAGGGAATGTGTCAACAACGCTTCCCTCCTCACCTGCTCGCTCCACCTCTTTCTTCTGCAGTACAGTGGGTCACTTGCTATTGCTGTGTTGGGGCAGGAAGCGTTGCAGTCGTGCTTCCATGGCTTTTGCACAATGGTAAGTAAGGGAGCACTGTGTGATTAGAGGTGCAAAATGGATTTTTTCCATTTTGCAAATACTGCGTGAGTATGACGTTTTGCGACATGATGGCAATGGGACGGTGACAATGTCATGCGGAACCACAATCTGCCGACCACTGCTACCCTGTCCCAGAAGCGGCACAGCAACGTTGTGTGGAAAGGGCCTTTATTGGTGCTGATGACTGGCAGAGGAAGGCAATTTCCTCTAAAGACAGAAAATCTGTGCCATCTTGTGGCCTATCCTCATATACTTAGAGCAGTTGGCAGCATTATGCCTGTCCCTGTCCTTTGTTCTGACGTTAAATGGCTTTGACTAATGGTTTTGACATAAAGGCTATTTAATTTTTAACTGACTTGTAGTTCTTTTCCACTTTGGCACCTCTGGACAATTGATGGCACTTCTGGATTACTGAATGCAGCACATTCCTTTTCTTTTTTTCATATCAGCTGGATATTGACATTCAAGACATATTTTGCTTCCAGTTGTCCTGTTTCACAGAGTGAAAAGCTTATGAATGGCACATAGATGCATTTTTGTTTGTTTGTTTCTCTGGGAATTTTAATTCACTAACTTTAGGAAACATGGCCACATATGGCTTTGGGCAAGTAGGCATCTGCTATTTCTGCATGGAAGGACACATTACTATAAACTTCAGGCATTTGTCTTGTCAGTTTAAGGATTCACATTTTGTAACAGATTTAAATAAGGGCATGTGTATGTACATGTGCACACACACAAATTTTTATTTGCCAAAAGCAGCACTTGCCATCTATCTGTCTGTTTACACTGTAACAAGGAGTATACTCTTGAATTCTACCACCAAAAAGTGCCAGTAGCAGAATGGCTGTTGTGTCAGTCTCAGATGTTCTGAAAATACTGTCAACTGTATGAAGTATGAATGCTTTGATCAAGCCTCACTGTTTACTTTTATCCTAGACTGAGACCTTCTTCAAAGCTCTGCCAGTTTACTTTTGCAGGAGGTCCAGTCCGGGATGACAGAAGCTGAGAGAATAATAGAAAGTAGAAGCAGTTTTTCTACTGCCCTTGTGACCAATCAGTGGCCCTTTGTGGGGGGTAAGGGGGCCAAAGTCCACCTGGGAGCATTTGGGTGGCATTGTATAGCCATGAACAAACAGTTGCACAAGAAGGTACCAGATGTATCCTGTGCAATGATATAAATCACCAAGACGATTCTGCCACAATCCTATAATAATTCTTGTTGTCGTGTGCCTTCAGGCGGTTTCTTACTTACAGTGACCCTAAGGCAAACCTATTATGGAGCTTCTTAGCAAGATTTATTCAGGATGAGGTTTGCCATTGCCTTCCTCTGAGGTTGAGAGACTGTGACTTGCCCAAGGCCAACCAGTGGATTTCCGTGGGTCAGTAGGGGCTTGAACCCTGGTTTCTCAGAGTCTTAGTTCAGTACCAAAACCACTACTTCATGCTGGCTCCAGGAAATAATTCTATTATATCAGCATATAGGATTATGCTATCTTCTGGTTGTTCCACATAGCAAAATTACTCCAAATAAAAGCTCAGCAGTGTCACACACACACACACACACACACACACACATATATATATATGTGATGTTTCCACTGATGAGACTTCTAATGTCTTTTACATATACTCTTTTGAATATTAAGATAGTCCGTAGTTAGTTCCTAACTCCTGCAAGATTTCTCTCCTCCAATGCAAGAACGACGTAATGAGTTCTCTGTGTTTTTTGCAAAGTGTCTCTACCCAAAAGGAATGTCTTTTTCTTTTGTGAAGTTAAACACACACACAGCAAGTGTAGAAGAACAGGCTGATTTGTCAAAAAGATGAAAACAATCCATCCAGTGCTTCAATTTTTTTCAAAAAAGCTCATGCGACTATTGTACTGTTGTGCAGTTAAGCAGTTTGCACAGATCTTGTAAATGCACAAATTCTTGTTCAGATTGTCAAAAACACAGACAACCCCTTCCAGTCTTAAAGGTTCTGAAAATGACATTTGTTGTTCTCACTGCAAAAACAAGACAAGCAAGAGAAATTTCATCTCTAGTAGCAATGCCCAGTGTGTTTCCAGGCCCATTTCAAAAAGCTAACATTTATTTGTAACCTGGATAAATATATATAAATATTAATATTTGAAAGACCGCCTCTCATAGAAACCTACCTGTGCATTTTAATCATCAAGGGAGGCTCTGAAGACGACCTCATTGCCGCCGATCTCTGAAATGGGAGCTCAGTGTTCTTTAGTCCAAGAGATCTGCCTGGTCTCCGCTTTGTCCATTTTGACATAGTAAGTCACCTGTTGTTCAAGTGAGTATTAGAGAGTGCATTTGGAACAACATGAAATAACATTGTTTATCTTTTCTTTTCTTAAACCTTGTTTGTGATGGTGTGGTTTTAATGCTACAGTTTTGTAAAATATCTTGTTACATTGTATTGTTTTTAATCTTGTACTTGCCTTTAATTTAGTTACCTATACTATATATAGTTAGCATTGAACATTTAAGTCAAGCTTTGGCTTAAAGTCTGGAATATACAAAAAGTCACAACTTGAAGAGGAACTAGAGATAAATCAAATGGCAAAGATCAAACACTGGTCTCCTGATGACAGAAGCAGGAAAATCTCTCTTCCCTATTACAGGCCTCTTCAGGACATCCCAAAATTAGCTAATTTTTAGACGGGTCTGATGTTTACAAACTACAACTACCCACAAACTACAGTTCCCACAATGCTCTAGATTAGCATTGGAGCAGAGTGACCCATGAGAGTTGTTTGAAACCTCTAATGAGGAGATGCTGTCTGATTTGCAGGATAGAGCAGCCATTTCAAGTGCCAGACCAGGTTTGCAATGATATGTTGGCAAACTTTATGTCTCTTTCCTGTTTAGAGGATACGTTAGAAGTGAGTCACTTAGGAATTGAGCTGGCATGGCATGGCATGGCATTAACTGACTGCCTCTGGAACAGGTGAATCTTGGGCCATTTCTGCACGACGAAGCTCTTCTGCATTGTCTTGCTTCAGTCCCGAGTCCAGAAGGGAGTGCGTCAGCAATGCTCTCCTCTGCACCTGCTTGGTCCATGTGGAAGAGAACGCAATGGCACCACGTCTTCCTTTCGCAGCATAGCTGGGCTTTTTCCATTGCTGCATTAAGGAAGGAAGTGTTACCAATGTGCTTCTGCATCTTCCTCATGGCCAGAAGTGACGAGAGCACTGTGCGATCACAGGCGCGAAACAGATTTTTTCCATTTTGCAAAAACTGCACAAGCGCTACGCTCTGCAACAGGATGGCAGTGGGACGGCGACGATGTCATGCGAAAGTGCAACCTGCCAACCACTGCCATCCTGTGGCAAAAATGCAACAGCGACGTCGTGCAGAAAGGGCCTTAGTGTCACTGGCACTTGGAAGCAGAAAGTGTTGGGTAATGGCATAGTATGGCTTGTGAGAAAAGGCAAAGTTTATGTGTGAACAGGAAGTGCTGAGGTTTTGGAGGGGGTTAGTTGCCTTTGTTTAATAGTACTTGGGGGGTGGTATTAGGTGTTGTAGCTTATTTGAAAGAGTAAAGGAGATTTTCCTATTAGTTATCCCCTTTTGGCCAGCATTTGAACAAAGGGGGAAATACACTCTGCGTAAAGACTAAAAAAAAAAGATGGTGCTAAGTCAATCTACTTCTGCATTCAACAATTTATGCTTTCTGACAGCGCTCTGGTCCTTAGCCTGTTGAATAAGTTGGGAGGGAGCACCTGTACAAGCAGAACTGGTATAGACTGATTAATTCCAGAATTAGTACTTACAGTCCTAATATTTGCATGTTTATCAATAAATATGTATTTTTCTTTTGTTCTCAGCAATAAGTATATATCGATTTTTTTTAAAAAGCATCTTGTTCATAATTATCTAAAATATAAATAAAACCTGCACATCATAAAATGAAGGTGCTAGACTGATATTATGAGAATATTATAGATGTCAGTCTAGCACCTTCATTTTATGATGTGCAGGTTTTATTTATACAGAATATTCTTCATATTTTGGGCCTAATGTTCTTACAGTAATAAATCTAGAATGTGATCAGCCTGATTGTTTAAATGAAAACAGGTGATTCATCTGAACTGGATTGGTCAATTTAATCATTCAGGTACCAGAAAACAAAAGCAGGTGTTTTGTTAATGTGGCCTACAGGTAATGTGCAGTCCATATTGGATGTGGGGAAAGAGTGGCTCAGGTATCTCCCAACCTATTTTCTGCCCCACAAACACCCTTCCTCCCCAACCTCAGACTTTTCAATTAAAGAAAAACTGATGTGAAAAATGTGCTCAAATGCACCTTCTGATCCTCAATTCTAAACTGTCTAAACATTGTCTCAAAATAAAAAGTGGAAGTAGAGTTCTAGTTATTTCTGGGATAATTTTTGACTAAAAAGGAGATGCTTTAGGTCACATTGGGAACATGAGGAGGTGCAAATTTGCCCTCACCAAAGTTAGCAATCTTGGTTTATGATCAGGTAAAGGTATGTGTAATGTTTCATATTATTTTTCTCATATTGGATGTACTAATGAATTTCTTCAGTATGGAGATATTTGACAAAGTATCTGAAAGAATCACACACTTCTTCAACTACAGGGGAATGCCTCTCATACTGGAAGTGATATGTAGATATTCTGACTAATAGCCAAGACTAGCTCCTTCTTTATAGAAGAGCTGCTAGATTTATCAATTTTGGGTTTGTTTTAGAGAGTTCTCTTAAGTACTTGGTTTTTATTTTGCCGTTTCTCCTGCTGAATTTATTTTGGTTTTGTGTTAGATTGTTTAGCATTACATTTTACTTCATATTTACTTTACATTTCTTTTATATTGTTTGATTATATTTGCATAAAGTATGCCATTACCTGAAAAAGGGATATATAAATATGTCAAATAAGTAAGTAACTAACTAACTGAGACCACAATTCTTCAGCTGTTTAGCTGAAAGTAAGCCTTTTCAGAATACAGAATTGTATTGTAAATGAAATCACCTTTTTTTGCTTTACTGCTGACCGTATCTCAGTAAGAAAAGTACATTAGGGCAGAATTTGGCACCTTTTAAATTATTTAGAGGGTAGAAGCCAGATGTTTACAAAATATTAAATTGTTATTTTGAGAGAAAACAACAGGGAAAAATCTTCTTGCTGCCTTGTAGCAAACATTATAATTAATGAACATTTGCAGTATAAGATAAATCATTGCTCACAAAGGTGCTGAAGAACAAAATGGAGCCATCTGGACTGATGCACTATCATACTATTAGTGAAGTGATCCAGAAAGTAATTTTATTCATAAACATCTGTTAAGATTAAATTAATTGAATATGTGTGCCTTTGTTAGCTATGTACATTTCATATTAATTTTTCAACTGACCAAAACATTGTCCAGGTTTATGCATAATGGTATGCCAGGGGTCTGATAAATACTAGCATTGTTATATCGAAACATGTCACTCCAGACCAACCATGATTTGTTAGCCAGCTGCAAACCACATTTAGAATCCACATTTTACAAATTCTGATTTGTTTAAATCATAAGCATGCTGTTATCTTCAAATCAATAAATGTGGTTTGTTTTTAGCTTGATTCTCCAATCATTTACCCTAATGCAGCAACTGAAAGAAAGAATGAGAAAGAAGCAGATAGAAATGCTGAAAACAAACTGTGGGTTATTTGATTGTTTCTGCGACAATTTGTAGTCAAAATAGCAAACTGTAGCTACCATATACTTTGGCTCAGAGCAGTGTATGGATTGTCTACTACTAGCTAAAAAGCAGATGTCAAAAACTTTAATGTCCTGTTTTCCTAGGGCCAAGGCAAGTGGTGACTGCTTGCTACCCAAGGTTTTGGGTGTGTCTTCTAAATAGTGTCAGTAATTTAGGTAGCTCCTTTAAACTCTGGAATGAAAATGCAGAATGATCATTGCACCACTGACATGAAACTACCAGCAATTAGGACTATATTTGATCCTATGTAATTAAATTGAGCCAGCATGGTGTAACGTTCTGAGTGTGGGACTATGACTCAAGGAGAGTGAGGTTTCACTCAGCTGTGGAAACTCACTGGGCGACCTTGAACAAGTTACACTCTCTCAGCCTCAGAGAAAGGCAGGAGCAACCCCCATAAGCATATCTTGCCTAGGAAATCCTATGATAAGGTGGACATAAGTTGGAAATGACTTGAAGGCACAGTGAACTTTACTTGAAAGCTTTCTGTGAAAGCTACAGTGAGCATACGATCATCCCACACCAGCAAATCTCATTTGTTTAACCTCAGGAGGGACGCTTCCTCTCAGAAGATCTTGAGCAGTTGAAAGTGCTATATAATAGGGTAGGACTAGGGAAGAAAGTCATGTTATACTACTGATAAACTGATAACAGAGAAAAGATTGGATGCAGAGAAAGGTAGTTGTCCATATTCAAATTTTAAGCAGTGGAAAACAGGGAAAGTTAAAGCTTTTAACACCAGCCATGAAGACCCCATTTGCTGTTAGTTCTCCAGGTGGTTTTAGGCAAGCTGCTATTTTCAGCCTCATTTGCATTAAGTTGATAACAGGAATTACCTGTTACAGGCTTGCTTTAAGAATGATTGAAATAATGTATTCTAGTGCCTCAAAGACTCTGTATTACAGAAAAGTTTGTTGCACTTGGGCCCTGCTCATAGGCTTCCTATAGGCTGTTGGTTGTATGCTTTATGAATAGAATGCCATAGTACAGAGGGCATTGGTCTCATCCAGCATGGTTCTTTTTATGTCATTAACAATCCAAGGAGAAATCATGCAGTATTCAGCATAGTGTCCCTTTGTTACATTTAAATCATTTAATAATTAAAAGGTATATTCATACCTGCCATGGCACTATGGAGGTGGGATTGTGCACTCCTGTGAGGCAAGAATTTAATCCTGATGGTAGTAATGTGAGGTGACTTTGTGAGAGAATAATGCAAAAATACAACATCTCTATCCGAAAAGTAGACGAGCCCCACAGGATGACAGGTGAAAGATTTCAAGCAGTTAAGGACAGGCAAGAAACAAAAGTAAAAGAGGACAAAAATAGAGTCAGAACACGAAGCACAACTGTTCAATGACCTGAGTGCATGGACAAAGAGAACTACTATAATAAACAATGCAGAGAAATAGAAGACCACAACCAAAAAGTTAGAACAAGAAATCTTTTCATAAGAGCTGAGAGTTCAAAGAGCTGAGTGGGGATGGTCCATAACTAGCAGGGAAATACACTGTATAATCAAGAACAAATAAAAAGGTGATAGAAATGATGTACTGAAGAACTATATAAAAGAGATAAAAGGGTGACAGATTCATTCAAGGAAGAACCATTTTAAGGGGAACCCACAATTGTAGAAAGTGGGAAAAGTCCCATTCAAGGAACCCCCACGTAAAACAAAAAAAGTGAGTGCTCATGTCCCATTATCTTTGATAAATGCAATGCTTTGAGCAACCTCAGATATGCCGACCACAAGTGGGCAGATTGTAACACTTGGTAAAATAGAAGGCAGTAGGAAAAGAGGAAGACCTCATTATGGATGGGTAGACTCCTTCAAAGAAGTTGCAGTGTTGAGTTTGCAAGACCTGGATAGGGCTGTTGCTGACAGGGTGACTTGGAGGTTTCTTATTGATAGGGCCACCATAAGTTGAAGTTGACTTGATGGCAGTTAACAATGACTAAATAGTCATACATTCCAAATATACAAGCAAAACTACAAATATTTAAATCTGAGACATTGGCCATTTCTGCAGTAGACTGTGACAGTGGTATTATTCCACTTTCAACATCCTATGGAATTCTACCTTTGAGGCCCCTCCCTAAACTGAAAATCCCAGGATTCCATAGGATGTTGAAAGTGGAATAATGGTGCTATAACAGTCTAGTGCAGAAATGGCCATTGTGCCCTGCAAGTGGTGAATTTTCAAGTGAATGAGTTTCATTTTCTCAAAACAAAATAAGAAGTGTGAAGGCCTAACTTATGGAGTCTGTTAAATCTAACAAAAGTCTTTTGCTTCCCAAGTAAGGTGTAGATACCAGTGTAGTTTAGTCCTTACTGGGTGTGGTTATGTTAGGCTGTTAATAATGAAAGGATTTGTTAATAATGAAGACGTTTTGCCTTGCTTTTTCCATACATAACGCCTTTTCTTTTCCGTATTCCTGACATTTATGGAGCCAGGAAATGAGAAAGGGACCTGAAAATGAGAATCTTATGCTCTATCAAGCCAGATAAAGATATAAAGCCTTATAAAGGTATGAAATATGCTCTCTATTTAAATAATATTTGTATCTGACAAACATACTGCAATTGAGTGCATTATTTTGAAACAGATCCCAATGTGTTCAGTGGGTCTTGCTCACAGATAAATATGCATAGGATTCAAAGCTACCTTTATAGCCTTTCCCCCAAAGTTGGGCTCCAAGGTAGATTCCAAGATAAAAAGAAATATAAGTAAAATGATACGCAGATAAAAGCATAACAGAACTATATTTTAAATGGTATTAAACTGCCTATAGACTTAAAATCATTCCAAACATCTCAGTTTAAGAGCAAGGATAAATGTAATATAAAACACATAAAAATGTCTTTATCTGCTCATGAATGGATATCAAGAAGGGGACAGTCTGCCCTCCCTAGGAAGAGAGTTCCAGAGCTTAGGATCAGCCACAAGGAAAACCTGCCCTTGCATTTCCACAAAATGTTCCTGTGTGGGTGATTAGAGAAGCCTCTCCTTGAAAGATCTTAGAACTTGGTCAGGCTCATATGGGAAGATGCAGGTCTTCAGATAATATGAACCTAACCCAGATACAGTTTAAAGGTCATAAGCAGTACTTTGAGTTCTATCCAGAAACAAGCTTAATTCAGACAAGAGGTGCTTCTGATCAAGCAGAGGGAAGATGAGGGAATGCAGATTCTAGAAAGATTACATTAAGGGTGTAAATCAACAGTTTTTCTTCACATGTGAGAATGAAAAATTATAGTAGTTTTTTCCAAGCCACAGAGTAGACAAATATTCCTCCATAGTATTCTCCCCATACTTAAATATCTTGAAGTATTGTGGACAACTTATTATGTGGAGAAAAACCATGAGGTTTTTGGTGCAAAAAGTATTTTCTCTGCAGGATACCAATTTCTTCTTAGAAAATATTTTTTTCTGCAACCTTCCCTCTTTTCTCTGCAGAGTAACTCCACCACAATATTTTGGGATGTTCAAGTAGCAGGAGGGTAATTCACAAAATTCTCATTGACCTATTGTGTTTCCAAATGGGGTTTCTCAGGTGGTGGAGAACCCATTTTTCAATCTGGGAATGAATAATTACAAATATTCTTTCTGTCCCTAGATTACATTCACACTGAAAATATAGGTTCACAGTTTGGATATATGCCTGGATTCAGTCCTGAACTATATGCTCAGATTTTGCTAGTGGCCAAGAGTCCATTTCTGCAATTAAAACTAGTTCACACGTCTTAGGGTCACCGGACTTGGCCATGGTAACACATGATATACAGTGCACTTTCTTGTGGTTTGACTTCAGCATACAAAAATTTGAGGTTGCATGAAGTGTTGTGTCCATTAATGTCAATGGATATGATGGACGTGTGCCCACATGTCATGTCCATTGAAGATAATGGGATGCAAGAATTGTTTTTTGTTTTATGTGGAGATTTCTGGAATGGAACCCCTTATGTGTATGGAGGACACACTGTAGTTTCATCCTATTTGGATTACTGTAACTTTATCTAGTAGAAGCTGTATCTGAAGAGTGTTCAGAAACTTCAGCCAGTCCAAAAAGCTGCAGTGAGATTGTTAAATGTGCAATGTGCACATGACTCTTTTATTAAAAGAGCTCAGCTAACTTCTGCATTGGTTCTGAACACAGGACAAATTGCTTGTTATGACATATGATATTCAAAAGTAACTAAAGTAGGCACATTGAATGTATTTTTAACTTAAATAGGTAATGGAAGAAAGTAGGTAAAGAGGTATAGTAGGTAAAGCTATTATTCAATCGCTGTTACATCACAAAATGAGTGAAGCTATTCCTTATTATGTATGTTTGTTTGTTTGTTTGCTTATTCGAGGCACCTGTTCATCATCTCTCAATCCATCAGGGTCTCAGAAGTGATCCTGCGTAATGTTATAATCAGATAATACATTTACAGTATTGTTGCAGTCCAATAACTTTTTGACAGTCCACAAGTTGCCCACTCTGCCTTTAGTTATTGAAAACAGAAATTTATAAAAGTAACTCGTTTGTAATTAGTTACTTCTAAACTCTCATAGGACTGGAACCTTAGAGTTTTTGCCTCTATATTGTAACTGGTTCATTTAAAGGACAAAGATATGCTATGTGGTGATGAAAATGAATGTTGTTTAGTGTAAATGGAAATATAGGGTACGCTAACAGTGTTTTATGACCTTCTTTTAATGGAAGCACTGTATTTTTTCTCTCGTGAAAATGAACTTGTATTCTAAATGTCAGTTCCAAATTTTATTTCTTCAACTTTGTACTGACTTTGAAGAGGCATTTCTCTCATATTCATTGTGTCCTTTACTCCCTCTAGCAGAAAGTTAAGAGATTGAAATCAGTAAATCATAGGAGCAGATATGGTCTACTGGACATGATTCATAAAATTGACAATTATCTTTTTCTCTCCATGGCCATGCTGGATAGAAAAAGAGGTCAGCTGAAGAATGATAAAAAGAGATTTGTTTTTGTTTTTGTCTGGCCACTTGCAAATGGCAACCGGGGAGCTAATAGGGATTTAGTGGCACCAAGATGATGAATTTTAGAGTGCCTTAATAACATCTTACTTGAAGTGATAGACATATTGAATTTGCGCTATATTGGAAGCTATCAGTGATTAGTTATATTTCTGGATTTCACTATAGCATTTATGATCTATGTGTTCCAGTATGAGTTGCAGCTGAGTTTGACTCTGGATATGTAGTCAAGCCACACAGTGGAATTTGCTGGTCAGTCTGATGTACTCTTACCTTTTTCAGCTCTAAAAGAAGGGTAGATCAAGCACATGGTACATTGTGCTATCAGAGTCCTTCCCCTTCCTGTATGTTCATTATCGCACCCACACCAATACACCCACACACTTGTTTTCATCTGTACAGGTACAACCATAACATACATAGAGAGGGGAAGAGTGTGTAACTATAGTACTGGCTGATAAATGCTTTCATCTGTCGCCATTTTCATCACCATGGTACAGCAGATGTGCAAATGTGTATGATTACATAAATAGTCAAGATGTTGATATCTGTGCTGTGTTTTGAGCAGTGTTGTTGCTGGGGGGTCCCATCTCAAGTTTATTGCATAAATTTGTTACATTGCCTGGTGTCCCTTATTTGATGGGTCCCTTATTATAAGGAATCTTCCCTAATGGAGAGTTGGAAAGCTTTTCCTTCTATATGGACCAAACAACATGACAAAAAAAAATTATCCATAACTATGTTAACTGAAATCAATACTTTCCTTTGCTACTTAGGTGAAACACAAACTTTTAAAAACTCATAGCTACATCCTGATTGCCAGTCCTGCATGTCATGAATATTAACTGCCATATTCATTAAATATATCATATTGGCTAGACACAGCTACATTCAACTCACTGTATCAAAGAAGCTGACATAAGTAGATATATATGCAACCAATTTGTATTTCGTAACATTTAAATTTATCATTCGTTCAGTTTGTAACCAGTTTTAACCACAAATGGGAATAAGGGCAACTTACAATAAAATAATATAAATATATAAAAGGTATAAAAAGTATAATAAAATTAAAAGTATAACAGTAAAAATAAAAACAAAAGTATAACAAAAATTAAAACTGTTTAGAAAGAAAAGATGTATCAACAATGCAATTAAAAACAATTTCTCTAACAAGCAAGGTCAGTTGTCAAAGGCTTTCACTGCTGGCAGAAAACAGAAATTTTATTGCATATTGTTTCATGAATTTGTGCACACTACTGGAGTCAGTTCAAAAGCCAGCCCTAAAATGGTGTTGAATAAATAGTAAATAGTGAACTTTGACGCTCAGTGCCAGTAGGATCACATATGTGGTACCAGGGAGTTGAAAAGACAAAGACAATCCCTCTCATAGCCCAATGAAGACTGGGTATGCGTAGTGGTCACAGAACACTGGCTCTCTGTGGCCAAAATTGGAGAGGAATGGAATATTCTGAAGAAATCATGACTTGCTGGGTCGCTAGGGTCGTGGACAGAAGCATGTCACAGTTTTAACCTTTTGTTGTAAGTCACGCTTACAAAAAAACTTGCCCACAAGAGCATAAAGCTTTGTGACTTCTAAAAATTATAGTAAATCCACATATCAGGATACATAGAGAGATGCTGTTTGGGTGCAAACACCATTTCAGACTTAAGATTGGAATCACAATTTTGATAGGTATTTTTCAGATATGTGAGGACCTTCTGTGGTGTGACATTCCAGTTGTGGATTGCTCTCCTGTTAGTGGTTGGTGTCGTTCCAGTGCTGAGTTAAAAGCACAGCTTTTTTATTAAAGCTTTTTGAGCCTGAATCTGTACATATGCATGGTTTTAAACAGATTTAATTTTTAAAAGCTGTAGAATGTGTTTTTAGAATGTTTATTTCTGTTTAAAATTTTTAAACTGTTTAAACAGATTTTATTGTCAGCTGTCCAAGAAATATTACAATATAGGATGAGATACAGATATTTTTAATCAATCAATCATGTATATTTAAAAAATGTGGTACAAGCAATGAGCACTTGTGAGTAGCACTGCATACGTACTGGCCATTTGAGGGAATTTTCTTATGCATAGATGGGGAGTACATTAAAAAATTATCTTCTCACCAGTCGCTCCATTCAAAGATGAGGAATTATTAGCTCAGATAAGGAGGCCTGAGAGAGGGGGTAACCTAGTGAGATATTTCCACCAATGTTTATGGGATCTTCACAGCGAGAAACCAGCCAAAGGCTCAAAAGTAGACTAAGATGTGTTTACTTTAGGGAATTAACAATCATGCACAAGAAGCAATTATCCACACGATCACACAAGGCTAACTGAAGGAGAAAAGGAGGAACGTTGTTGATAGTGAAGTTTCAAAGGTGATGAGGGCGATATTTACCATTCCAGAGAGAGGCGAAGAAACAGCATTGTGGCTTAGACTCACGCCTAAAGGCAATATTCATTCGTGAATCAAAGTGACAGCAGGGCTACCAGCAAGCAAAGTACTGCATCTACCTGTTTGAAACCAGGGGTTTTTATATCTGATTTTTGCCTGGAGGTCATGGGTGTGAATGGCTCTCCAGCCAAGTAAACAGTGGAGTTTGCAGAGTGGACAATGAGGCCCAGACTGAACTAATGATCTTAGTGTTAGGTGACAAAGAGTTAATGGGCATTGTGATAGCTTTGTAATGGTTGGACAGGTGTAGAGACAATGGAGAAATTCACAGGTTGGTGGGAGGAAGGTTAAAACAATCAGAGTTTGATGGAGACTACCCTGTCACTATTGTTTGAAAGCAGAGTCATTATAGCTTAGTTTAAGTCTATTATCTCTGGAGTACGTGGTGGTTTCCTTACTATGACCTGTTTATGCCTAGAGGGGATCTCTGACCTACTTTGTAATGTGTGCATTCAACCAGCATCTTCTTCTTGTCCAGCTTGGCCATAAAGTCACATCAGGGTGTATTTTATATCAATGCCAATGAATCTATCTTGCCTATTAAATCATATTTTGCCAGTTAAATCATATCAAGGAATGAGGGTGTACGGCTCAATATCACAAGAGCTTTGGTCATCAATTGCTCTACTCAGGTCATAGAAACACAGGGCTATGGCTTCCTTGAGTGACTCAATCCACCTTAGGATTCCAGTTCTGTTGATAAAGTATATGCACTTAAACTCTTAGTTCTTCTCTTTTTAAAACATCAACTCCCAATTTTTAAAATTTAACTGGACTGGTGTTATATGGAAAAAGACTTACTCAGCTCTTGATTTCAGAAATACGTTTAAAATGTCTCAGGATATTGTTTTAAAAATGTTACGTGAGAAGCAATCAGAAGAAATACTTTTGTGGGAAGTGGGGAGTTAAATTCAAGATGAAAGTTTGATAAAATTAAGTTAATATGGTCACAGATTTAGGATGACAAAGGGATTGGGTCTATGAATTCTGTATTGGCTTTTAGAACATGAAGTGGTATTGATGTGATTTGGATGCTTGTGATGCTACAACACAGCTAACAGATTCACAGTTTTAACTAGTGAATATATCGTTACAGATTTTGGATAAGGGTACTGGACTGTATTTTTAAGGACATGGATATATGTGGATGTAAGAATGTTATTTAATATGCAATAGATTTACACTATTAACTAGTGAAAATAATAAGCAAGGAAGGCAGTATTTAGAATAGCATCAAGGTTATCTAGTAGTAGTAATGTTATTTACTGTGTAATGTTCTTTATTATGCAAGCATGTTGTAATTGAATGTAATAGAAGAAATATGAAGATACTACATTTGGTACGAGAAACAAGTCTATAGACTTTTTTTCTTTTAGAAAATATAAATTGGGGGAAGTAGAAGAGAAATTTAGATATATTTTTTGAGAGCCTTGAATCAAGAAGTAAGTTATGTTCCATCTAGACTGCAGGAAGGAGATAAATTCTTTTTTTCTTTTCTTTTTGATTCTCCTTTTCCTTTCTTTATTTCTCTTTTTTTCTTTCTTTTACTCTTTAACTTTTAATTTATATGTTTTTATGTTTACTTAGATGTTGCTTTCCCTCCTTTTTCTTTTTCTGTTATATATCCATTTATGCATTTGTAGTGTTTTTAATGTTTCTTGGAAAATGTGTATAAAAATAAACACGTTTCCAGTTTTATTCATTTGTTTTCCATATAGAGAACCTATGTATGGAGGAGAAAATTGCAGAAACCTGCTAGTTGCCTTGCTCTGACCGTTGTGCTTGATGGGAGTGAGACCAGTGCCAGCAAGAAGTCAAGCACAGGGCCAGCACCACAATCCCATTACTTCCTTAAACCTTTGTAGAAATTGTGCATCATAAGGTGTCAATTTCTTGCTAATGTTGTAAATGTAGAGCATCCTAAGTGACAGAGGATGAAGAGCTCTCAGGAAAGGCAGATAAACATAGAAATATGACAGAGTCTTTTTTGGACAGGGATTTGATTAGGGATTTCCCCCATTATTTTAATGATGAAAATATGGAAGCAACTGTTAATCCCTTACAGACGGCTGGGATAGTGTTTATGACTCTTCAGTGATGAAAGAGGGAGATAACAGCCATAATGTCAGGTTTGTTTGGGATTATAGAGTTATGTTTAGCATTTTATCCATATTATATCCATACATTTAAAAATATCTCAAAGTTATTGTTATAAGCAGATTATTTACTCTTTCTGTGATAGTAAAAGTCCTTCCTCTTACATATATTACATATTTTGTAAATAGATATATACTTTCTGTTTCAGATTTTTTTTTATAGCTTGTTATAGCTGGATTTTCATTGCTGCTGTTTGTCCTGGTGGTATGTGAGCATAAAAGAAGAATGTATACAATTTTCAATTTTTTTTCTAAAGTACAAAACCATAAATTAATTCTTGGATTCCATCTATTTAAAAGGAATGCCTAGCACCTCTTACTTATGAAATGTATTTGACTTTGTAGGTTGACTGTCACAAATATTCCCTTCTTGGACAAATAGCTAAAAAAAAAAAGTAGATAGCACAAACAGGAGGTTACTCTGGGAAGCCAGGTTTTCAGCAGAATACCTTATATTTTGGATTGGGGGAGAGGTCCCCTTGTATTAGAAATGCTATAGAGTTCTTTTCTGTCCTTTCCCTTCCACTATATTGAAACTCTTTTTTTATGTATATATTTTTCCTATTGGAGCCAGGCAAAGGTTGAACCAGTGGCGTACAGAGGCTCAACAGTGCTCAGGGCAAGGGGGCGAGGAGAGAGGGGGCAGGGGCGAGCGAAAGGCAGAAAGGGGCAGCGAGCATGGGTGAGGAGGGAGGGGCAGGTGGGAGAGGGGTGAGTGGAGGGGTTAGGGCAAGCTGCAGCAGCAGGGTGAGCGGCAGGCAGAAGTGGGCAGGGCAAGTGGCGGTGGGGCGATTGGTGGGCGGGGCAAGTGGTGGCAGGTGGTGGAGGGGGGGTGGAGGTGGGCGGGGTGAGCAGCAGGGGGCAGGCAACAGGCGGGTGAGGTGAGTGGCAGGGGGGCAGGCAGGGGGATCCTCTTTTTTGTGCCTCCTGATATTGATGCCCAGGGCATGCACCCAAGTTGCCCCACCCTCTTGGTTGAATGCTTTTGTAAAGAAAGAATATTTCACCAGTTACAAATAAAGACGTAGTAAATATTTTTGAATTAAGTGGTAAGTGGTATTGTTATTTAACATAAAGACAGTTATGTACTCAAATACCAGCTGATTCTGGAATAGATGCTTGAAACATTACAACAGAGAAAATGCTTGCAAGGGCACAGTTTTCTTTAAAGGGTATATTGAGGAAGTTTGTCTCTGCTCTGTTCTAACTACATCCTGTGGAAAAAGTGAGTGCAATAGGTTCCTTGTAACAGTGTGACCAGTATCCACGTTTCTAGCTACCTGTGGTGCACTCCAGGACCATGGCTTCCACTGATGGCCAGGGTCCTTGCACTGTGCATCTGGCCAAGAAAGGCAGAGAGTGAGCTATGGCTGGGCTGCCTGTGCCTCTCTTAGCCTAGGAAGATATGGACACTCCTGTGGTAGAAAGAACCATGCCAAGCCAGGTGTGTCTCCCTTCCCCCCTGCACTTCTCTTAGGCAAAGAAGGAGGTGGACACACCTTCTTTGGTAGCCCAGCATGGCTCCCTTCTGCACTTCTCTTGGCCAAAGGAGGAAACACAAAGTGTAGTACATTATCTTTGTTTTTCATCATCTGCATTAAGTCTGGAAACATATTCCTGAGGGATATGAGGGACCTACTGTATTGATAACTGGAGAGTATCTGTGAGCTGTGTTATGTCTTTGTTGTTGAGAAAAACAAACAAACAATCTAAACACTGCCATATGTGTTATCTGTGATTGGGCAACCAAACTGACAACTCTATATGTGGACCTCACTGGATGGCCAGTTTAAAAATTAAACGGGCTGCATTTTTGGAAGCAGAAGACAGCGAAGTCCATTCTGTCGGCAACAAAACATGAACAGGAGTAGATTGTGACTCAGGTAATAAACAGTTAATATAAAAAATTGGAGTAAAGCTAAAGAAGTACACTTAATTCCGCACTACCCTGTTATAGTGCTATTATTCCACTTTCAACCACCTGTGGGATTCTGGGGTTTGTAGTTTACTGAGGTCAAAGAGCTCTCTGGCTGAGAATCCTAAATTCTAAACTGCAAACTCCAGGATTCCATGGGATGTTGAAAGTGGAATAATAGCACTATAACAGTGTAGTGCGGAAATGATCATAGGGTCAGAATACAATGTGAAGAACCTCCCCATGGAATTTAAAGACCATGTAAAGAACAGATTTGTACTGCCTAAGCATAACTGACCAAGAAACAGAAGATCTCTGAACCAAAAGCACATTCATTATCAGGGAAGATCTCAAAAAAGACACTACCTGTAACCAAAAAGACAGAAAAGCCTCCTTAAAGGACTGATGACCTTATTCAAACATTAAGGACAGGCAAGAAGTAAAAGTAAACGGTGATAGAAGTAGACTCAGAATCCTAAATACAGATGTTCAATGACTTGTCTGTAGGGAAAAGGAAAACAGTTATAATAACCAGTGCAAAAGAAATAGCAGAAGACAAAAAAAGCCAATAATTCCTCAAAGAGACACACAGCCCTGTGTTGCTGTGGATAAGGGGCTGGTTTAGCTTCAGTGAGCGGTAGGCATGCAGTGGGTTACTCTCAAGGTTGTGGCAAACAGCAGCAGAAGTGTGAGATCTAGTGTAACTATTTTAACTATGCAGTGTATATCTGGTCTGCTAAAAGTGTATCAGATGTTGGTCCTCTCTACTTCATAACATCATAAAGCTGTATCTCAGTTAAGAAAGTTGATGTGTTCCTAGCTGTTACTTCTTTAACAGAAAATTTGGTATCAGAGGCCGAAACAACATAGAAAAAACAGGAATAGGTGCTTGCACCACAAAAAAGTGTAGTTCAACATGTTTCAATGTTTTGTATCTCAGACTAACAATATGCACACATAAAATGAAATAACCAGGTCAAGCAATGTTTGTATAGGTAAACATAAAACATTTTAAACCTTCTAGAGACCACTTGAAGTTTTCCTCCAAAATCCAGGGTGACTTCTCCTTCACCAGCCTCTACTTTCTTAGGATTTCCCTGTTGGGGAAACATCTATGCTTCTTTAATAAGCAAGGGTAGCTGATGCGGGAAGTTACCTTCTTTTCCTTTACCATCTGTTTTGCTGTTCACGTGTGCTTGGTAAGGGATTCTGGAGGCAGCTGCTGTTCACCTTGCCTATTGTAGACAGACACACACAGGTAGAATAAGATTGGCTAGAGCTGAATCGCATTTCCCAGCTCAGTCTTTATTGAAGGGCTTACTGCAGCCATACTGCTGAAAGGCAACATTGAAACTCTGGCCATTTCCACACTAGACTGTTATAGTGCTATTATTCCACTTTCAACATCCTATGGAATCCTGGGGTTTACAGTTTAGAGAGGAGTCTCAAGCCCTGTCCCTAAACTGCAAACCCCAGGATTCCATAGGATGTTGAAATTGGAATAATAGCACTGTAACAGTCTAGTGCGGAAATGGCCTCTGTGTTTTCCTCCTTCACCATCCTTCAAATGTTGATGCTGCTTAAAAAATGCTTTCAGCCAGCCAGAGGATGGCTAGAAGGATATTAGGGGCTGTTGGGTGTAAGATTTTGTAAAATGGAGCTTCTGATTTTGTAAAATGGAGTTTCTGCACTATGTCTACATTTAATTTTATGAATGCCGATTGTGTAAATAGAAAATATGAAATATAACTGTATTTAGTTTTGTTGTTTCCTATGAGTTTAAGGAAATCCCTTCCAGAAATAATTTTTTGCATCAAAACTGAGAAATACTATACAACTCAGCACAACATTGATAAGCTGCACGAATGTGATTTTTATCAATGGTACATAGGCACTTCTTTTGAAATACCACTCAAACAGTTGAGAAAATTATATATTTATTTATTTGGTTTTTATCCCACCTTTCTCCCAAATGAGATCCAAAGTGACTTACAGTGTAAATTTAAAACAGAACAGCTAAACTAGGAAATTTTAAAAAGCATTAAACCATCAGTTGAATTAAAACATTACTTTTAGGGCATGAACTTACGAACAATTTAAAATATATGAAGTAAGTATTAAAAATAGCACAATGGTAATAGGGATCCCCACCTTTTCTTTTTTTCCTTTTTTGGTTTTTTTAAACAGTACAAACTGACCCACAGGAATTTAAATTTGTGAAGCTGGCATTGGGGGAGGATGGGAAACCCTGCACAGTGTTTGTGCTTTTTATTGATTTATGGTTCTTTGAGTAAATGCATTAATCCACAGTTCAGTGAAGCAAAAGAAAATGAATACTCTCTCAAGGATTGCTCTCCGAAAAAAGGAAGCGTTGTAAATTGGCTCCTTTTCAAGTATGGCATTTCTAAGCAGTATTTTAGCATTTATTACTACATGTAGGTTTAACCTGTTCCATGTAACAGTATCTCAGTATCAGTGAAGGGTGGACAAGAGATACAAACCTTGCAATCTTTGTATATATGATATCA